>BTRK01000002.1:34091386-34691386 GCA_036245805.1 Pristionchus mayeri | reverse complement strand
ATGCCCATCGTCAAAATAGCGATGCAGTTGATGAAATCCGCGAATGCGAGAGCGATCAAAATCTGTTAATAACGCTGATCGATAAATATGAGATGTTCATAACATCATAGCCCGTCCAGAAATAATATCCCGGCTGTTAGAATTCAAAAGCAATGATGCTCGAGAACGACCTTGTGCTTTTGTCGGAATGGCTTATGACTGAGGAATACGAATAGTAGTGGAATGTTGATAGTTGCACAAACTGCGCCAAATATAACATTGATGGTGTGGTTCAGCACGAATTCGTCGAAATCTAAAATTATCAATAAATAGTGATCGATACATTGTTTGACAATGGTAGTTTTGAAGTCAGCAGTGTCATTGATTCTCAGTGAGAGTGTAGATACATTGGTAGGGGTTACGTACCGACTACGAAGGATTGACTTACTGCTTCCCGAAGCTCATGTTGCTGAGGTCATGTTGCTCTGCAGTGATCAGATAGAGATGATGGAAAGCAAAGATTGCAAGGTGTAAATTAACCAAATAATTATCAGGCAAATCAGCATTCACTATCAACATTATTTACACTTCTACACTTCACTGTACTGTGGATTTGCAAAAAAAAGCCAAGCTTTCAATGAGCTTGACGGAGAATGACTGGAAGGAACGGGAATGTAGGCGCTGAGAGAGATTGGATAGGGCTGGGAAGAAAAGGACGGAACTGAGCCCTGCACAGTAGAGTTCGAGAAACGATACCACGATCTCTTCATTTTACACACTCTCTCGCCATTTGACCGGTCGGGAGAGTGTGGCAAATGAAGAGACGAAGGTCCGAATTACGAACTCTACTGCACAGGGTTGGCTTCGCAAGAAATGATTTTCATCATTCAGTGCACTTTTCCACGGCACTACATCGGATGAGGTTTATGACGTCATGCCGCATTTCATATTATATATAAAGGTGGTATTACGTCAACTCATCCAATGTAGTGAAGTGGAAAAGTGCGCTTTCCTTTGCGAAAGAGCACGTTTCCATGGCACTTCATCGGATGAGAAGTGTGACGTAATATCGCCTGCTAACCTATAATTGATCAGAATGAAGATGCCTTTCCAGATATCACTAGAGTTATAAAATACAGCAAAAGAAAGCAGGGGAAGAACAAAGAAAACCAAAGACAAAGTGCACGTAGCTGACATGCATAAATCTCATAAGGGTGCTACTAATGTGAAAGTCGGTAGACATGGGTTATGTAATACCATTTATGAATCACAAGATTTAGACACGGAAAACACATAAAAGGAGAGGCATCAGACAATTCATGGGCGGCAAAGATCTCTTACTTAGGACCACGCGATGCTTTTTGAGGACGCGGGCCCAGGTCCAAACAGGTGTGGTACCTGTTTGGACCGCACGAGATGTAGATGATGTAGCGGAAGTAGAGGCCGAAATAGACACAGTATTTGTGACTGACGTATCCTGCAAAATAAATTTGAAAGATTGTAACAAAATTAGAAGATGGTGAATTATCAAGTACGAACCTGTCTCTTCATACCGTATCTTCATGACTGCATCCTCCGGGGCTCATCGGGGTCCTGAAAAAAAGAACAATGTCATATAAACACAAAAAGTGTGAAATACCTTATCCGGAACATGATCCATAAGTCCTCCTCATCAAAACTGCCTTTATTGATCCAACAAATATCGACAGCGAAATTGTATGAAGAGTAAAATACTGAATCGGTTAATACAATATACATGTGATCAAGATTCTCGAATTATACGGAAGCAATGAATTTATAATTTAATTTTTTTATTCGGGCAATAACATTCTTGACAACTATCGCTTATTTCCGTGTCCTCAAATGAACCAGATGGATTAAACCTTCAAGTGTATATCTGTAGAATCAGGCTCATCGAACGAAATTGATTCCTAAAATGTAAAAAAAATCGTTCTAACATCCTTAAATAATATCACATCAATAACTTACGTCTAGTTTTAAGAATACGTTGCTCCAAGGAAGATTGGCGACTTTATGTCAAAGCTGTTTCTTATTTGGTGATACTTTGATGAAAAGTGTGAGATTGATCGTACATGATCATTCGAGTTGGCGTAAGCAACTGAAACTTTAGTAGAATTAAATAATAAAAAGCAAGATTATTCAACAGATGTGAAACAAAACGGGGAAAGATCACGAAGCATCGTAAAGGAAAGATGGCACAGTATACTTTTTTTATTTGCAATTATTTAGCAAAATTTGGATCGATGCACACACATAGGAAGGAGATGAGATGGCAAAAACATCGTTGGACAAGAAATGGGCAGTGATGTTTACAGGGAGCGGTCCTTGTTTGTCATTCTCTTTACTGCCCTAACGGCGCACAGTGAGTGAGATGGGATGGCACAAACATCGTTGGAGGAAAATGAGGTGCTGTGAGTCGCAATTTGTGACGAGACAAATATCTTACTTACAGGGCGTTCGCTTTATTGATTTTACTCTGAGCAAGGGTCTCGCTCCCTGACTCAAACCACACATATGACTATTCAAAGAAGTACGAGAGCGAGAGAGAAGATGTGGCAATCATATCGTTACATATAAAGGATATGTTATGATGGCGAAATGTGTTTCTTTTGTTTATTTTTTTTCCTCAACAGGCTAATAACCGCTTTTCACACAGGTTCTGGTAAGTTGGAAATCGAGAAAAAATTCAGATCGGAGATCGAAATGTTCTACCCCAATCCTACCCCTTCCCGCTCTTTCAGAAGGTATTCGATAATTTATTTCCAATTCCGAATGCACACAATTCTGATCGAGAGAGGATATAAAAACGAGGCACAGATATGATGAATCGATCGGGATACTCATTTTATGGGGAACGATATAGCGTTAAACGTTAAAAATGTGCTACATAAATAAATCGAATAATGGTTGGGGAGAGTCGAGTATAGTCGAATATTTTAGGGACTTCGTGAAATCGAAGGTTATCTACAGGTTACCGTTAATCTGAACATATGGTAGGTGAAGACGCTTTGGAAGCAAAGAACATACCTGATAGACAATCGAGAACTGATGAGGGATCGACGATCAGGTCCTGCTCACAGTGACTCACGTAGACCTCGGCCCTTGCCCGAATGTCAAAGACATTGACCATTGAAGTTACGCGAAGGATGTGCTTGAAATGTGCATTTTTTTCAACTATCAAAATTATCGCTTTGCTGAACGCGCCCTCGAATGTTATAAACATAACAAAGCTTTTCGTCAATCTTGCCAATCAACATACAAACAACCACTCACTTTAGTTGCATTCGATGTATAGTATAATTGCATGATTGGAGTTTTGGAATCTCGAATTCCAGAAATACAGTTTCGTCATTCACATTGTGCCTCCATTGATATTGTGAGTTTGCGTAGGCAACTAAAATTTCATGAAAACTCTAGAATAAGAAATTACGATAATGTAAGCAATCAGCAGATAAATTAAGATTAACACTGCACGGTACACTAAATGTTGATATGTAAGAGCAAATTAAAGTAGATACAGCGACATGAGATGGATTGAAAACGGCACAAACATCGTTGGATCAGAAATGGGAAGTGATGTTTACAGGAAACGGCCGTGCTTTCAGGTCTTTCTTTATTGCCCCCCCACAGCGCAGGGAGAGTGAGAAGGATGACACAAACACTGGAGGAAAAAAATATGTTGTGGGTCACAACTTGTTACGAACGGAATGTGTTTCTTTCAGGTCCTTCTATGCATTGCTTCTTCCCTTCTAATACCGTGGCAAAAGTCGAGGAGAAGAGGAAATATTTGAATTCCCGCAATTGCATATATCGGCCCCAGTAGAGATAGCGACATGAAAATAGGAATTTGGGGCGGAAAATCCATTTACATCCGAAATTTATGTTTTCAAGTCGCTACCTCTACTGGGAGCCGAGGTGTGAAATTGCGGGAATTCAAATTTTTCCTCTTCTCTTTGCTTTTTCCACGGCATAAGAGTCTGACTCACTTCGTATTGCTCACGCTCAGACAGGATAGAGAACGCGAAATATTGCCCGAGAGTTTAATGGTCTATCGCCCTCCCCAACTCGCCCTCCCCATCTTTACTCACCTCCCCACCCCGACCCTTTCTTTTGTATATGCGAAGGGAGGGGAAATCGAATGGCAAGACGCAGATCGAAGGAGAACATCAGAGTCAAGAGGTATTTTCCATAAAATATTCAAACAATTAAACAATCAACAGTTCGTATGTGTTTGCCTCACATATTTACGCATGTATTTATCGTAATTGCCCTATCCCCTCTCCATGGCTCATTTATCTTCCATATTCTATGGGAAAACACATCATAATTATATCAGTGAAATTAGCAAAGATTTATGCAGCAGTGCAATCAACGAAACAACAAAACGCAAGAATGAGGAAACAAAATAATAATTCAATTTATATGGTAAGAGGTTGGGTAACGTATGCGGATGTCCTTGTAATTATAAATCCGACCTGTTCGGTGTGTCAACCTTAAATTATTTAATACATGAAATAATAAAATACAAATGGATAATTATTGTACGTACTTCTTCATATTCGGAAGAGTTGTGACGCATTTGAGTGGAGGTAAGTGACAGAATATGTGTGATATTCATGGGTACACATTTCGGAAAGTTCGAAATGATTCCTTTCAGGTGCTACAATTACTCAGTTGTGAACCAAAAACACGGATATACAGGCAGATGCACACACACCAGAGCAAAATTCATGCGTTCTGATCTTGATTAGAATATTTTCGATGAAGTTCTTTGCATCGATTGTCCATTTTGATCTGGGATGTTATTTTTGAAAAGAGCTCTATCTCTCTCTCTCTCTCTCTCTCTCTCTCTCTCTCAATCGAATTTGAAATTTTTGTAGGAACTCTTCTAGGCAACTCATAAATCGATTAAATTTCGAAGAAATTGCAAGGTAAATCACGCTTCATTGATTCTTCTAATATCTAGAGTTCTTTTAGTAGTAGCTCCATATTTTTGCACAGTTGTCATTCTTCCTTCAAGCATCTTATAAATTTTTTGACTCACCCGTTGTCCAGTGTTTGATGCAGTTTGCAGTTAGAAATATATGGGAGTTGAACTAGGCAACTACAAAAATATATTTATACAACAGTTGAAAATTCCGATATAAAAATATATGAAAATTATGAGGAGTGAATGCAATGGAAAATTGATGAAGTGGTGTGGTTTGAATCGAAACCAAAAACCGCGTCGTGGAAACACATTCGACAATCGCGTTAAACCAGGAAAGTAAAATATAGATAAATAGAAATAGTACGAAGAATCGATGAAGGGACAGGGACATACATGTAGGCAAAAGGGAGATCGGAAAAGGAGAAGGGAGAGAGAAGACCACAACGAGCGTTTTTTTTGTATGCCATTTCCTTTGCGACCCTCTCCGCTCTCCATCCGCCCCTTTCCCATCCAGATGCTACCAAGGAAGCACCATAATTAACTACCTTTCCCCCTTCTCTCCCCCACTCTCAGGTATAGCGTTAATTGGGAAAGAATAAGGCGAAAATCGCCGGAGGAGAATGGGATGTTCATCGCTGATTCTTCATTAAATCATGCAAACCGGTCCTGTCATTACCAATCAGAGTTCGACAAACGATAGAACGCTCTCTTCATGTTATTGAATCTTTCGCCGGTTGATCTGTGTAGAGAGTGTTTAGAATAAAGAAGTCATGGTAGCTTTTTACGAACACCATTAGCAATATTTTGTCTTTTCACATTAGAGTCTGATGCAACCATAGATAACAATCACAAATTTATGCAGCACGGGGATTTTTTTGTATACTCTCTCGCTTATTACTATAGTTCAACAGTCAATTATGTTTAGCGAGTAATTGGCCTATCTCAAGGGTTCCCGTCTCTTCGGTGCAACAAAACTATGACGTATTTCCGCTCTTTTATGCTACTATGTATTCAACATTTTTTTTTTGCAAAAGTAATTTGATAATCACGGCTCGCAGTTCCGCAAAGCAAAAACAAAAAAAACTACAATAGTGAAGTAAGCTGGCAAGGCAATCAATGACTGGTCAGCTGGCAGACAGGTAGGAGAGGAATGAAAAAGAGCGGGAAGGAGATCGGAGAAGAGGGTGGAAGTGAAGAGGGAACGAGCACTTTTTGTAGGCCATTATCTTTATGACCCCCTCCTCTCCCTTCCCCATCTTTCCTATATAACAGATGGTAAGGGACTGCGCATAATTATCTATCACAGGATAATTAGTGAAAGGTCGAAAAGAAGGAATTCGCTTAATGTGAAAAAAATCAATGCATGTCAATAGCTTATCTTTCTTTGTCTTCGGTGTTGCGAATACCCTTCATAATAATAAATGCAAGTAGGGAAACACTTTGGAGCGGTCATCGAATACGTTCAGACAAATATGGGATGTTCATGTACGTCATATTCGTGCAGCCACCAGTTCCCGTCTTCCTCTCTCGTCTCACACGTGTAATCTCACGTTTTATTTACACTCCAGTGTTACTGAATCACTGCTACATCCTTCCATCGTTCACCTACAACAAATTAAATTGAAGACATGCATTTTCTTCCTTGCGGTAATTTTTATTATCACGTATTCGTTATACGAATTACATGATGCCCCATCTACTCTTTGGATGCCAAGAAAACTATTGATCAACCTTGAAATAAGATTGATACATGGGGGTGGAAGGGACTGTAGCAAGTGCTAAAACTACTCCAAATGAGCCACCTTCCCGAAAGCAACGTGATGCGCAGATTATGAGAATTAATAATCTCAAAATATCGATAAATACGCGCCGTATGAACGAGTAGATCAAGTCACGCGTGATGGAGAAAACTAAAGACGCATAGGGGAGAGGGAAAATGAGCTGAGAGGAGGGAGAAAGGAGCGGATCTATGAAGTTCGATGTAAAGCACTGCCCACTCTTGCGGAGCAATGGTCTGGCTCTCCTCATATTACACACTCTCTCGCCCACTCCAATCTATGAGAGAGCGTGTGATTTGGAGAGAGTCAGACAATCGGCCTGTTTAATCTGCAAGAAATAAAAAGTTGCGTAAAAAGTTCGCGAACTTCTGATTCTCTCCATTTCGCATGCTCTCTCTGTTTCTCTAACCAGGTCGATGAAAAGTTCACGAACTTTTCGACGAACTGTGTTCGAAAATCATACTTTTCTTTTGTTTTACTTACTTTTATAAACTATTTTTGCTTTTAACTTATGATTTCTTATAATGACAACCTTCCCTTAGCTGGAATAGCTTCAGAATACAGCGTAGTGAAAGTAAACAGGGTTGGAGTATTTTTTTCGAAAATGGGTCACCACTTTCCCCACCCTGTAATGTCAAGCTATTCCATCAGAGGGAAGGTTGTTCTTATACGCAGTCATAAGTTAAGAGCAAAAATAATTGATAAAAATAAGTAAAACAAAAGAAAAGTACGAATTTCGAACGAATTAATGCCGGTTTTTAACGAACTTTTCAAGGAGCTGCGTGAAAAGTTAGAGAAAGGCGAGAGAGCACGCATTCTTGAGAGAGGGAAAAGGAAGCAGTGATTGTTTACTTCCTTTTCCCTCTCTCGACAACGCGTGCTCTCTCGCCTTTCTCTAACTTTTCACGCAGCTCCTTGAAAAGTTCACGAACTTTTCGACGAACTATGTTCGAAATTCGTACTTTTCTTTTGTTTTACTTATTTTTATCAATTATTTTTGCTTTCAACTTATAACTGCTTATAAGAACAACCTTCCCTCTGATGGAATAGCTTGACATTACAGGGTGGGGAAAGTGGTGACCCATTTTCGAAAAAAATACTCCAACCCTGTTTACTTTCACTACGCTGTATTCTGAAGCTATTCCAGCTAAGGGAAGGTTGCCATTATAAGAAGTCATAAGTTAAAAGCAAAAATAGTTTATAAAAATAAGTAAAACAAAAGAAAAGTATGATTTTCGAACACAGTTCGAAAAGTTCGTGAACTTTTCAACGACCTGGTTAGAGAAAGAGAGAGAGTACACGAACAGGAGAGAATCAGAAGTTCGCGAACTTTTTACGCAACTTTTCTCGCACATTTCTGACAGATTAAACAAGCCGAATGCCTCCTCTGGCGGGATTAAACAAGCCGAATGCCTCCTCTCTCTTTTTGTATCCCTCCCGTCTTCTCCACCCTTCAGCCATTGGGTGCCAATTATCTACGGCGAGGAATTCGCCATTTCGTGTCTGTTCTCTTCGTATTGCATTAAAGTACAGTCAGATGTATGCCGGAAAAATCAATTTATGATTTAGCGACCTTGACAGTTGTGCTGAAGCAGTCGTACTTAGAGATGACCTCGCAATAAAAGACTTGCCTCATTATTCACGATCGCTCATAGGATACAGAGGCGAAATATAATTAAACATGAAGCTGCGATTTCATGTGATGCCTTCCTTAGTATCCGAAGGACTGCCCAGGAAGAAAAATAATTTTCGAACGCATTTAAAAAAAAATAAATATCGTTGGTCGTCGGCCTTGATGACTTGAGTTAATGTAAGCAACTGAAAACAAGGAATTTTCACAATATTTGCCGATTTTGCAATATTTTTTCAATAGAATGCAATGGTAAGTGATTGAGCATGGCAAAGGGAAGAAAGAAGGAACGAATAACGAAAGGGAGAAAGAAATGGATAAATTCAAAAGGCATACACACTCGTTGATGCATCGTTCTCTTTACCATTCTACCCCTCCTACAATTAGATGAATGAATAAGAAAGAAAAACACATGTGAACACCTATGATCTATACCTATATATAAAGCGCAAATTCCTGGCGTTTGACCGGATTGCGAAACAGTTGCGAAATGGGGAGAGAGAGAGATCGCGCATCAACAAGTTACGAAACAAGTGATTGCGAAACATGGATACTCCGCTAGGACGGGGCCCCCGCCGAAGGCGGGGGACAGCCGGACTAGTATAATATAAGTGACATATGTTCATTTTTTGGCCGAAGAAATACAACAAAGCAGTATCCCTCTCGCTCTCGTCAACAGAAACGACAAAAACAGAAAAAGAAGAAAACATTCTGGACAACTATTAATCATTAACTCATCGCCACTCTGGTATAGGTCGCACACGTTTAGAACAAGTGAGATCACAACTTGTAAACAAGTGTGTGTCTCATCCTACGCTCAAGTCGATATACCACTTGAAAACTAGTTTGACAGATTAATTTACAAGTTGTAAAGACCCAATCGCATTGGTTTACAAGTAAATCGACTTGAGCGCAGAGGGAGGAACACAATTGTTTAAAAGTTGTGCGCTCACTTGCTCTAAACTTGTGCGAACTATACCATAGAACGGTTGTTTGGTGAGAGGATAGATCTAGAGGAATTGCATGAAGGTGGGATTGCGAAAATGTGGGCATTAACGTGGAAATGTGTTACTGTAATAGCTGTGTGCGAGGTGTAAATATACGCTTTATATACAACATATATGGAAGGTGCAGAAATGCAGCGTGGGAGCCATGACTAGTGTGAGTGAATGTTGCATAGAGCAATGATGATTATGCTAAGAGCCATGATCAAGTGGACGCTTGCAAACACTATACAACTATTGGGTGCGGCCCGCATTACACGGGCTCCGTGATAGCGGAGTACGATTCAGCAACTAGAGTTCGAGAAATGCAACAGCGGTCTCTTCATTCTACACACTCTCTCGCCATTCGACCGGTCGAGAGAGTGAGTAAAATGAAGAGACGGTGAACCGAATTACGAACTTTATTAGCAACTCGTAGTGACGTCACATCATTAACATATTTTGTATTGTATTTATTATAGATATTTATTGATAACACCGTTGAAAATTCCGATATAAAATTATACGAAAATTATGAGGAGTGAATACAATGGAAAATTGATGAGGTGGTCTGACTTGAAACGAAAGCAAAAACCGCGTCGTGGAAACACATTCGACAATCGCGTTGAACCAGGAAAGTAAAATATAGATAAATAGAAATAGTACGAAGAATCGATGAAGGGACAGGGACATACATGTAGGCAAAAGGGAGATCGGAAAAGGAGAAGGGAGAGAGAAGACCACAACGAGCGTTTTTTTTGTATGCCATTTCCTTTGCGACCCTCTCCGCTCTCCATCCGCCCCTTTCCCATCCAGATGCTACCAAGGAAGCACCATAATTAACTACCTTTCCCCCTTCTCTCCCCCACTCTCAGGTATAGCGTTAAATGGGAAAGAATAAGGCAAACGTCGCAGGAGGAGAAGGAGATGTTCTTCGCTGATTCTTCATTACATCATGCAAACCTGTCATTACCAATAAGAGTTCGAGAAACGATAGAACGCTCTCTTCATGTTATTGAATCGTTCGCCGGTAGATCTGTGTAGAGAGTGTTTAGAATAAAGAGGTCATGGTAGCTTTTTACGAACACCATTAGCAATATTTTGTCTTTTCACATTAGAGTCTGATGCAACCATAGATAACAATCACAAATTTATGCAGCACGCTGATTTTTTTCGTGTACTCTCTCGCGTTTTTGCTATACTACAACAGTCAATTATGTTTAGCGAGCACTTGGCCTATCTCAAGGGTTCCCGTCTATTCGGTGCAACAACACTATGAAATATTTCCGCTCTTTTATGCTACTGTATGCAACATTATTTTTTTTGCAAAATATTAATTTGAAAATCACGGCTCACAGTTCCGCAAAGCAAAAACAAAAAAAACTACAATATTGAAGTAAGCTGACAAGTCAATGACTGGCCAACTGGCAGACAGGTGAGAGAGGAATGAGAAAGAGATAAAAAAAAGAAAAAAAGACGGGAAGGAGATCGGAGAAGAGGGTGGAAGTGAAGAGGGAACGATCACTTTATGTAGGCCATTCTCTTTATGACCCCCTCCTCTTCCTTCCCCCATCTTTCCTATATAACAGATGGTACGGGACTGAACATAATTATCTATCACAGGATAATTAGTGAAAGGTCGAAAAGAAGGAACTCGTTTCATGTGAAAACAATCAATGCATGTCAATAGCTTATCTTGTTTTATCTTCGGTGTTCCGAATACCCTTCATAGTGATAAATGCAAGCAGGGAAACACTGGAGCGGTCATCGAATACGTTTAGACAAATATGGGATGTTCATGTACGTCATATTCGTGCAGCCACCAGTTCCCGTCTTCCTCTCTCGTCTCACACGTGTAATCTCACGTTCCATTTACACTCCAGTGTGACTGAATCACTGCTACATCCTTCCATCGTTCACCTACAACAAATTAAATTGAAGACATGCATTTTCTTCCTTGCGGTAATTTTTATTATCACGTATTCGTTATACGAATTACATGATGCCCCATCTACTCTTTGGATGCCAAGAAAACTATTGATCAACCTTGAAATAATCTTCAGTTCACAACACTCACTATGTCTGATTGTCCGTCATTTACGATATTTGTATCTATTCTTGGAGTAGGTCGAGTTGGCGTAAACAGCTACAACAGGCAATACTATTTCAGATGAACAGCGAGCAGACAAATACGGACGCGCTATGCATGCAAACGAATGTAAATTTAGTAAGATTGATACATGGGGGTGGAAGGGACTGTAGTGCTAAAACTACTCCAAATGAGCCACCTTCCCGAAAGCAACGTGATGCGCAGATTCGAAGAATTAATAATCTCTAAATATCGATAAAAACGCGCCGTAAGAACGAGCAGAACAAGTCGAAAACTAAAGACGCGTAGGGGAGAGGGAAAATGAGCTGAGAGGAGGGAGAAAGGAGCGGTTCTATGAAGATCGATGTAAAGCACTGCCCACTCTTGCGGAGCAATGGTCTGGCTCTCCTCATATTACACACTCTATCGCCCACTCCGATCGATGAGAGAGAGTGTGGTTTGGAGAGAGTCAGACGATGCCTCCTCTGGCGGGCCTCTCTTTTTGTATCCCTCCCGTCTTCTCCACCCTTCAGCCGCTTGGTGCCAATTATCTACTGCGATGAATTCGCTCTCGCCATTTCGTGTCTGTTCTCTTCGTATTGCAAAAAAGTACAGTCAGATGTATGCCGGAAAAATCAATTTATGATTTAGCGACCTTGACAGCTGTGCTGAAGCAGTCGTACTTAGAGATGACCTCGCAATAAAATATTTGCCTCATTATTCACGATCGCTCATAAAATATAATTAAAATATAATTAATATAATTAAAATAATTAAACGTGAAATATAATTAAACATGAAGCTACGATTTCATGTGATGCCTTCCTTAGTATCCGAAGGACTGCCCAGGAAGAAAAATAATTTTCGAACGCATTTTCGATCATTCGTCGCATACAATCAGTCGCCTGACGATGTCGATTAGTGATGCCAAATCGGCGCGCGCTCTCCTCGTTTCACACGCTCTCTCGCTCTGTCTGACCGGTGAGAGAGCGTGTGAAACAAGGAGAGCGCGCGCCGTTTTGGCATCACTAATGTCGATTAGAGTTCGAGAAATGAAACCATGATCTCCTGATGTTGGGATTGATTGATAGTGTCGGAGTAAACTACTACAACAGGAAATAATATTTGAGATGGACATCGAACAGATGAAAACGGACGCAATATGTACAATTGTAAGTTTGAATCTGAAATAGTCAGGTAGGAAGAAGTGAAGAGTGCTACAACTACTATACCTTCTCGAAAGCAACATAATTTGTAGAATTGGATAATTTTAATATTAAAACACAATATAAGTAAACCTCCGAATTATGATCAAGACACAATTGCACGAGAAAATTGTCGGCACGTGAATTGTATAGGGAGATGAAGGGGTGGGTGGAGTAAATTGCCGTAGGAATATCCATAGAAAGCGTTACTGGCGGGCCTCTCTTTATTCACTCTCTTCCTTTCCCCTCCAGCTGCTCAATGTAAATTATCTGATGAGAGGCCCTCTGTCTCTTCATAACCTCTCTGCTCTTACTCATGTTAGCCCATAAGTCAGCCAGTTCAACCCGAGATTTGTTTTCGCGGTTGACAATAGTACGGTAAGAGTAAAAGAACAAATGTTTAAAGCGAATGTAACAGGTATTCAATGACGGGAGAAGTTGCAGGCATATGATCGAGGTATGGAGAAGACGAGCAGAAGGGAGGAAATTCGGATGCGAAAATGGAAGTAATGATATGAAGGAATGATCTCCATTCGTCTCGTCTCCTTTACCTTTATGGGCCTCTAATTTCCGCCTTGCCTTACTCCGCCAGATGCATAATTGTATCTTTCTCTCAATCTCAGAAAGAACAATCGTAGGGAGAGATGAAGGCGAAAACACTTCGAAGGAGGTTGGGATGCGATGTGCATAGGAGATGGATCGTTCGCAGTTATTTATCATTATATTCACTAATGGATTCACCGAGGTGTTTGTGCATAGTTTATCCCATAACGTGATCATTTCAATAATCTACAATTGCTAGAAACGATGTGATGTCTCGGCCCACGTGGTTGGTAGCTGACGCTGGGTTCTTGGGCTTCTGCGAGGGCTCTTCTTGCGCATGTATACAATAATATGGCGATTATGAATACGATCCATAATATGTATAATTAATTATATTATAATTATATTGTATAATTATATTATAATTAAGACTGCTGGGTAGACTGCCATCAGAGGTAATCACTTCCTCGTAGTGCAAAAGCTGCAAAATTCACATTTATTGAATTCCAAGAAATGATCTCAATCGACACAGCGCCGTAGAATCTCTAATTAAAACAATGCTTTCCATTGCTTTTTATCATCCGTAAACCAGCAATTGAATCGATTTGTTGATTGATCTAGTTTGTGTGGAAAACTGAAGCAAATAGTTCTACTCAAATCAGTCACCAGACACATGAATACGGATGGGAAAACATAGATGCAAAATTTTCTTTTGACATTTTAGTGTGAGATAGAAAACGGAGAAAATTGCTACAACTAGTCGAACTGAATTGCATAATGCTTGAATTCGGGGAAATTGTCAAGCAAGTCACAAATTTTGTACAGATTATAAGAGAAAATCAACATGAGAGTGCACACATATACTGCTCGTAGGGGCATTGCGAGCAAGATGAAGAGAGAGAAAGAGGAGGAAGGAAGGAGCGAGGGGCGGCAATCTGTAGGAAGATCGATGGAAAGCCATGCCCGCCCAGGCAGGCTCTCTAATTGTTTATTTTTTTTCATCCTCGCCTCCACCCTCCAGCTGCTAGAAACAAATTATCTACTTATTCCCTGTCTCGGCAAACATTACCTGCTTTTCTTCAAGATGTTCCAACTCAATTCTTCGGACGACTACTCAGTACGTATTACTTTATCACACACATAATAAGCACACAATGATCTTGGTATGTTCCGTTTTGTAAATATAGTTATCATTGTCAGCTTGTTTTCGTGTGAGACTTTCTTCAATTTCCGGGCAGCATAATGATCAGTTGGACGAAATGATCGCCGTTGACTGCAAAAGTCATGTTGACACCAATAAAAAAGGTAAAGGTAAAAGGTAAAAGAAAAAAGAAAAAAAGAAAAGGTGCAGCCACGTCAAGCGATTTTACAATCGCAAACGACTTCGCTAGGTGGTGTAGCGCGCTGAGGCCGACCACTGATAGGACTACGTATCCCTGCCGTACAAAGTGCTTCTAGGGAACGTTACCTGACACCAATGGAAACCAACCCAAAAGTGATGTGTTGAAGAAGACTGTCGTAAATATGTTCGCTCACCTTAGAGCATTTGAAGACATCGACATTTGTTGAATAATAATCCACAAATAAGTGTGATTGGCCGATTGAACGACTGTTCGAGTTGATATAGACAACTGAAATCACACATTAATTTAAGAATCACATAGCCTAATGCGACTCATACAGTTTCGAAAATAAAACATTCACGCACAAGGACATTTACGAAGATTGAGAGAAAATATGACATGGCTCGCAAATTAGGCGTGAAATGGGAAAGTGTAAGTGTAGTCGGCACAAAATATGAGTCTGGGATAACGTTGAAGATGGAAGGTGTGTTAAAATCGGGAGATCACTGGAGCAAGCTATTGGAATAGGGATACCTTAAAAGGAAAGCAAAATGTGCGCAAAAGATGCGAGTCAACCACTGGACGCGTGCAACTACCGCGTGGACGCCCTACAATCGTGTGCGCCCTCAAGGACATCCCAAAACTCGATGGCGCGATGACCTCAGGAGAGTCATTGGATCCCATTTGTGGAGCGCAGCCTGTGAAGAATATGGCCCCATCCTCATCTGAGCACTACTGCTTGATGTGATAAATAATAATAATAATAAGTGTTAATCAAAATGAGAGTAATGTGAATAAGGAACGGAACCAGGCACGTTCCATTCTTCTCCCTTTACTTTTGTGGCATATCCCGTCTCCGTCTAGTTTCGCCGCCAGAGCAGAAAGGGAGAATGGAAAGGGAAAAGGGGGAGCGGCCGACGATCGATGGAAAGACTACCCGGGCGGGCCTTCCACTTTTTGCATCCTCCCTCCTCTCCTCCCTCCAGCTGCAGGATACCAATTATTTACCAGTATGCACTCAGTCTCTACATTACACGCGCTCTCTCGCTCCGCATAAATCCCGCTGGTTAGAGCTGGTTGCCTCGCAGCTAAATTTGAAAATAAGGCATGAATGACGGATAAAACGCACTGCTTATGAAGCATAATGAGCTGAATGGAAGAATCGGTAAAGATGATAAAGCTAAGTGAAAATAATGCAGGAGGAAGGAAATAAAGTGTGGAACAGAGATGAAGTTGTCAAGGATCGATGTGACGAAGTCCATGCCTCAGGTTCTAGCCTTATTCTCGCTATTCATCTGCGCTCCTCCACACAATACTTCATCAAACATGGAACTTCAATATACAGTCGCGAATGGAATTCGTTGTCATTTCGAACCAAATATTTATCGTCAGATTTCAATGAAAACAAAACACGGTGTTACAATCTCTTCATTTTTTCCCATTTGCATTCTTCTTATGAGTCTTGAGTGACTCACTTTCTCCCTCGTCCCCCTTTACTTATTCGTCCTTTTCTCGATTCGTCGAAATAAACAAAGATTAGTTCCCAACGGGCCCATACGCTGGAAAAAAATGGTAATGCGATGGGAAGCGAGGAGAAACTCACGGTTGAGGGGAGTGATCGTTCCGAGTGCTCGATAACCTAAATTGTTTCGACTGTTTCCCATCGCTTTGGTTAAAATTCCTCGTGGGATTCTTGCAGGGGTCTGGGAAACCACTGTAATCCCGCTGGAGCAAATTCTAACGCGGTACGATCCCACTAGAAATCATTCACCAGAGTAAGGAATATAAGAATATAAGGAAATATAGAGTAAGGAAAGATGTTCCGAGTGATTCTGAGGTTTACGATGAAGAAGGTCCTTTTGTTGATCTGAAAGCATTTCTTAGTCATGGTATAAAGATCAACTTTTCGATGATTATCATCAGTTCTTGTTTAAAAAGTAGACATTCAGCGTCTATCGATTAACGATTTTTCTCGGCTCACTCGTAGGATTGGTGTATTGTATGAGCTGCGATAAGTGCTTCAATGAGGAGAAAATTCGATTTGTTTAGGCAACTGCAAAGACAAAACAGTTTGATAGTCATGGCTGGCAATTCCGATAAACTAGAAAACAAAAATTGACGAAAGGATGAAAACAACAATCAATGAATGGAATGTGGCGGTAATTTGGGAGTGGAATGGGGACTGGAGAGGGAGAATGAAAGGCAGATAGTTGGAAGAAAGTAATGTAATGTGAGACGGGCACTTTTTTGCTGCCTCTTTATGATCCTCCTCCTTCTCCATCTCTCCTTTCTCTACCAGCTGCCAAGGAAACGAAGACCATCTTTGACATGCTCTCTCCCTCTCCCACAGAGAAATCGAAGGAAGAGAAACACAGTGCGGAGGGGATGGGATGCGTAGGGAAGTGGCAGTTCGTAGATAGTTCTCATTACTCTTTATCTTGATTTCATTATTCGAATTATGGATTCGTAGAGATGATTGTTAATACTTTATTCAGCTACGTGATCAATTCTATAAAATAAGTTGCAGACTACGATGGCGTATCTCGTAAATTCTGGGCTTGATAAAGCGCCCTCTTCTAGTACGACGTACTTGCTCCCTTTCTTTGAAGTGTGAAAACTGTAAAATGCATATTAACTTCCAAGCACATAATTGGACAACCATGAAATCATCTTCGATTCGTAAAACTCACTCTTATTGAAAATAAATTTCCAGAATTGTATTGATTCGTGCGATTGATCGAGTTGGAGTATTCAACTACAGAATAATATAGTATTTAAATCGGTAGATCAGTGGGTACACAACCAGTCAGACCAAGACCTTGATCTTCGACTGATATAATAGAGACCTGGTAGAGTAAACAGGGGGAGAGATAAAAAAAATCGGCGAGAGCCGATACTGTATTTGAGATAAATATCGAACAGATAAATGAGGACGCGATATGTTTGCGCACTAATGCGAATTATCAGTGATTTCGAATATGTGAGAAGAGAAAGAAATGGAAGAAAATTTCGACAATAATAAGTTGTCTAACTGCACGTCTTTCCTACAAACAAGAAAACCAGTACATTAGGAAACTTTAAATACACTAAACAAGTTTCAAGCGGGCAGAGCTAAATGCGAAATCTAGAAGAACCTGCATGCACATGCATTGTAAGTGAGAGGGAAAGAGAACGAGAAAGGGAGAAGGGAAAGTGCTCACGCGTAGGAAGATGAAAGGCCCTGCCCGTCAAGCGGACCTTTCCAATTGTAGTTTTTGCGCCCTCTCCTTCCTTTCCTTCCTCCATCTGCTGGATGTCAATTCAGAATGCAAGAGGATTTGATTTTCTAAGGAGCTGAAAACAAAAACACTTCGAAAGGGGTTGATATGTCATATGCAGTAAATGGAGTTTTCTGAGACAATTCGCATTGTACGCACGCTCTTGTTTTTTCCTTATTAGAATGAATGAAACACTGAGTTGATTAAAACACTTTATTGCATCATTTCTATAAGATATAGCGGATAGTGAATTATATCAAGTGAATTTGATATATTGTTGAGTCTTTCGTTTGCGACATCTATCATGTCTTTCATTGAAAATCGAAAACTGCAAAATATTTATAACTAAACCATTGACCAATAAATGAATGATCTTCAATTGATAAAGCTCACCGTCTTTTATTGTCCGTAAATACACAGAGTTTCAGTGATTCGTGAGGTCGAGTTGGCGTAGAAAACTGCAACAAGCGCTTGATTTGGATATCAGATGCATCAATAAGGACGTGGAATTCATGATCACTACGGCAAATAATCGGCAATTGTTGAACATGTGAGAGGAGGAGAAAAATAACTAGAAATATTGCAGTTGAAATTTTTAAGAGCGTATAATGTACACAAGATAAATTAACATAATCATAACGCCGAGAATGAGAGTACACGAGAAGAATACATGCAGGTGCATTGTCAGAAAGAAGATGTGGGAGAAAGGAAGAGCGGGGGGGGGGGAGAGAGAGAGAAAGGAGAGGCTCTCCATAGGAGGATCGATGGAAAGCGCGCGCCCTGCACACTCCACTTTTTGCGTAATCCACTCTATTTTCTCATTTCTCTTCTCCCACCAGCTGCCATATACCAATTACCTACCAAAGATGCCTCTGTATCTCTATTTCCTCTCTGTGATGCTAATGTTAGCCCAACCGTCAGTCCGTTCAACGCGAAATTTGTCTTCACGACAGATAGTGATGCAATTCTAGTGAACTTATAACAAGTGGATAAATAATGCAGAAGATATTTCATGAAGGGAGAAATGGCATTCATGTGCTAGTAAATGAGGATTGGGGATGAGAAGAAGATGGGAGGAAATTCGGATACGAAGTTGGAAGTAATGAGAAGAAGGAGCGAGTCACAACTCCACAACTCCACAACTCCACTTAGAGCCACTTTGCACACTCTCTCTCAGGTCAGAGAGACGAGAGAGCGTGCAAACTGAAGAGACTCAGACTATTGCTCTTCCACGTTTCCTTTATGGGCCTCTCCATTTTCCGTCTAGCCCTATTCCGCCAGATGCATAATTAATGTTTTCCACAAGGCTGAGCATGCGAAGGACAAGAAGAAGGAAAGAAGAAGACTTCAGAGGTGCTGGGATGAGTATTGAATGGGAAATCGCAGATAGGTACATAATCTATCTTTTTCTCACTTTTGATATTGGAATGGCAATGGAATGGAATCACCGAGGTGTTCGTGCATACTTTATCCCATAACATCATTTCAATAAAATATAATTGCTGGAAACGATCTGATATCTCATGCTGGTATGGAGGAAGGAGGATTAATGGCGGGGACGACGGGGGGTGAATCGGCCTTCATCAGCTGATTGGTAGCTGACGCTGGGCTCTTGGCTGCTGCGAGGACGCTCCTTATGCAGCGGTAGAAGACATAGTGAACGAATAATATCCATATCATTAAGAATACTGTGTAGATCGCCATCAAAGGTAATTGAACCCCTTCCTCCATAGTGCAAATGCTGCAAAATTAACGTTTATTGGATGCAAAGAAATGCGCTCAATCAACACTGCGCCGTAGGATCTCCAATTTAAAAAAAAATACTTACCATTGTTTTGTATTATCCGTAAACCAAAAATTGTATCGATTCGTTGATTGATCGAGTTTGCGTAGAAAACTGAAGCAGATAATTACACTCAAATCAGTCACACGACACATTAATACGGACGCAAAAACTCAGGCTAATCCAAATTTTTCAAAAATTTGAAATTTTCGAGTATGAAAGAAAGAGAAGGAAATTGCTCCAACTAGTAGAACTGAATTGGATTCGGAGAAATTATCAAACTCAGTCACAAATTTTGTGAACATTATACGAGAAAATCAACATGAGATTGCACGGGGCATTGCGATGAACAGGAAGAGTAATGGTGGAAGAAAGAGCGGGGGGAGCAATGGTCTCGCTCTCTCCAAACCGCGCACTCTCTCATCGATTAGATATACGAGAGAGCATGACCGAGAGAGAGAGCGAGAGAGCGAGAGAGGAGAGTCAGACCATTACTCGGGGGGGGGGGGAGATAAGGAGAAAGTGGCGGAGAAGGAGAAAATTCGCAGGAAGATCGATGTAAATGACCGGTTCGACTATTTCGACCAATTTCGTTTGATGACCATTTAATGATAGTTAAAGGAGAATGATGCACTTTCATGTTGACGACTTTGACAGCTGAGCCAAATGTCAGGGAACAGCGTTCTTCCGAAAGAGGTAGGTAAACAACAAAATTTCCCGTTATTGAATAAGGACTAAATTCGAGTTGACGTATTCCTAATAACGGATGACAATCGCGCGAAATGAGTAAAAGAAAAAAAAAATGGAGAAATTCCAACAGGCAATCAATGAAGGATTGGTGGCAGTATTATGGGAGGGGTGATTTCGAATTGGGATGAAGATAGAACGCGAAGGTGGATGTAATGTGAAGAAGGAGCGTTGCGCTTCTCCATTATTCTTCCTCCCCCTTTATTGGCTTCTCCCATCTCCGTCTAGCATTTCCCCTGCCAGATGTTAATGGGGAGAACAGCATAATTTGCTCCGTATCCCTTTTCCTCTCAGACGGAGAGAGAATCGAAGGCCAGCAGAAATAGAAGAGTTGCGATTTGCAACGGAAATATGATTGCTACAGACTTCTAATGTAATCTAAGTTCCGACGATAGGCGATTCAAACAGATTGGGATAACATGTATCGTACAATAGTAATACATTGAAACCGCAACGTCTCTCAGGGCCGGTCGGGTTTCCCGAAACTAGCAAGCCTGGTTGCCAGCGCCACGTTTGTTCCCCTCTGTCGCGCCTCCTTCGCGAAGGTCCCATGAAACATAATCATCCATTGAGCATTCACACTGAGCAAAACCTGCAAAATGGACACTAATTTGATGGAAAAATAAGCGCTCAATCAACTTCGTATATTCGCCAATTCAGAAAGCTCACCCTTGTCCATTGTTTTGTATTGTCCGTGAAACTCGAGAATAGCATCGCATTGTTGATTGGTAGAGTTGGCTTAGACAACTGAAGAATACTCCATAAATTAGTCACCCGATGCATGAATACGGATGCGATGGAAACAAACACTAATACACATTATCCAAATAGTGAATATAAGATATAGTAAGGGGAGAAACGTGCTTCAATTAGGAGAAGTCAATTGCAAATGCATACACTCGGCAACAAAAACAAACCCAAAACGTTAATTATGCGCAAATTACACGGGAAAATCAGAATGAGAGTGCATTCTGGGACTGGAGACAGATACATTGTGAAGGGGAGGGAGAAGGAGAAGGAGCAGGGAGGGAGCATAAAGATCGATGGAGAGAATTGCTCAATCTGGCGTGCCCTCTCCATCTTTTTGCTCAATACACTCCCTCAAACTGCTGGATGCGAATTATCTAGCGATATACTGAAAGTTCGAGAGGAACGATAACATGACAGCTGGGTTGAATGTGGAGGGACAGTGGGGATTCCGAAAGAATGAACGTAAAAAAGGGACCGCATGAAACGAACCAGACAAGGTAATTCACTTAGCGATTCCGCACCGGCTTATTCCCACGATCCCTTAGTATTATTTCCGGATTAGAGGAAGGTAAATGCGGAGAATCGATACATCGCATCAAATTGTCATTCACAATAAGGATCTCCGACGCAAAGACCACGTTTCAGTTGTAGTCGTCGAAATATAGACCTTGACGACTAACACCATGTGCATCGTAAGGGAGAGGAAGAATGGAAAGGGGAAACAGGTGAGAATGACGGCCTCACAAAATATCGATGGAAAGCACTTCTCGCCCTGGCGAAGACTTCAATTATTTTTCGCATCTTCCTCCCATCCCCCCCCCCCCATCTGCTGGATACCAATTTAGATTTCGAAATGGTTTCGTCCTATCCGTTTCATGTGAGTAGACAATTGTAAAAGCTTATAGTTTTCACGACTTAAAATGTGGATGGAACAAGAAAATCATGGTAGTAAAGCAAGTCAATAATAACGCGGAGCAACATACAAAGTAGGTGAATTGAGATAGAAGGCACAAAATGTGAAGGGCGTGAAAAGGAAGTGGGAGCAATGGTCTCGCTCTCTCCAAACCGCACACTCTCTGAGTGGGTAGAGATACGAGAGAGCATGCAACTCGAGGAGAGTCAGACCATTACTCGGAAATGGAGTGAACGCATGAAAGGACGGAGAAAACAGGAGAAGTTGAAAAAGATCGATGAGAAGTGGAGCCAGGCCCGTTTTCTGTTCGTTTCTCTTTACACACACAAGTGCGTCTTTGAAATTTCGACTTTGTGTCCCTACACTCACTCTCGCATTTCCTCTGTCTCTCTCCTACCTCCTATCCTTTACATTTCCCTCTAACTCTCTTCCTCCTATTTTTCTATTTCTCTCTCTCTCTCTATCTCATGTAATGCTTTTCCACCTGCATCTTCCCTCCTCTCTCCCCCTCAATTTCTCACTCTCCTGCTTTTATATCAATTTTCTTCTCCGGGCTGCTACACAGCGGCATTTTTCACATTTTATGAAAGTGCATCGGGGGGAAAGATAGTGAATCAATCGAGGGATTGATGAATGACTCATATTCCTCCATTTCGAGGAATGCCATGCGTTGGTATAAAGGTGCGATAGAATGATGATATAATTAGTCACTTTTCCAACATCTTCCTTTTCGCTGCTACAATGGGAGGCATTATACCTCCTTATCCTAATCCCGCATTATGCAGATTGGTTGAAAACTGCAAAATCGCCTTTTTCATCATTCTGTTCAGCAGTTAAGTAAAGCGTAATTGCAGTGGTAAGTTGCGAGTTGCAGGTGGTGTCTGCTTATCTCATATTCCTTATTCTCTACATGGTCGCCAGCTGATTCTAGTAAATTCGGAAGTGGGAGTTTTTAGATACTTTTCAATTTTTTTGAGTTTTGCAAAATGAACGTATGATAATTGCAAGATTTTCAGACGTTTCGATAACAGTGATGACTTCTGCGATAACTATTCTGGTGGTGTGTCTTTGGCAAATTGCTTCAAATAATTGCTGCGATTACGATTGATGTGACACACAATGTATTTTCTGATAAAGCGGTTGAAGCAAACTCTCAATATAACGTTAAAACATTGAATGAAGAGATTCGTTTCTTACGAAATTTGGTAAATTAGGTAAAGGAGGTTAGGTGAAGATCGAGGTAAAGCGTAGGAACGTGCAATATTTCTCACAGATCTCACAACAGAAATATGCGGTTATGTTTTTTTTGTAATCTCACAAACAAAAATCTGCAAAACAAACACTATCAAACAATGAAAATGGAGAACAATATTCTCGAGATGAAAACATCTTCGAACTCACAATTCCAAGACATGGCTGCTCACGCAAGTATTTGCACTAATATGAAGTAAAAGAACAGTCAAATAAGAAACATGATTGGAACGATATTCCGAATGAGACCTCGTTAATCCATGCTCCATTGGGACCGCATTATTCAATTAAACATCTCGACAATCGAACCTCGTTAATTACCTCGATAAGCGTACAGAGCGGATCATCTACCTCTGAACTATGCCCCCACATGCCCTTCATAAAGACTTACAACTATGTTTTCCGGGCATACATAATATACGTCTACTATTCTACGCATGTGTCATGCGGGGAAAGGCATTCGAAAGTGAATCATTTGCCGTGAATGATATAATGAAATGGATGAATAACCCCAATTCCTCCAATTCAGAAAATGTCAAGCGTCGATATAAAGGAGTGATGAAATGAGGATAACGTCACTTTTCGGACATTGTCTCTTTTCTGTACTTGAATGAAATAAATTATACGCTGTGGCTTGCAGATGTCATCCAATTGCCTTCTCCTCCTTCTTCTCGCAATGGTCTTTATGAATACCCACGCAGGTAAGCATTGATCACCTAAAAAAGCGGTTGAAACAAACTCGCAATATAATAATAATAATGTGTGTATCACTCGTGGTTCAGTTAACAAATAGCTAGATTATACAGGAACAATAGTCATCACAAAACAATATTTCGAATAAACGACACAGGAAAGGAATTATGCGATGTTGAAAGACATTAGGCGATTGAGACATTGAAATGTCATTCAGTGCCAATATGTGTAATATTTACAGTAAGAGTGAAATTCACATATCTACATATGATTGGCATTTTATAACCCGTCCAAGAGTGCGATCGTTACTGCAAACACGGGCATTTCTCCTTCAAACTTATTGAGGACTGCTGCAGGTAATTTATTTTGAAATTCTATTGCCGAGTCTTTACGAGTAGATATTTTAGCATATTTTTAATGTTTGCGTATTTTGAAAATAATTTCATTTTGAGGCAGTCTAGTGTCCATTTGTGTCGCTTCTTAAAGATACTAGTTAAACGATTTGCAAAACAGATGCACATACAAATATTAGGTTGAACAGAAAGTCTTTATAAACTTTTTATTTCCCTTCTTCTGACAATAAAGCGCTAAAGCGAAATCAAACGTATTCACCATTATTATCTACGACAAATCTCCAACGTTCAGGCAACTTATGGATTCCCTCCTTATAGAACCCATCTCGGCGCGAATCAAAATATTGCTTGAGTGCGGCCTCGATCGCCCCACGGGAAGTGAAGGATCTCTTATCGAGATGACGGGTCAGATCCGAGAACAACCAATAATCCGAAGGGGCCAAGTCAGGAGAATACGGTGTATGAGGGAGAACCATCCAGCCATATTTGGACAGCTCATGCTTGACCTGCCGTGCAACATGTGGTCGGGCGTTATCGTGTTGATTATACACTTTCTTGCCGTTCAGGGCAGATTGTGCGAATTTCTTCTTGAGATTCCGTAGTTGTTTAGTGTAGACATATCCAGTAATAATCCGCTTCTCGGGTAGGAGCTCCCAGTAAATCGGGCCATCCACTCCCCACCAGGCAGAGAGCAAGATTTTCATAGGGTGAAGGTCAGGCTTTGCGACGCCCTGTGGGGTCTCATTGGCATCCACCCACTGTGCCCTCCTATGGTGATTCTCATAGCAGGCCCACTTCTCGACCCCTGTTATGAGACGGTCCAACCATCGATCTCCAGCGTGAAAAGTGAGTAGAGAAAGGGAATCGTCGACACGGTGGTCAAATTGGCCTTGGGTCAATTTGTGGGGTATTAAACGGCCTAGCTTCTTCTTCTTGCCAATGGAGACCAATCATTTTACGATGGTGCTTTGCGATACCCCAAGTGTGGCTGCCATGTCGCGGGTATTTGGAAAGGATCCAATTCCACTACGATCCGTAGCGCATCCAAATCCAGCTCGGGTGGCCTCCCAGACCGGTCATGATCATCCATGAAAAAGTCCCCCTTCTCGAAGAGTTGGTACCAATTGGGCATGGTCTGGTAGTGAGTGGCATATGAATCGTACACTTCAGCCAAATGACGTTCCTATTCCTTCATTGTAGTGTGAGAGAGGAATACGAATAACAGAACGTTGCGGATGTGCAAGGCCGTGGGAACAAACATCGTGGTCTTACTAGTGGCAGAATGAAAGGCGTGGAATGGGGAGTTGTTGACCACATAGTCCCTTTGTCATGTGTTATTCACTAGAGGCGAGGGAACACCAAAGGTCTCGTGCACTGAGCAGTGATCGAGCAAAACAGTTTATAAAGACTTTCTGTTCAACCTAATATTTTCAGACGTTTGAAGTACAACTTCGGCGGTTTCTGTGATCGCGAGTATGATGGTATACCTCGAGCAAATTGCTTCGGATACAGGGCTGACATTGATTGATGTGATGCAAAATTGGTCATCTAATAAAGCGGTTGAAACCAACTCTCAGTATGATGGGACACTGGAAAAAAAACACTGAATGAAGATGTTAATTTATCACGAGATTACAACTCATAAGTAGGGATGCCTTCTCCCGCGCTGTTTCATTGTGCACACACTAAACGATCTAACCGCCTACACATCAGACTACACCAAATGACGATTTATTGCGAAGCCATGCCTAATCAGTTAGGGTTGCCTGGAAATTTACGGCGCGATTGTAAAAGAGAGTGAAAAGTGAATAAGCGTATAATGAGAGAAGTGAGTCGAACGGTGCGAGAGGGAGAAACATGTTGAGAAGGGCAATATCGACGAAAATTACAACCGATACCGAGATATTCCCAAATTCTCCGCACGTATTTCATTCACAATTTCGCAACAGCGTTCTAGATACTTTTAAGTACTTAAGAAAGCTGTGCAAAAACGCCATCGACAATGTTACCTGCTGAGGTGATAGTATTCTCGTCCCAAATATCCCATTTTTAAGATCCGTTCCAACCTCGGAATTTCATATTGCTTCATAGCATCATATTCCAACACGCTGAGCAATGCATAATTTATTCGGGCAAGTGATCATGAATTTGTGAATGCGTGAATACGTTGAAGAATTGACGAGTGACCGTGAGAACTTCACCCAACTTATTGCGTCGCTCGAAAACGGCTTAGAATTTGTTGGATCGAAGGCATGCATGTCCTGTCCACAGCTCTCACTGTAAGGATCATAATGGATCAAACCCCGAATTTTCGGTTGGGACATTTTTGCAATAGATCTAAATTAGACTTTGAAAGATAACACTTTACTAGCAATATGACTAGTCGCGAACGAATTTCTCAACCACTCATTCTCCTCTCACAACTGTTACGAAAGCGGTCTGACAACTAGTTGTTTATTTATAGTTACGAGCAGTTATTATCGAAACGTGGGGAGTGGAGAGACAAACAATTATTGAACGTACAATTAAAATTGAATTGATGTGCACAATTGTAAACAACTAGTTATAAAGATTTTGATAACTAGTTGCCTCGCTCGTAACTAGTTACGAGACCGCTAACTAAGCAGTTTTGAACTCAGAATGAACAACTAGTTTGTTTATTTTTCGAAGTCTGATCTAAATTCACTCCGTCGAACCGAAAACTCGAGGTTCGCTCCCCAGCGATCTTCTGCTAAACGCTCTCGAGTGTGCTAACCAGTTTCTGCCTCTCCCGAGACTACAATCTCACGGAAATCCTGGAATACCTCATCTGAGATCGTATTCGTGAGATGACCAGCCCTTACATCAGGACTTGTCAGTTCTGCGCAGAAACTCTCGCAAGTCGGGGTAGTGCATGAGCTGAAATACGTATTTGCGCTGCAATTCAGCTAAATGCAATTATTTCTCCGTTAGTAGAGGGTCAGAGAAAGACATTCTTGGCTAACTTAAAGTTCTTGAAGCTATTTTTTAAATGGGTACCTTTATGATGGCATATTGACACATCTGTATATCACTTTTCGAATGCATTGACAGTTCCGATCTACCTAAAAAATATGCTTTACATATCCCGAAGATAGATTATGCAGATATGTTTTCGAAATGCACAATGAAATCATTACTGACTCACTTGAAAAATGATCATTGCGATATTGGAAACAGATAATGTCGAAGATGTCATCCAATGAGCGTTCTAGAGAGTATCTAATCATCCTAGACCCCTTCTGATTTTTTAAACGACTATCCAGTAATCAGAGAATGAACCACGTGCCGATACAGTACTTTCGATTACTTTACTCAAGTACTGGAGGCTGGTACGGTAGTAGGGTCGGGAATAGTCGCACAAGTTTAGAACAAGTGTGGTTGCAACTCGCTTGCCCCTACGCCTATTTTACGACGTGCAAACAAGTCAATCAGACGTGTTTACGTTGCAAATCGACTTGAGCGGAGGGGGGTAGAAAATCGGGGGAAGATAACTCCATGCAGAGATGCTCACTATTGTTCCTCAATTTCCATTTGCGATAATTACGTGATTGAACTGTCGATCATTCGAGTTGGCATAGGCAACAGCAATTATAGACGAAATGAATAAGAATACAATAAAGTAGGGTAAGCATATTCGTGTACAATTAATCGATTGATAAATGGAGTTGGCGGAAAAGAAAAGATATATTGAATATGCATCTGATTGTGAACAGAAAATCAAAAAAAAATGATTGGTTATTCAACAAATCTCGAGTCAAAAATATGGAAGAACACAAAGAAATGGGGGCGCGGAAGAGAGATGAATGACACAGACCTCGTTGGAGGGGGAAATGGATGTGTTGTGAGGAGGAAACTCCCTTTCTTTCAGACACTTCTATGCATTCCCTTCAGTGGTCTGACTCTTCCCGTTTTGAACACTCACTAGCACAGAAAGTAAGAGAATCGCCCGAGAGAAGAGAGTGGCATTATCAACCCCCCCCCCCCCCCTCGTACTCTCCGTCATTATGAAGACGGCCAGAAAACGATCATATTTATCTCGCAATCAATATACAATACAAAGATATTTCTTTCCTCTTTGTTTTATCTTATCTACCACGAAAGGATTGAAAGATCTGGCACCTGGGACTGGGAAATTTGGCCCATTTGAATTCATGATACCGAGTAGTGATGCCAAATCGGCGCGCGCTCTCCTCGCTTCACACGCTCTTTTGCTGCTCAGACAGTGCGTGTGAAACGAGCAGAGCGCTCGCCGTTTTGGCATCACTAATACCGAGTCGAAGAATCAAGCAGATTGAGAGCAGTTGAAATCTGCATAAATATAAATTGGGAATTTCTGATTCATCCACAAGACAAAGTAGAAATACAATAGTGCAAATAACACACCTAACTGGAATTATCTGAATAACGATTCAATATGTAGTCCTGTAAAAGAGTTGAATTTAGTGCCCGCTCGAGTTGGCATATACAGCTGAAATTACACAAGTTCGAAAGTGAACATGAAACAGATTTTGGTGAACAGATTTTGGTAGTTGTGATTGAGAAGATTGCAAGGGTAACTGATAATGCGGTTGCATAATTTGCCCACACTTCATTCAAAACAGCGCGATTCTGATAGAAACGGTGCAGGCTCGCAAAAGGAAAGATGAAGGAGAGGGATGTAACCGATGACGTGAAATGGGGGAGCGAAATGAAAGCATGTATGGAATGAGAACTGAGAAAGAGCGAGAGGGAGAAAAGAAGGTTGGAAAGGTCGATAGAACGAGCAGTCGGGGCTTACTTTCTCGCACATACTTACGACTTCGCTAATGATATTCGATTATCTAACTTGTGTCCATTCACGCCCCGACACACTAGAATATACAATCCGGCTATTGATACCCGACGTAATGCATCACGCTCAAAAATTTACAAAAAATATGAAAAACACAAGAAAGGTTTCCCTGCGAATTCGGTACCTTAAACTATTGAATCGCGATCTAGCAACACATATACAATGTATTGCTCCCTCACCCCGCCAATGCAGTAATCACATGTAACTTCACAAGACAATTTAGTCTACATTAATGCGAATACATTATTATGGATTACAAATGCTATTTCTTGTCAGCAGTAGATTGATGTCACGGAGAAATGCTAATTGTTAGACTTCACACGACACTTCGAGGCATTGTAGAGCGAATATTTCTTAAGACGAAAGAGAGACGAAGGGCGCGTTTACGTTTCGAAGAGTGATAAAATCTTTGCGAGTATATAATACTGGAAATAGAACAATCAATACTATATTCCGATATTCATAATAGTGAAGAAATACTACAATTTGAATGAATTCAGCCATTCGTGAATTTGGGGAAAATGATCAGAGGTTCTCACTAGTGATGCCAAATCGGCGCGCGCTCTCCTCGTTTCACACGCTCTCTCGCACTGTCTGACCAGCGAGAGAGCGTGTGAAACGAGGAGAGCGCGCGCCGATTTGGCATCACTAGTGAGAACCTCTGATCATTTTCCCCAAATTCACGAATGGCTGAATTCATTCAAATTGTAGTATTTCTTCACTATTATGAATATCGGAATATAGTATTGATTGTTCTATTTCCAGTATTATATACTCGCAAAGATTTTATCACTCTTCGAAACGTAAACGCGCCCTTCGTCTCTCTTTCGTCTTAAGAAATATTCGCTCTACAATGCCTCGAAGTGTCGTGTGAAGTCTAACAATTAGCATTTCTCCGTGACATCAATCTACTGCTGACAAGAAATAGCATTTGTAATCCATAATAATGTATTCGCATTAATGTAGACTAAATTGTCTTGTGAAGTTACATGTGATTACTGCATTGGCGGGGTGAGGGAGCAATACATTGTATATGTGTTGCTAGATCGCGATTCAATAGTTTAAGGTACCGAATTCGCAGGGAAACCTTTCTTGTGTTTTTCATATTTTTTGTAAATTTTTGAGCGTGATGCATTACGTCGGGTATCAATAGCCGGATTGTATATTCTAGTGTGTCGGGGCGTGAATGGACACAAGTTAGATAATCGAATATCATTAGCGAAGTCGTAAGTATGTGCGAGAAAGTAAGCCCCGACTGCTCGTTCTATCGACCTTTCCAACCTTCTTTTCTCCCTCTCGCTCTTTCTCAGTTCTCATTCCATACATGCTTTCATTTCGCTCCCCCATTTCACGTCATCGGTTACATCCCTCTCCTTCATCTTTCCTTTTGCGAGCCTGCACCGTTTCTATCAGAATCGCGCTGTTTTGAATGAAGTGTGGGCAAATTATGCAACCGCATTATCAGTTACCCTTGCAATCTTCTCAATCACAACTACCAAAATCTGTTCACCAAAATCTGTTTCATGTTCACTTTCGAACTTGTGTAATTTCAGCTGTATATGCCAACTCGAGCGGGCACTAAATTCAACTCTTTTACAGGACTACATATTGAATCGTTATTCAGATAATTCCAGTTAGGTGTGTTATTTGCACTATTGTATTTCTACTTTGTCTTGTGGATGAATCAGAAATTCCCAATTTATATTTATGCAGATTTCAACTGCTCTCAATCTGCTTGATTCTTCGACTCGGTATTAGTGATGCCAAAACGGCGAGCGCTCTGCTCGTTTCACACGCACTGTCTGAGCAGCAAAAGAGCGTGTGAAGCGAGGAGAGCGCGCGCCGATTTGGCATCACTACTCGGTATCATGAATTCAAATGGGCCAAATTTCCCAGTCCCAGGTGCCAGATCTTTCAATCCTTTCGTGGTAGATAAGATAAAACAAAGAGGAAAGAAATATCTTTGTATTGTATATTGATTGCGAGATAAATATGATCGTTTTCTGGCCGTCTTCATAATGACGGAGAGTACGAGGGGGGGGGGGGTTGATAATGCCACTCTCTTCTCTCGGGCGATTCTCTTACTTTCTGTGCTAGTGAGTGTTCAAAACGGGAAGAGTCAGACCACTGAAGGGAATGCATAGAAGTGTCTGAAAGAAAGGGAGTTTCCTCCTCACAACACATCCATTTCCCCCTCCAACGAGGTCTGTGTCATTCATCTCTCTTCCGCGCCCCCATTTCTTTGTGTTCTTCCATATTTTTGACTCGAGATTTGTTGAATAACCAATCATTTTTTTTTCATTTTCTGTTCACAATCAGATGCATATTCAATATATCTTTTCTTTTCCGCCAACTCCATTTATCAATCGATTAATTGTACACGAATATGCTTACCCTACTTTATTGTATTCTTATTCATTTCGTCTATAATTGCTGTTGCCTATGCCAACTCGAATGATCGACAGTTCAATCACGTAATTATCGCAAATGGAAATTGAGGAACAATAGTGAGCATCTCTGCATGGAGTTATCTTCCCCCGATTTTCTACCCCCCTCCGCTCAAGTCGATTTGCAACGTAAACACGTCTGATTGACTTGTTTGCACGTCGTAAAATAGGCGTAGGGGCAAGCGAGTTGCAACCACACTTGTTCTAAACTTGTGCGACTATTCCCGACCCTACTACCGTACCAGCCTCCAGTACTTGAGTAAAGTAATCGAAAGTACTGTATCGGCACGTGGTTCATTCTCTGATTACTGGATAGTCGTTTAAAAAATCAGAAGGGGTCTAGGATGATTAGATACTCTCTAGAACGCTCATTGGATGACATCTTCGACATTATCTGTTTCCAATATCGCAATGATCATTTTTCAAGTGAGTCAGTAATGATTTCATTGTGCATTTCGAAAACATATCTGCATAATCTATCTTCGGGATATGTAAAGCATATTTTTTAGGTAGATCGGAACTGTCAATGCATTCGAAAAGTGATATACAGATGTGTCAATATGCCATCATAAAGGTACCCATTTAAAAAATAGCTTCAAGAACTTTAAGTTAGCCAAGAATGTCTTTCTCTGACCCTCTACTAACGGAGAAATAATTGCATTTAGCTGAATTGCAGCGCAAATACGTATTTCAGCTCATGCACTACCCCGACTTGCGAGAGTTTCTGCGCGGAACTGACAAGTCCTGATGTAAGGGCTGGTCATCTCACGAATACGATCTCAGATGAGGTATTCCAGGATTTCCGTGAGATTGTAGTCTCGGGAGAGGCAGAAACTGGTTAGCACACTCGAGAGCGTTTAGCTAATCACTGTCGGTACTGAAAATGTTTGCATTATTCGACAGCGTTGCTTCTTACGTAGCGAAGCGAATACTCATCCAATTTATTTTTTTAAAAATTTTTTTTGCCATTTTTGTCGAGAGAGTGTGTATGGAAGGAATCAGAATATGCTTTATTGATCACTCGAGGACCACATGGTCGGCAGTATACACAGGTCGGCTACACTCGGGTGGGGGTATGTCTGGCGATGAACCAGTGAGGGGCGCAGCGACGTAGGCTACATTGGCGAACTGAAATGTATTATTATATTTAATAACATGTATTATTATATTTAATGAATTGAAAGTCTCTACCTACAGGTGTATGTCTGCAAATTTAGCGTTTTATCTGAATATGTTCCTTCTTTAGCTCTCTCATGGGAAAATAACTGAAACAACAAAACACTTACATCAGTGTTCTCCATCGCGAATTGAAAGGTCTTCTTCTCACCGTTCAGGCTGCAATTTCACTTGATTCTCAGTGGGTACTAAACAAACTTAACGTCGTAACATAGTTATGCGTCAACATTACGATGCTTACAAATTAGCAATAAGACTATTAAACTTTAATCATTCCGTCCTTTATCAACGTCATCACCCTATGTCAATCCTTAATCTTTATCCTTTGTTGTTCATCCTTACATGATCCTCTTGTGTTGGTGATGTCCGTGATGAGGAGGTCCTCGGCGACGTTGCAATCGACGTCCCATGTGACGCGAACCTTGCTGAAAATGCTTGGAGTGTATCGATTATAGATTAGCTCCGGCGCGAAGCGCTTTGGCAATTTTGGCCGGGAAACCAAAGATACCCACAGCCGGAAAGGTTCCTAAGAGAGTAGGGTATCGACATCCCTTCAAACTCAAATCCAAGTATCCAGCTTTTGGGGATCTTGTGCAGGAAGATGTTAGACCCGAAATGTCAAGTCTCTATCGCAACCGGAAGTGCCTCAGGCTGACTCCACTTTTTGTCGGTTTCGTGGTAACCCGGATTTTTGAGTTGGTGCCGCGAGCATCGTTGAGAGACGTGCTATAGCACAATCGATAGAGCGTAGTCGGTTGCCCGCCTAGAAACTTTTCATAATTGTAAACTTTTATTTGAAACTTCAGAAAATAGTAAGAGAATTTTGGCTGTTGATCACGGAACTTTTATTGAACTGATTGTTTTGTGTAGTAGGATCTCACTCCTTTCACTGAATAGATATTTTGCCAAAATTCACTCAGCTGTTGACTTTGCTTGCAAAGACAGGATACGCCACCTTCCCACGAAAAGTGGATTCCTGTTTGATTCGGGATAGCACATACTGATTTTTCATTTTATGCCGCACAACATGTCCAATGCTTCGCAACAGTGCCATAGCTTGTTAGGAATTCCAATTTTCCCAGACACATAATTCAGCTCGATCGAGCCCGGAGACCCGTTGAGGCCCTTCCCCGTACCTCAACGGGTATTAACGCCTTGGTGATGAATATTACAGATTAATGCATATATGCATATATATATATATATATATATATATATATATATAATACATATTAATATGTATATTCAATATTTAATAAAGATTTAAGATTAAAAAAAGATTAATTAAGCCAACTCACGATTTTGAGCGGATTTCGTACTCATCGTCGTAGGTTCCTCGCTCCTCCCATTGGTGGAAAACCTAAAACAATATTTCTCTACGGCCGAGGCGCGACTAACCAGTAAGGTACATGAGTTATCTAAAAGCAAGGAAATGCAAATTCGCTGTCAATGCATATTGGGCTCTGTCTGGTGTGGGGGGACATATAGTGTTCCTGTCTGGTTTGGGGGGACATATCCCATGGTTTGGGGGGGACATATCATTGGTTTTTGGGGACATTGGACATTTCGGGTTAAACATGACATACCGAATTGATTCGTTGGCACCCAAGCTTACACAGATCCAGACGACAGCAACCTTCCACCCACTAATGCTACCGATGACCCAAACGCATCCGCTACTAACGTTGACAACGAGCCACATAATGAGCTAAACGTCATTCATGTCGAGACTCAAGATCACGATGCAAGGGATGAATCGTTACGAAATCATTCTATCGTAGAGCAGTATTCACAGCCTCTCATGTATTGTCCAGAAATCAACTGAACTTCTGAGCGACGCCAATCTCGGTGGAGGGTTTGGGGAATGTATGGATGACGCATGTGTTTTTCACAATTACTCTTTTTCTTTTTCACAATTACTGTTTCCCCCATCAACTACCTCAACTGATTTGGTTGCTTCCTCGGCTACCACAACCACCGCTACCACTCCCGTTCGACTACCACAAGTGATGCAGTCCCCTCTTCGACTACCACCACCACTACCATTCGCCCCTCGACTAAAACAACTGATTCGGGAAAGGGGGCGGACGGAGACTATCCAATTTATTTGAGAGATCACGACTTAGACAATGAGGAGAACTTACTCGGGTCAAGACTCTCAGATTGAAAACGGCGGGAAATCAGTAAAATTAATTTCAATTCAATATACTAAGAATTTTCGGATTTTGTTCGATTTTGGGAACTTTAGATTTGGGGGGGGGAGGAACATATCGTCGGTTTGGGGGTCATATCATCGGTTTGGCGGAACATATGCCCCTCCAAACCGACACTGTCCCCCCAAACCGGACAGAACCGAATATTGGGAGTGAACGAGTATGACGGTTAAGGGGTGATTCAGAAATCGGGATAAAAAAGGAGGCTCTGTACAGATTGGGTGGACAAATGAGATTTGGGTGGACAAATGAGCGAGCTGTACGGTTTCGGTGGACAACCCGGGATTTCGGTGGACAAATGAGATTTGGGTGGACAAATGAATGTTTAAGATGGTACATCATGTAATATATCGGGAAGCATCTAATAGTTGATTAGGACCTATCCTAAGTGTGTTTGAGCAATGTTAACACCTTGAAGCAATTATCATGATGAATAATGCTCTTCAGTACTTCTCTGTTCTGGCACTCTCCCTTTTTTCACCTATTCTCTGCATTCGTTACTCCATGGGCGGTTTTGATATTCGCCTGTGTTACCACATCACTCTCTCTCTCCCTCAAAAAAGAGGAGGCACTTTTTTTGGGCAATCTCTATCTCCTCCGCCCAGAAGATATCGTTGTTGCAGTCTGCGAAGAGGGGAAAAGAGAGATTCCTATCCTCTGGCGCGAACCGGTAGGCAGGCAACTGTACCTGTAATTATTCGTGAAAACAATATCAGTTCGATGTAAACAAGAATTATGTAACACGAAAAGTTGAAAAAAAAGTAGGGTTCCTCTCGACCGCAACAGCGGCACGGCCCCCAGACTATCTCCGAGGCACGAATATTCCTTGTGACGCACAGTCGCTGTAGAACCTACAGTTATGCATTTACTATGACATGGCAAAAGATGAAGTACTACAGGATACCTGTCGGTCGCATATGAAAATCAAGTTTTGGTCCCGCAGGACTCTTTCGATTTCGGTGGGGGAATACTGATGGCTGGAAGGATCCGGTGGCGCCCAAGTACTCGGACTGCTTCATTTTGAAGAAAGGATGAGTGCACAAAAGAGAATGGGAAGAACTGCCCTTGGGTTCGAGGACCGAATGCTCTGAAGAAGGCGGGGCACGCACTTTCTCCACTCCCCTTCTCATTTATCTGTTTTCATCGTTTGTGAAGATGGTAATGTTGCTTGAGAACCCATTGGATACGTCCTTATCAACTATTAGATGCTTCCAGATATATTACATAATGTACCATCTTAAACATTCATTTGTCCACCTAAATCTCATTTGTCCACCGAAATCCCGGGTTGTCCACCGAAACCGTACAGCTCGCTCATTTGTCCACCCAATTCGTACAGAGCCTCCTTTTTTATCCCGATTTCTGAATCACCCCTTAACCGTCATACTCGTTCGTCATACCAAAAAGGAAATACTCATCAACATATCTTGTTTCATGCCGACTCAATTGACATGCACGATCATCCCTTTCTGATAACACATATCGATAGTCCGAAGATCTAACCGTGTTTGGGTCAATGTTGGCGCATCCGTTGAAACCGGAAGGGGCAACGAAGCCGCCTTTGGAGAGGTCGGGCTCGCTATCTGAAAGGCCAAAAATCAACATATCAACAACTGTGTTGTGTTTTGAATATGTGTTTCCAAGAGCAACGCATTGATACATGAAAATTTGTACTATATCTCTTACCCCAGTCGTAGTTGGCACGTAGTTCGACGAGGTTCTTCTTTTCGAAAACGATTGAGATCAGAGGACCATTGACGTGGAATTCGAAACCCTCGAATTTCCTTAAAATTTTACTCTTTCATTACCGTTGCTTAGCTTTTGCCAACGATAAGAGAATGTGCAATTTGCATGTTTTTCTCTCTAATATTAACTGAGTTTTAGCATCTTGGCTGATTGCCAGCCATGGACTTCAGGTGAAATGGCTCAGTGAACGAGCGAGAGAGCGCGTTAAGCGAGAGAGTGGCCCCCTTGTTTCTCTACCCTCGCACCGTTGCTGAGATTCCTTCTTTAAATCAGATAAATATGGTGCCATTCAACATCTGATGCTTCGATAAATATCCTTCAATATGAATATGTTGTTTTTTTCAGTATGCGATGTAAAAATTTTAACTAGCGGAGAACTACGTCACGCTAAATGTTCCGAGGCCTTGCTACGTCACTTTCTGGAACGCTCCGAGGAACGGAAAATATGCAATGTAAAAAGGGTTAATCACACTCACTGCGTCTTGTAAGCATGGATGCACTGATCGGTATTGTTGTCTGCGGCATTGTCGAATCCAGTGAGAGGGGCGGTGAGTGCATTTGGCTGGCAAGAACAATTGGTCACATTTTATAAACGAGAAGCGACAACAAATGATGACACGCGCACTTTTTTTAGTTTAACGGATGATTTCGTGATGTGTAAGTAGATCACTCATACATAATGAAGCTGATTGCGACATAATGCATTCACAAATATCTTTTTTTTCAGATTTGTTAGTCATCTTGTGAGATATGTAAGAGCAACGTAATCTATATTCGCATGTTGTCGCAGACCTTTCTCACCCTCAATGACTCAGGAGAGTCCCCCTCCCATCTGCAAACGTTAATTAATGTTTTATTGGTATCGTCGCGCCTCGGTCGTAGATAAATGATTATAAAATACATTATTTATTGTGTATTTTACTCACCGCTCCCTTGTCCGCCGTGATGACGAATCGTCTCGCTCCGAGTACTGTGACGACACCTCTGGGCACGACGTTAGGACGCTCCATCGAACCGGCATCGTAGATCTCGTAGTCGAGGGAGAGGGCTGAAACATATGATAAGAAGTTTTTAAACCATAATTTAAGGAAATATAATGCAACTAAGGTTTAGGTATGAGTAAGGAGTCGTAGATCTCAAAGTCGATAGATGTTTGGATGCGATTCGCGTAAATCAGAACACGATCAAGTTCAGGCATCAATGAATGCGATTTATGCAAACTGATTCGTTCGGGTTGATTTCTTCGCAAGATGCGGACATAATGGCAGGCTGTGCATTTTTGAGATACGTTTTGTGGGTCATTAATTCGTAAAATTATATCCCTTTGACCCATGCTAAATGTGGCATTAAACGATACAATTTTGGCCAACATTGCTTGTGCATAAACTTATACACATGTGCACCAGATTGATTGATATGTTCACCGATTCCATAAATTTGCCATTTTATATCCGATTCTGAATATTGAAAAAACACATCTTGATATCTTGCCCGACTAACGACTTAAATATGTCGACAAGTTTAAAATGACTACACCTCATGTTCTTGCCAGTCGCGTAATCATGGACGACGAGTTGGTCCGTGAGCGGATGCTGTAAAAGTTATTAACACGGATCTCCTGTAAAAATGCAGGAACCGTAGCGACAAAAAAAATTGGATCATGGATTTCGCTATAAACTTTAGAACTAACCAAAGTGAGGGCGAGGAGAACGCCTATCCACTTCATTTCTCGAAATTTGCATGGTTCATGTAAAAATAGGGTTTTCTCATTACAATATGCTAATTTTCGACCCTTTATGGTCCGAAAGCTACGATTTGTATTCTTGATTCGGATTCCCACCCCCGAATTGTCATACGTATGTATTTGGTTTGTCATAAGAGAGGGCTTATCATATGGTCACTCAGTAGGGAGAATTTTAACATTTTTTGTGCGATTTTTGAAAACAATTCTTTTTTGTGCGTATCTCGCTGCCAGCTTATGCAAATTATCAAAATAAGAGCATTAATCGATAACTCTAGAGCAGATCTACAAACTTTACTGAGGGGTACAAGACGTGAAAGTTGGCCATTTTCGAGATACCGGGTGCAACTGCATTAAATGGGCCACAGTGTGCGAGTAGTTTTTCAGCGAAAAATAAGACAAGTTCAAATTACCCGTAGTAGCTATATCATTCCTCCCCATGTTATGGCCAATGTACTATGCACGCACCTCAATTCTGGGGTTGGGAATCCGAAGCTAACCTAAAAATCTTGGCTTTACGCAGTTATAGTGAAGTTTGGACGACAATTATCCCTACTGAGTGGCCATATGAAAAGCCCCCTCTCATGACAAACGAACTACATACGTATGATAATTCGGGGGGTTGGGAATCCGAATCAAGAATACAAATCGTAGCTTTTGGACCATAAAGGGTCGAGAATTAGCATATTGTGACGGGAAAAGCCGATTTTTGCATGAAACTATGTGAAGACGTTATTTCCGCGCAGAGCGCAACGGAACATATTTGTAGATTTCTCTAATACGAACCGATTGAAAAAAATCTGCTCACTGTAGGTCAAAAACTGACCGAAATACGGCATTTCAACGCGGTAGGTCAAAACTCCGTCCAATATTCAAATTTCGAGAAATGAAGTGGATAGGCGTTCTCCTCGCCCTCACTTTGGTCAGTTCTAAAGTTTATAGCGAAATCCATGATCCTATTTTTTTTGTCGCAAAGAGGTCTCATTTTCCTGCATTCATTTTTACAGGAGATCCGTGTTAACAGGTAACTAGCATTTGGAAAAACGACATTCCATTGATCAGAAAATCCTACCTCTCTTTCCTTCTTAGACGCGAAGATGAGACAGCCATTGTCACAGCGCGGGAGGGGAACCTGGGACAAAGTTCGAGTGTACTAGGTTGGATTGACGTCAACCGTGACGTCATGTCGTCTTCGAAGTATCATACCGTCGTGCCATTACGAGTGAAGACTCGTCTCTATTCATAAACTAAGTGCTTCTAGTTACTATTTTCTGCCAGTTCTTGGGAAGTTTTAATAAATCATGATTTGGAGAGAGTCAGACTATTAATCTTGTTCTCACATCAGTCGCGAGTTGGAAGTCGTAAACGTCATAGAGCGTTGATTGAGAGGACTGCACTACTCCGCCTTAGCACACATCGGATAGCAAAACAACGAATAATTGTATTAGTCTGGCTATCTTCATTTTGCACGCTCTCTCGCGTGCTCTAACAAGCGAGAGAGTGTGTAATATGAGGAGAGTCAGACCATTGCTCATAATTGGGGTAAGCTGTTTCGACGTACTCGCAAAGGGTGCTGCCGCAAAGAGGCTGAGTAGGAGAAGCATCCCGGGAAGTGTGCGTCTGCTAGTCGAGGGATCAACTTTATAGTCGATACTGGTAGGCAATTTTCGTAGTCATTCCATTCTTTGAATGTGTCTGTCGCGTGAAGAAAGTGTGCGCCCACGCCATTACAATTAGCCGGAGCAATGGTCTGACTCTCTTCAGTTTGCACGCTCTCTCGCCGGTCAGAGAGACGAGAGAGCGTGCAAACTGAAGAGAGTCAGACGATTGCTCATTAGCCGAGATAAGCTTCGAATATCATGCAAAGAAGTTGCAAATTTATTTTTATGTATTATGCACACGCACACACATGCAACCTGCCGCTGTATTCAGTTCATAGTAAAATAATAGAGCGAATGAGGAAAACCCCTCTTTCATTCCCACACTCTCTCAATTTACAATGAGCTCCATTTAGAATGGCGCCTGATAAGGATCGGGACACACACTTTTCGGAGCAGAGAAATGGCAGACTTTGAAGATATTCATCATCAGGCTAAAGGCCGATTGGAATTATATACTTCCGGAAAAAAAGTAAAGTATTTTGGTAAATCTAACACAACTCAGATTGCTCACATCTTTCTGACACGTTTCCTACGCTGTATGCTATTATACTGGCGAAAACAACCGAAACCGTCTACACGAACAAATGATGACCAAGGAATATCCGTACAATATCCTTGTAAAAAGGAATGCAAGTTACACTCTCAGAATGAAAATTGTTCTTGACACCCGCGTCTCTCTGTTAATGACCACCAATGACCACCTCAGTAGTATACCTGCATATTCGCCTCAGCATGTCCCCCCTTACGAATACTTCCCTTACTTTGGCAGAATTCAAAAGAGTTTGTTCCCTTTAAACAGTATTGTGACGCCCGCATTTTTCAAATTGCTGGGTCCAATATTGTTTATTTTTTCGAAATCGCTTCGCAATAATTGCGAAGCGATTGCGAAAAAATAAGCCGGTTCGCCCGAATTGCGAAATGGGAAGTGAGAATGCAAATCATTGCGGAATTGCGAAGTGAATTTCGAATAGACAACTCTAATTTCCGGCACTGAAGGCAGTCTTTCCTCTTACCTCCCTCAAAATGCTGAAGTTCATCGTTCTACTCGCTCTTCTACCCACCGTAGTCGTATCTGCTTCCAACTCCGCCAATGTATCGGCGGTGGAGAGCGCTCTCGAAAAGGCCGAAGACACAATAATCTATTCCCCACAGTAACTACCGTAATTACAGGGTAAGTGCCCCTGAGATGAAGTCTACCTCGGTCGCCTCCTTCGTCGCGGCCCTTCTCTCTGCTCTCTCAGCCCTTCTTCAGTTCTCTCAGCTCTTCTCACCGCTGCTTTCTGAACCCCCCCCCCCTCCAGCCCCTGTGACCTACCTAGCTGGTGTACCGTAATCCGCTCTCACCATTGTCCGACCAACCCAAGCGACCGATGATGACCAAGTAGCATCGGCTGTTACTTGGTGTGTGGTATATTCTTTACTCACAATAAAATATGTGCTGATGAAACTGTTCTGAACAATTCGATATGATATTACTGGGATCGACTCTATTCTAGAGTTCGAGAAATGCAACCACGGTCTCTTCATTCTACACACTCTCTCGCCATTCGACCGGTCGAGAGAGTGTGTTGAATGAAGAGACCGTGGTTGCATTTCTGGAACTCTACTCTATTCGCTGCAACCGTCCCGACGCCAATCAAAATTAATAGGTAATTTTTGTAAAATTGTAAAATTAATTCGAGAATGGTTTCGGAGTAGATACTTCTTCCTCAAATGCCAAAGTAATGTATCATTGATGTACAATCAGTGATGTTCATTGATATATCATTGATGTAGTGATGCACAAAGAGATGTATTATACATGCATCATTCTTCAGTAGTGAATCAACGTTCCCTATAAGATATAGATAGAGATAAGATATACCCCAGTCCGAATGATATCTTGAGAAAATAATGCACATCTAGTTCTCGTATCTTGTCAGTAAATGATACCAGAGGTCGTGGACTGTGCGATAAGCCGTTCTCACTTCATCACTTTTATTTATATGTTTAAGTGTATTTTTAAATATATAAATATCGTTCTGATACCATTTTTCTTTCTAGAGAATAATGGGTAAAGGTTTAAATAAATGATTCTGTGAAAATTCGAAAGTGTTTATATCTTTGGAAACACTAAGAAACATAAAATAAATACAACATCACAGTTTATTTGCACCTCATATTATGAGTGCAATACAAATTCGCCTGGGTAGTTACGTGCGTCGAGAGAGAGAGAAATTCGCGGAAGGAGATTTTTAAATATCCTTCCGCGAAACAAAACAGAGATTTCGGCACTTCTTGGATAACTGGCCCACCCCCCCCCCCCCACCCCTTTTCCCATCTACCCCATTCATTTCTAGGTATCTCTCCCTGATTTTCGGCTGCACAACTCCCTTGCAATAGGGAAGGGGATCGGAAATGATAGGGGATGATAGGGGGGGGGGGGGGGGGGTGGGCCAACTATCCAAGTGCCGAGATTTCCAACAAGATAACTTTGGACGTTATGATATGAAAGCTACCAGAGGGTAAGCTGCACATCCTTACCGAGAGTGAGAGAAGCGAGACCACGTCATCAAAAAGCTCACACTCGACATCAGACACCCGCGCGCTCTCTCTATCTGTCGTTTTGCAATTGTTGCGCAATCCGGACATACAATTTTAGATTGCGATTTGCTCCCATCCATTTTTATGTTTCCGATGCTCCTAAACTCGCAGTACTGTGATCGTCATATTTATACACTTCGTGAGAATGCCACAGTTTATGTTGCTTTTATACTCTTAAATTCAAATACAGAATGTATATTTTCAAGAGATTGTTTGGTGAGAAGAAATGGAAAAACTCGAAGGATAAGAATCAACTCAATTTGGGCGGCATGGAGCTGGTAATTTAACTGCTACATAGCTCTATTGTGATATGGAACAAATAAACATTTTATCTACGCTCGGTGGCGCAACAATAATAACTTATGCGTGATGATACATGAGAGATGACTCTCCTCACAAAAAATACACCGACAAGACATTTAGTCACTTAAAACCAATAATAATGACGTTCCTAATCGACTCTCACATGAAATTTGTATTTCCAGGCAATTTCTTTATCGGAAGATAATGCACTAACCCTCTACAATATTCCTTCAGATGTGATACGGCAGATAATCGTATATGGGCAAGAATCGATTGATCGCATGAAAATGGTGAGCAATGAATGTATTCAATCATATTTTTCTAGGACAGTCAACTTAACGACAAAAAATGGAACTTTTCTTAGTCAAATTAGGCTTATTAACGAACAAGTATGAGTATATAAAAAAAACAGTGTATGTACGTAGAGTGAATCGATTGGGTAGAGGGTTGCTTCGATAGGGTAGGGAATGAGAGAGCGAGAAAAGATACATCAAATTGACCATACAAAATAGAAAGCCCTCAAGAATCAAATGCAATGCGTATTTTAGATATCACCAAGGTGGGATTTCCTTTCCGTCGAGCATCTTTCGCGTCTTCCAGTTATACAAACTCTAATTTGGATGTATGAATGCGAGAAAATCCATTTGGTCATGCAAATTGGATATCACCATCGAAAATATTTCGGAGTCGCATGGGAAGAAGTTGAGATCATTCCAGCTATTTTCGAGGTTAGTAATCGATTGAACTGCAAATACTCTTGTCAGGCATTCAAAGTGGACGCTTCTCATTGGATAAAACGAACCTGGAAGATTGATCTTACACTGCCACTACTGGATTTCGTTTATGTGACTAAATACAATTGTCTGCTGTGGAAGGAGATATTCTGCAGATGCTCTCGAATAAACACATTCCTGCTCAGGAGTGATTTTAAAAGTAAATTTCAAATCAACATTGTGCGGAGGAACTTGCGTAATGTAAATGTTGGAAAACTTGTATTAAATAATCCATCGACTATGCTAATGAGCGAATACACCAAGTGAGTTAAAATTTTAGTAATGCCATATGTGGAAAGTACGATTTCAAAAATTTCAGAAATGTTATTCTGAAGATGATTCGAATTCATGAGATCAAGCAGCTAGTTTTTAAAGCCAGTCCATGCAATCAATTCAGGTTTCTTACAGGTGAGTTGCCTTGTATAATTAAATATAATTTTAAAAAATATTATTTTTACAAATATAAATATTGTAACTTGACGGGATTGTGACTAGCGCCGACAACTTCGCTTCCAGGATCCCTCCACAGCGCTTTATACATCGAATTGTTCAATAGGGGCGTTGCGGTTGGGTGGCTAATCGCTTTCGTCAACTCCTACACAAGAAAGTACGAACTGAAATGTGATCTTCGAAATGCATTGGAGAATCGATTTGAAGTGCGTATTCTTTGAAAAAAATGTACTGCCGACAAAACACCCTTATCATACAGCCCATATTTATTCGGAAAAAAATATATGTATAGTCGCATTAGGAACTGCATATGGTTGTTGTTAGGGCACGGTCCCAGTGATGTTCGCTACAACATAAACTACATCCCTAGTGGAGGATAACATTGATAATAACAGACAGATAGAACATGCGAAATGGCACTCCCGTCGAACAGTAAATATGACTATTTTTACATGATGTTTTGCAGGTAGAGGAGCTAGGAGAGCCAATGCAATTGTCGGTTGCGCTTCAATGCATCTCCTTGAGCATCAATCTTCTAACCTAAGCACAATTAATTCAGAAGAATTTGTTTTCAATACGTCATCTTGTTTTGGGTCTCGATATATTTGTTTGCTTTCCCATGTTATCCAGTAAGCGATTCCTTGCGTCTACTGTGTTCAATAATTTCGTCTTCATAGACAAATACAGTCTTTGTATGTTTCATTTAATACTCCAAACAACGCTTGTTCACATCAATATGCAATACAACGGAGGTGTACTGCTTCTGTGAGAGGTTATGACGATGCGTCGATCCTAAAAAAATGGAATGTTACCAAATATGCATCCCTCAGGATCGCTCCCTGTCTCCCTGTTCACCGATATTCTTCGACAATAAATGTAGTTGTTGTTCCAGATTTGAGTGCCGACCATGCATATATCTGATATTCTGCTCAAACCAACGAAGACTGAGCGTCTAGCAGAAGATACCATTGTGTACCAGACTAACGACGGTAAGCGCGGAGCAATCGTCTGACTCTCTTCAGTTTACAAGCTCTCTCGTCCCTCTGACCGGTGAGAGAGCGTGCAAACCAAAGAGAGTCAGACGATTGCTCTAAGCGCGCAATCACCGAATTTTCAGAATTTGATAATTTCAGGAACCAAATACTACCTGGATTTGAAATCGAGGCTCTACGTAATGTTTCAGTAAGAACGAGGGTTCCGTTTCGAACCCCCAAATGCATCATTGCAGGGGCAAAGAAATCAACGCACCACTACCGGATTCAACGGTTTATGAGATGTTCGACTTCGAGGTCTACGGCAATCAACTGTATTTTATAGCGAAAAACGAAGTAGGCAATTTCGACATATTATAGATTTTAAGCTGAACTTTGCAGAATGGACGTGAGAAAACTGAGAGAACTTGGAATGTCTATAAAACATCATTCAGCCCGTCCAGTGGCTTTTCTGTTTCGTGCTTTCGCGAAAATTTGCAGGTGCGCTATATTGGAAACTACGATGGATGGACTATGTCGTCATGCCGCTTTCGATATATCAAAGGAGGTATGACGTGATAGTTCTCATCCGACCTAGTGCCCTATACAGTTAACGATCTGAGAAAATAAACGCTAAATTCAGTTTGATGTGGCATATTCGAGATGCTTGTTCGCATCCGAAAAAGCTGGAGACAAATATAAGGTTTATCGAATTGGTGCTGATCCCGAGAAGAATGGAATTCTTGTTGATGATTGGGATAACACTATGTACTTGGTACACTTGTACAGGTTAATGAGCACCGAATATTTCTTTCACCATTATCCAATATATCCCAATAAACATAAACAGTAAAAAATGTGTCAATTGTGACAGTTTCTTACGCATTAATAGGAATTCCGAATGGTAAAGAGAATTTTTGTGAATATAGCTAAAAATTTAAGAGACACGGCAGTATTCTTGTTCGTTGAAGAGTACTCCAATGGTACTAACTCCGTTGAGAAGTTCGGAGACAATGGGGTTATTCTGAAGGTTAGAAAACTATTCAAAAGATTCACTTTAATACAATATCCGTTATTTCTCATCGTAAATTTAGATAACCATGAACAGAAATATGAAGAAAAAACAAAAAAAACTTCAAAAAGCTGAACTAGGTATCAATTATCAATACGACTTGCAGATCCCTTCTAGCCCTTGCTCTATTTACACCAGAGAGAGTCCATTCGTATATTTTTTGACCTTTGTTCTAGAAGTGCTCACGTTTGATGTTACTTCTAAGAGCTTCTTGTCAACTCTTAAGATTGAGTGAGTAATCAAAAAGTTAAATTACTTACTAGTATACGTTTCGCATGTGGAGGGATGCGATTACGAATATAAGGTTGTACATGAAAAAATGGCAACTGTTAACAGGATCGTTTCAGGGGCGTTATAACGCCCCTGAAACTGAAACACAGTCTGACACTTCAAAAGAAACATCAGCAAAAACAAAACAGCGCGTAATCCCGCCTCCCCACAAGCAAATGATGTTTTAACACACGTATCACGAGTCGATGGATGAACAATGACCTCCTCGGGAACATTTTCAAAAAAGTTGTGCCGAATATCGTTCATATTGTTGTGGTAGAACACCCTAGAAGTAAGATTTCGAAAAATATGGGGCATTGGTCCCAGAGCCGGCTTTTAGTAATTTCCCGGTTTTGCAACCGGCCAAACTGTATATATGCTCCCAGATGAGCTACAGATATGGCGATTAGCTCAAAATGCGCGGAAAAATATTTCCATCAACATTTACGTTGCACTCGAGACAATTCGACAACAAGTAAAAATGCTCTGATTAAAAAACGAATTTTGTCAACAAAATAAAAATATTTTATCTGGGAAGCGGTGGAGCGCAGCAGATTTTTAATGCAGATTATGAAACAACAAGTGTATGTGTATGACATAAAAATATAAAAGCCGAATTCGAAGTGTCTTCTACTTGGCAATTTTCTCTCAAAATCGAAACTATGAAGAAAAAGTCGAAAATGACATTTTTCAGAACGTCGATTTCCCTTCTTTAAATGTTCGCAAATTGTTATTAGTGCTAGGTAAAGTAGGTATATCTCATTATAGAGGGTGCTAATTCGCGAATTAATGATGTAATCCATATTTATGCCTGGGTACCACGTTATTAGGGAAAATTAATAATTGCGAAGTTACAACCTCTTAAATGAGATTTACTTACTTTACCTAACATTAACAACAATTTTCGAACATTTAAAGAAGGGAAATCGACTTTCTGAAAATGTCATTTTTCGACTTTTTCTTCATAGTGTCGATTTTGAGAGAAAATTGCCAAGTAGAAGACACTTCGAATTCGGATTTTATATTTTTATATCATACACATACACTTGTTGTTTCATAATCTGCATTAAAAATCTGCTGCGCTCCACCGCTTGCCAGAGAAAATATTTGTATTTTGTTGACAAAATTCGTTTTTTTAATCAGATCATTTTTACTTGTTGTCCAATCGTCTCGAGTGCAACATAAATGTTGATGAAAATAATTTTTGAGCTTATCGCCATATCTGTAGCTCATCTGGGAGCATAAATACACTATGGCCTGGTGCAAAACCGGGAAATTACTAAATGCCGGCTCTGGGACCAATGCCCCATATTTTTCGAAATCTTACTTCTAGGGTTTTCTACCACAACAATATGAACGATATTCGGAACAACTTTTTTGAAAATGTTCCCGCAAACCACCACTGACTCGTGATACGTGTATTAAACGGAAAATGCCTGACGTTCACTCCAGGGTACTGTAAGAAAAATCGTCGCTTTTGTGAGGCGAGGCTCGCGATTGTCGCGACTCTTTATCGATTTCCCGCGTGTTTAGTATGATATTTATATTAGTTTCGGTGCTAATTATTGCCACTCTACTTGAACAATTCATATTTCGCGAGTTTATTCTGGTTTAACTAATTTTAACGATTTCAAAACCAGGTTAAGCTCGCGAACGTCGTGAAAACATTCTTTCGCTATGTTTACGCGTTTCTTTTACCTTGTTTGCGTGTTACCTGTTACTTTTTTGTTAATATGATCGTTCAGAACATCGCTCATCTTACTGTGCTTAAGAAGAAGTGAACTTTCCGCAAGTTCGGCGGTGAAGTAGATCTCGACCAGCTCCACGTGAATAGGTAAGCCTATTTTCGATCAAATCATCGTGTGTTTTAATGTTTTTCCGTTTACAGAATCCGTGGAAGACTCAGCAGACTTCCCGCCGGCGGAGTTGGTGACATGTTCGTCGCTTCCGTCAAGAAGGGAAAGCCGGAACTCAGAAGGAAGGGCCAGTTTTTTTAGAAAATGTGCGTACTTGTGCTGATTCGAGTTTTACGTAACAGCATAGTATAAATGTATATCATTCCTTGTTCTAATTGCAAACCTAACCAGCCAAACGAATTTTTTTGAAAAGTATTTTCACGTTTTTAATGTGGATATTACAAATTATATAAAATGATTTTGTCACTAATTTTCTAATACGTACTTTGCAGTTCTCAGGGCTGTCGTCTTCCGCCAGCGCAAGCAGTTCAGGCGAAAGGACGGAACATACATCTACTTCGAGGATAACGCCGGAGCTATCGTCAATAACAAAGATGAAATGGAGTGATCAGCCATCACCGGACCCGTCGCCAAGGAGTGCGTCGACCTCTGGGATTCCCTTCCTTCCCAGTGGTTAGTTAAGCTATAGTTTAGTTTGTTCTGGACTTTTGCGGTTAAAATTATGCATGTTTATGTTTAGGAACGGAAGTGCAGTTCAAGACGGCACTCGGAGGCACCGGAATGCCGCCTGCTTCGACCACACTCAATACGTCTACCTTATTGGTTGAATTTATGGAACGTTAGAACAGGTTGTATCGTAAGTTTGAATCGCAAAATTTTAGTCGTGCTTTCAACTAATTTACTGTGGTCCTGACCAGTTGTATTAGTGTGGTGTTTTTTTCCATTGATAACTGAGAATTGTGGAGTATTTGACGTGTATGCGTGGTGTATAAGGCATAGCGTCTGGCTAAATTCCAGTCAGCTAAAAAATATAACTAATATTTATATGCAGGTGCTCGCCGTGAAGTAGGCGGTCGCTGAGAAGGCGCTCCTCCGGATCTTCATCAGCCCCATCTCTGAAGTCAGTTTTGATATTTGTCTGAGTTGGAGTAAGTCGTCTGACATGTAGCATTGGTGTTTCATAAATATATAACATACTGATCGATATTCTCGGGCAGATCATCGAGTGAAATACGACGGCAAATCTTATTGCCCGATTAGTCAGATGTGAACGTCTCTTTCGCAAGTTGTAGGATGGAAACTAAACAATCTAGAAAAAAATGTATAAATCATTTGGAAATTTTCCTTCAAATTATTAGGTTGTAACATAAGTTTTGTCGCATTTCGGAGGTTCACAATATTTCCATGAAGGATACTTCTCAAACATTATCAATGCCTGACCTCCTAGTATATGTTTGGGGTGTTCATGCACATTCAAACCATAGGGTAGAGCTGAACTGCGCACGCTGGCTATGCGAAAAATATTAATATGAACTGATTTAAATTTGGTGCAGATTTTTTTAATTCGTTTGATCAGGTGCTAGTTCGCAGAGATGAATAATGAACCAAACTTCTACAGCATGGTGATATACCCCGTCAATGCTCTTTCAAAATATACGCCAGATATGGTGCTATGTTGAGCGGAATCAAAGATATACTTCACTGAGTGTAAGGTTAGCCGCTGATTCGTAGCCAACTTGACCAACTCTTCTGAATCCAGAATTGCAACAACAGTGACTAACATAAGTGCGTTCCAATTACCACTCATGGAGGTATAATTTATCATTAAACAAGTGAGAGAAAGAACACTCCACTTGTGGGAAATTTGAATTTTTATTAATTCAATTCGCGCACAATTTTACCAAAATATGCAAGTTTAGGTGTTTCGAATTAAAGATTGTCATTCAAAAGCTATTTATTTCCAAACTTATCCCAAGTAGATACTAGTAAGGGAAGGGTTTATGGTTCGGATGGACACAACAAATCAGATATTGAACATGTGTGCGAGGTAGGAATATGAACAAAGTGCCGATTTCATTAGTTTAATTTACATACCATCGTTCTGAATGGAGCCACTTATCTCAACAGAACCCAATCTACCCCAAACTTTGTCTACATACTGACCACTTTGGGTGAACTATATTCCACCACTATTTGGATCTGGATATCTATTGAGAAGAAAATTCGGCTTGCGAAAGTTTTCGCGACCGTCACCAACCATCCACATTATACAAACTCGTCTACATTTCTAGAACGATTTTCGTTTGTCATTATCCGTGCGTGGTTCAAAATTATGCACATATGTAGTACTTTACGCAAATCACACAAAATCGGCATAATTTATCCTTTTCAAGAAGAGCTGATGCGTGAAAATGATTTGTAATCCTTATCTCAGTACAACTTTGTCTGACTAATGTGCCTCCTCAACTGCCTTGACAGGACTGAAGTAAAGCGCGTAAGAAAGAGTACGAAGGCCCTCACTGATGATGAATAACGAAATTGAGATTAAATTAATTCGAAGAATTTCTGAGGTTAAAATGCATAAGAGATTGGACGCAACAAAACTTATGTTACAACCTGATAAGTTGCTAAGTATTTGTTTCTTTATTTTTCATATTATATTGCTAACAATACCTTTTTTGAAACGTAAACATCGGGATGATAAATTAGTTTGTTCGAATTCCATAAGGACAATCAATCAAAAGCACACTGCCCAAAAATCGATTATTATTTATATTTCGAGCTTTGATTCATTTTTGCCTTGGAAAGATAATATTTTTACATCAATATAAATATTTATTTCACAGTTAAGTAAGTTAATAACCTATTAGTGAGCTAAATTAGTCGCTTTGCAAGGTTTAAAATGAAAAGACAAGACAAACGCGCGTTTAACGAGTAGAACCGTGTTAAACAACAGATCTAGACCACGAATCGCCTTCATGCAGCTAATATCGCTCAATAATAGGTTATTAATTAATAATACTATGAAAGCAATATTTATATTAATGTATAAACATTTAATTTCCAAGGTAAAAAATATTATCAACTCGAAATTTGCATTTCGATTTAACATATTAATTATTTTTGTTCATTGGTTGTCCTTATGGTTGTCGGCATAATTAAAATATTATCCCGATTTTTGCGATTCGAAAGTGGTGCTGTGCGTATCATAATATGAAAAATATAGTATTTTCGAGTTGTCGACTTAATTTGAAAAAAACATGATTTTTCGATGTTTTAATGCAACTTTAATGTTAACGGGTTCTTGGTGCTCCCGAATGTCCTTGATGTATATAGATACTAGGGTTGGCAGAATAATTCCAATGGCGAGTCTCAGATCATTTGAGTTTCACTTATTTCCTACTCGCCGGTGTCTCAGACTCGCGCGAGTCGGAATGATTGGGACTCTGCGAGTCTGAACTTTTCAATTACGTTTTATGAGTTTGCACGGCGCCTGTTGCTGGTACGCGCATACTTTTGGGAATGAATCGAATGAATTGGAGGCGATGATGCAGCTCCTCGTACCTCGCAGAAAGACGGGCCAATCGATGGGCACCAGGTACGATAGTCATACATAGTTCCGCATGAGTATCGTGATGGTTACGGTAGATGGTTCATGTAGATCTATATTTTAACTTACAGTACCCATTTATTCACTACAGGATCGGCGTGGACGAATGGTTGTGAGACGCTGCGTGCATTGGACCGCTCTGGCCCCTCGACTACCGTGTATGTTTGCCGCAATCATTTATTGTTCGATTTATTTGTATTCTTATGATAAAATGTACATTACTTTGGATTGCCTGTGTTCATTACAATCATTTCTGAAATGAAGAGAATATAAATTAAGAGATGGAGCAAGGGGACAATCTAGCAATAGTTCTTTATTCTAAAATGTACCCTTTAAAGCATCCCCTTTTGCTCGCAAGACTCCATGCTTCCATGGCGCAGTGGGTAGTGACTTTGACTGAAGATCCGAGGCGGTGGTTCGAATCCCCTCCTCTGCACCACACCACCAAACACACTTTGCGTGGGCCGAGTGCATTTACCTTCTTGCATGGGGTGTCAGACTGTGGTTAACGATGTAGACCATATATCGTGCACCGAGTCCACATTTTCCATGTTTTTCCATTTTCGAAATTCTATATTAAAATGGATGAACTGATGGCTGTATTTGTGTCCGGAGCTTCAATACTTTATTTTTAATCGATTTGTGTGAAAAAAAGATGAGAAAATATTCATTAATTTATTATTTGAGCGATTTCAGCAAAAAAATCCTATAATTGGCATTTTGCGATCGCTAAAAGTTTACTACAGAGCAGGTTACGGTAGTCACTGGTCTTTCGTGAGTTGTTCTCTTTTATCTTTGCCTATCCCGCATTCACTCTTTTCGGAGTTTCTAATCAATAATTCACTGCTTTCTATTGATTATTTGCTGCAATTCCATGTCCTCATATCACCACCTGAGTATCCGCCTCTGTTCAATGCCCTGTTCGCTTTCAAAAACCGCGTCATTTAGCTAACTTCATTGTTTAATTGCAATTGCTCTGTTTTTGTGTTCATATATTGGACGCCCATGCATGTTTCACTGCCCACTACTATTACTTAGCATGCGCCGTGTTCGTGTTTAGTCGATATTCAAACTTTGACTCTGGGAAAATCGATTTATAGTATGTTTTTTTTTGAGGCCACTTTTCAAGCGTGGTTTGCTTGCTCTTCGCCAAGTTGTTTTCCCCTTATTGTTCGATTTTCGTGCTGTTTAAATTTAAATATTCTAGGATGAACCGCACTCTTGGATTCCGTCGCCTTGCTGTCCGCGCCACCCAGCAGACGCGCGCCTCCTCTGGCAGTTCACGCCCGCCGACAGCACCATGACCGCCTGGAGAAAGGTACGCCTCCTTGACGTTACACTATTAGTCCATTCCATCCCTGGTCAATCAACGTATTTATTCATTTCGCTTGGTTATGTATAATAGCTTGATTAATTGACTGGAACCGTAAAATTATCACTATTAGTAAGGGAACGCCGTCAAGAAGTCGCAGTTTTTAAATAAATGCTCGAATTTAATGGAATTCCGTTCCAGATCTTCTACGTCGCTTCTCTCCCGTGCCTCGCCCTCACCATGTACGCCGCCTTCACGGTATGCTTTATTTTATTTGATTTTTTATAAAAGTTGTTTTTATATTGGGTGAAACCACCTTTATGTTGTTGTTATCCTCAAATTTTTTAATGCCCTCTTGCACTTCTTACGGAGACAGCTTCAAAATAATGTTGTTACACTGCTGCATTTTGCAATATAGGTGATTCTATCATATTCCTCTTTTCCAGGACCACGCGAAGCACGGGAGTCAGCTAGCCCTACCTCAACGTGCGCAACAAGGTTATTTTTCATTTATTTATTTAAGTTTGTGCGGTTTGCTCACTTTCGAGAAACGATTATGCACGTTCGTAACCTTATTTGTATGAGAGAACTTGAAACGTCCTTGTTATTGTCCGTTGGTGTGCACAAGCTGTTGATAGAGAAATAAGTTGCAAGCAACCATAGTCATAGTTACTGCATTTTGTTTGAATCTTTATCTAATCTGCATTAATCCTACTCCGTTTGCAGCATTTCCCTTGGGGCGACGGCAACCACTCCCTCGTCCACAACAAGAGCGAGCAGTGCGTGCCCGGAGTGGGCTTTGAGGAGGACCGCAAGCACCACTAGAGGAGCAACGAGTAGATGGAGGTGAGTTGCTTATCTTCTTCCATTAAAGCGTGACCCTACTCGCATTGCTGTTCTACTTTCTTTGGAACATAAATCTAATTAGTGAAACATTAAAATTACTGGGACTTGACATCGTATTGTATTTAGTCCATTATTGAATCAAGAATCTTGATGCGATTATTTTTCTAAAAGGGAGCACTTTCTACTACTCATTCGCAATTTATCAACTTAATTGCATTGCTTTAAGATGGGCGCGAGCTGATCAACGTCGACGACACGACGACGAAGCGCACGCGCGGATTCGGATTCACCACTTGTTAGTTCGTTACACATTTTTTTTGTTTACTTTTTCTTACGTGTATAAAACACATAGCAGTAACTAATTGCGATAAAATGGTCCAGTTGTTTATTTATTATAAGTTTGAAACATGGGTTTGCTTGGTAGATGGGAAGGGAGAGTGAGTTGCTTACAATCTTTCATTCGATTGTAAAGGTGTGATAAGCTGAACACGATTGTGACTACTACCTAACAATTTCCCCCATTAGAAAAATTCATGCAATCCAAAAAATATTTGTTCCAGGCAGTCTCGGATCACTCGACGAGGATAAAGGAATCCCCCCCCTCCCTTCCCCTCCCTCCAATTAGTGACCCCCCAATGTGATTAGGAGAACATCCGATTATTTTGGACTGATTTATTGCCCCCATTCCCTCTCTTGTTGTTTAGTATGATAACTAGGTTATTATATGTTATCAAATCACTGTTATTGCTTCGGCAATTTCATTGTATTTGTAAATTAGTAAATTCTTTACGCTATTTTTTTAGTTTGAGCCTCGGGGACACAAGTACGGATTCCAGTTAGACTACACATTGTGCAACTTAGGCGATCGTGTACATTAGGTCACATCGTAGAACATCTTTATTGCAATTTTTTGACACATCGGCGACAAACGATTACGATAGAGATTCGACGATATAACAATTGATAGATTCATCGTGAAAACAGTAGATAGAATGTAAACTAGTCTTTAACGGGCTTTCCATCTACTTCAATGACTCTTCTCATTTGGGTGTGCACATGTCGAATGTAATTTTGGCATTTATCGGCAGTGAGCACGTTCGTCCAGAACTCGTTGATTCCCTCTACTAGGTGGGGCACGTTAGTGGGCTTCCAAGTCGTCTTGAGATATCGCTTCATTTCTCCCCAGACCAACTCCACAGGATTGAGGTCTGGCGATTCTGCAGGCCAGTCCTCTGTCTTCAATGATTAGGGTTATTTTTATATCTCTCAACTAGAATCACAATGTTTACTTTCTTCACGTTCTCTACCGAGTGCCCTTTATCATGCAGATCAGAAATAGTACCTCGATCTCCTCCCTTTTGAGGAACTCCTTGGTTATGTTTGCTTTATGACAGGGCGCATTGTCCTGCACCAGCAATGACTTCCCTCCGAAGTTCTCCCTAAAACGTGAGTCTTTTCTTCGGATGTAGTTACATTTTGTTTTAGTATTTCCGATAATTCAGACTATTATGAGTATTTATACGATACTTACACACCTTTCCCACTCCACGTATCCGTCCCTGAGGATCTTGCAGTACTCGACTGCATCGACTCGGCATGCACCATCTAGGACAACCAGGTTGGTCGGGCCTTTCCAAGAGATCCCACCCCACACAAGCACCTCAATCAGACACATTTAATTCACAATTGAGATATACTCCAACCTTCTGAGGGTGCTTGAAGGTACTTTTGATGCGTCTATCCCTTGCCGTAGACAACACCCAGACCTTCCTTGAGTTGGAATCGAGTTGAATCATCGATTCATCCGTGAAGATGTGCTTCCGGAAGGTACAGTTCTCCTCGATTCGTGCCTTGCACCAGTCGACTCGAGGTTGGCGATTCGCCAGACGGACTGAGTGACCATATCTCACGTCCAGATTGACATAGCCAATCTCCTTCCTGATCCTTTCCACTGGGTACTCGGATAGCTGAAATAGAAATAATTGGGAAAACAAGTGATTGTGTGTTCCTGCAGGCCGAATTCTGTCTCGATGGATTGGAGAAGAGACGAGAGAGTAATCTCGTCGTCGTCCTCGTACATCTTCGCGATGTGAGACCGAACGGCAGGGTACAGATCGGGAGGGATGGTCTCAGGTCGAGGAGAGTACTCCTTCTCCAGCTTGGGTGGGAGGGCAAGAAGACGCTGAATGGTCGTCGGGGAGACCACATGGCCCATGGCAAGAAGGCGCCTCGACATTTCCGTATAAGGGATTCCTTGATCATCCCATCCCACTAAGCAGTCCTTCCATGTCTTGTCCACGTTCTGTTCAAATTATTAATGTTCACGTGTGAAAGGAGATGATAAAATGTCGATGCTAAATACTCACAATGCTTGCCAGGGATTGCGCCATTGTAAGATGAACTCGTTTCCAACGAAGAATGGAGAGTACCTGGAATGTTAAAATTGAGAAGGACATGCATATCATGGTTTCATAGATGTCGGTGATCGTGCTTATCGATGGGGACTTCGAACTAGTCGATCGTAGTTCTCTCAAGAAAGGAAGCGTCGAGGGACTGGGCGAGAAATGTTTCTTCGAGTATCACGGTGTGAGAAAGGAGGGCATATTCTGCCAGGGAGGATTCCACAAGGCAATGGAGAAGGAAATCGGAAATTGGAGAGATGGGACAAAGACGATCGACAATCAACGGAAGAAGAAAGATCTGGTCAGCCAATTACAAAGTGAGATTGAAATGAACGGTTCGCAGAAGCGAACGGTCATCGTCCGGGGAAAGTCAGTGGAAGTGGCAGTGAGAGAGAAAAGAGAGAAGAGGAAGAAGGAATCAGGTAGGTCATTCCTTCCATCGCAAATCGCACGCGAAATATCAGATGATGGACTAGCCGCAGTGGAGAAGAAGGCCAAGGTTGTGAAAGGTAAGTTTTCACACTCGTTTTGTGCTAGAACTGTGAATTCAGGGGGAGCAGGGAGAATGAAAGGAGAGAACGAAAGGACTTCCCGATCTGCAGGAGGTTAGATTTTCGAAGATTGTACGGTTTCCGGAGAGGTAGTATTCAGGAGATGGAACTGGTGATGATATCAGTGGTCTTTCACAGATGATGGTCCGGTTGAATAGTGGAGAATCCACAGGAGATCGGCGACCAGGTTAAATGAAATGATAATTTATCTCAATACAAAACATAGAATCGTCGAAATCTCGGAAATTGGGACGGAGTGTGGAGAGGGAATCAAACCGGAACCCGACCCCTGTGCTGGAGGACGATTCGGAGGAGGAGGAGGGAGCTGCACCAGATCTATCAGGACTGAGCGGGGATGGAGCAATCTGTAAGAATTCCTTTGTTTATGATATGGAGCGTTTCATGTATGAGTGATCTACCTACATGCTGGGCAATAGCCGATTCAGGGAGAGAGATAAAGGGAGAAGTAAAACCTTTTCTTCAGTGCTCGCAGCAGTGCAGGCGATGGGGAGCACTCTCGGGAAGCACATGAAGGCGCTCGAGAAGAAATTCGACGACGGCATGAGAAAAGTCAATGCCAGAATCGACCGCCTGGAGGATCAAGCTGATGAGATCGCCGATGCTGTTGAGGGACAGCGAGCTATGGTCAGTACTGTAGCACACACTGGAATCCAGAATAGCAGAGAATGCAAATGAATTCGTTATAGTGTCATTACTGTGTACATCTAGGTTCGTCAAGTGGCATCTGCTACTCCCTCCATAGTAGCAAATGCTCAGAAGGCAGCGCAAGGCACGGACTCGATCAAGGATATGATGCCAGCCCCACCCAAAGGTTTTCTACTCTCATCTTATTATAAGTCAAAAACATTCTTACAGACTTCGTCTATAAGTACCTGTCGATAGAGGAGGTGGCTGTGCTGGATGAAGAGCACAAAGAAATGCTCTCCTTTGCGAACGCTCTCGATAAAAGGGTCTTCACGATCCAAGAACGCAGAATGTCGATTAAAGACAGAGATCAGTCAAAGTGGACCTGGATGAAGAATGTAAGATCACGTATAGTTATTTAGAAGTCGCTCACCGTTTACTTACCATTCTCCTTGCAGTGTCTTCTCCATCTCCGTAGATTCGGAATTGGACTGAGGGGAAAGGACGGAGAGGTGATCTGCATCGGAGCAGTGAGGAAGCGACTCAACTCGTACGCTTCACTGAGAAGAATACAGTTTGAGAAGAATGGTATTGAGATGGACGAAGTGGAGGGAGAGGGGATTGAGGAGATAGGAGGGGAGAATGGTATGGGCGAGGATGAGGAAGAGGGTCCAGAGGGAGTGGACAATGTGGCTGACGAAGGAGATCACATGGGAGGGAACATGGGAGGATACCCGGTAGAGAATCCCCCTATCCAGAGAGAGGGTAGCAGAGAATATTTGCAACTCTAAGCCCTACTTTCCATTATAGATGTTCCCATAGTAAGGTCGTCGCTGTTAATTCTGTGAATTATGTTACTGTATCGTCTTTTTTTCCATCGTAATGGTCCCATTGTCTTCCAAGTTTCCGATAAACGTTAAATAGATGGGATCTAATGTACACGATCGCCTAAGTTACACAACGTGTAGCCTAACTGGAATCCGTACTTGTGTCCCCCGAGGTTCAAACTAAAAAAAATAGCGTAAAGATCTTACTACTTTACAAATACAATGAAAATGCCGAAGCAATAACAGTGATTTGATAACATATAATAACCTAGTTATCATACTAAACAACAAGTGAGGGAATGGGGGCAAACAATCAGTCCAAAGTAATCGGGTGTTCTCCTAGTCACATGGGGGGTCCCTAATTGGAGGAGGGGGGGGGGGGGGGGGAGGGGATTCCTTTATCCTCATCGAGGGATCCGAGACTGCCTGGAACAAATATTGTTTAGATTGCATGAATTTTTCTAATGAGGGAAATTGTTAGGTAGTAGTCACAATCGTGTTCAGCTTATCACACCTTTACAATCGAATGAAAGATTGTAAGCAACCCACTCTCCCTTCCCATCTACCATGCATACCCAGGTTTCAAACTTATAACAAAGAAACAACTGGACCATTTTTATCGCAATTAGTTTCTGCTGTGTGTTTTTATGCACGTCTAAAGTAAACAAAGAAATGTGTAACGAACTAACCAGTGGTGAATCCGAATCCGCGCGTGCGCTTCGTCGTCGTGTCGTCGACGTTGATCAGCTCGCGCCCATCTTAAAGCAATGCAATTAAGTTGATAAATTGCGAATGAGTAGTAGAAAGTGCTCCCTTTTAGAAAAATAATCGCATCAAGATTCTTGATTCAATAATGGACTAAATACAATACGATGTCAAGTCCCAGTAATGTTTCACTAATTAGATTTATGTTCCAAAGAAAGTAGAACAGCAATGCGAGTAGGGTCACGCTTTAATGGAAGAAGATAAGCAACTCACCTCCATCTACTCGTTGCTCCTCTAGTGGTGCTTGCGGTCCTCCTCAAAGCCCACTCCGGGCACGCACTGCTCGCTCTTGTTGTGGAAGAGTGAGTGGTTTCCATCGCGCCAAGGGAAATGCTGCAAACGGAGTAGGATTAATGCATAGATTAGATAAAGATTCAAACAAAATTCAGTAACTATGACTAGAAATCTCAGAAACCAAAAACTGCGCAGTATCGTATTATTCATAAGTCTAAAGGGATATTTTCGTTCCTTCACCTGACAGTAACGAATCCAGGCATTACTATAGTGAATATAATTCAAGCAGGAGATATTTCTCAGTTAAATAATCCCAGTAAAATCGATAACTCTTGTCTACAATGTACTTTTCTTTTAATAAATTCATCTCGGGTGTCCATCAAGAGATCCCTTCTGCTCACCGGGTGGAATCGTGCCGAGGAGGTTCTTGAATCGGAAGCCGCGAACGTCCAGAATCGTCTCCGAGTACCCGATTCCCTACATCGATTAATTAAATAATTACTAATGCTACTTTCAAATTGATTAATTCAATTCGTCTAGCTTTGTATCAACAGATGCAACAACTCTAGATATAAATAGATATAAATAGGACTGGGATTCATCAACAATAGAGGCATAGGGGGCAATGGATGCAATCGTTCACCTCTAGATACTTCCTCAGCAGTTCCCTTCCCTGCTTCCATCCAATCGCATTCGCTGACTCCAGTGGGTAGGCGTCCACATCGATGGGCTCGTTCGGATCTGCAAGAATTTAATTTTTCAAATTAAAATAGTTAAGTATATTGCTATGATAAATTGATTCGTACTGTTCGCATCTTACATACGGAATTGGGAAGCGTGAGCAATAAAAAAAAATGAGTTCCACATAAAATCAACAAACCGGGGGCGCCCTCCTCGTATTTCGGCGGCTATTCTCAGCTGTTCGTCAGGTGGTAGTTTTTGTTTCTGAAATAACCGAAGATGACTGAGCTGATAAATTTGTCTTCAACAATAATCCGGGATTAGTTCACTGTAACGAGAGAAAAATATAGTTCTAATTTTCAGAAAAGAAAAGACGAATATGGATATGAACTAACAACGAAATGTGTGCAGGAAATGGATGAGACACGGCATACCTCTCCTGCTTGGGGCAGTACTCGAGCATTTTGATTCTCCTCACGAGGTCTGCCTTCAGATTCTCATGTCGCTCGCCGGGCCTGTAAGGGGAAGAACATAACAATATAATTTCCTTGGCCGAAATTTAAACGAAAAAAAATATTCATGTGTTGCTATCTAAAAACGTGGGGACCATCACTGTGCGTAGTCACACTAAAACAATCAGCAAGAATACAATAAATTCAATACGTAGATCAGCAATACGAGTATGGAAGAAGATAAGCAACTCACCTTCATCTACTCGTTGCTCCTCTAGTGGTGCTTGCGGTCCTCCTCAAAGCCCACTCCGGGCACGTACTGCTCGCTGTTGTTGTGGAACAGGGAGTGGTTGCCATCGCCCCAAGGGAAAGGCTGTAAACGGAGTAGGATTAATGTATAGATTGGTGACCGAATCAAACAAAATTCGGTAACTATGACTATGGTTACTTGCGAGTTCTCTCTCTATCAAACACGCATATTTACAGACACTAGTAAAAGAAGGGCGTTTCAAGTTCTCTCATAAAAATAAGGTTACAAAAGTGCATCATGGTTACTCGAAAGTGAGCAAACCGCACAAATTTAAATAAATAAATGAAAAATGACCTTGTTGCGCACGTTGAGGTAGGGCTAGCTGACGTCTCCCGTGCTTCGCGTGGTCCTGGAAAAGAGGAATATGATAGAATCACCTATATTGCAAAATGCAGCAGTGTATCAACATTATTTTGAAGCTGTCTCCGTAAGAAGTGCAAGAGGGCATTAAACAAAATTTGAGGATAACAACAACATAAAGGTGGTTTCACCCAATATAAAAAAAACTTTTATAAAAAATCAAATAAAATAAAGCATACCGTGAAGGCGGCGTACATGGTGAGGGCGAGGCACGGGAGAGAAGCGACGTAGAAGATCTGGAACGGGATTCCATTATATTCGAGCATTTATTTAAAAACTGCGACTTATTGCCGGCGTTCCTTTACTAATAATGATAATTTTACGGTTCCAGTAAAATTAATAACAAAATATATTATAAAGTACCCAACGAAATGAATAAATACGTTGCTTGACCAGGGATAGAATGAACTAATAGTGTAACGTAAAGGAGGCGTACCTTTCTCCAGGTGGTGATGGTGATCTCGGCGGGCGCGAGCTGCCCGGAGGATGCGCGCGACTGCTGGGTGGCGCGAACAGCGAGGCGAAGGAATCCGAGAGTGCGGTTCATCCTAGAATATTTAAATTTAAACAACACGAAAATCGAACAATAAGGGGAAAACAACTTGGCGAAAAGCAAGCAAACCACGCGAGAAAAGTGGCCTCAAAAACATACTATAAATCGATTTTCCCATAGTCAAAGTGTGAATATCGACTAAACGCGAACACGGCGCATGCTAAATAAGAGTAGTGGGTAGTGAAACGTGCATGGGCGTCCAATACATGAGCACAAAAACAGAGCAATTGCAATTAAACAATGAAGTTAGCTTAATGACGCGGTTTTTCAAAGCGAACAGGGCATTGAACAGGGGCGGATACTCTGGTGGTGATATGAGGACATGGAATTGCAGCAAATAATCAATAGAAAGCAGTGAATTATCGATTAGAAACTCCGAAAAGAGTGAATGCGGGATAGGCAAAGATAAAAGAGAACAACTCACGAAAGACCAGTGAGTACCGTAACCTGCTCTGTAGTAAACTTTTAGCGATCGCAAAATGCCAATTATAGGATTTTTTTGCTGAAATCGCTCAAATAATAAATTAATGAATATTTTCTCGTCTTTTTTTCACACAAATCGATTAAAAATAAAGTATTGAAGCTCCGCACACAAATACAGCCATCAGTTCATCCATTTTAATATAGAATTTCGAAAATGGAAAAACATGGAAAAAAATGTTCCACTATGGAACATTATGGAACATGTTTCTTCAACGTGGACTCGGTGCACGATATGGAAATGAGATTAATTGGAACGTGACAAGAACGTAAATCAATGCAGGGCCCTTAGGGCTATCAGAATATATGATTATCTAAGGCGGCGGTTTTTCGCTGTACCGGTGGGGGTGTGAGTCTTATGCGAACGCACTGATATTGCGTCATCACGTGCATCTTAACTGATTGTGCAGTGATGACATCTTAACTGATTGCGTCGAATTTCACTTTTTTAAACAGGCGTTATTCTTACACATTTTTTAAAAAATCGATGTCAAAAATTCTGATATCGGCTCCTAGTCAAGCTAGAGACTGGTTCAAGGCATCAAAATGATCGTCATCATGAGTCCAGATGATCCTGAGAATTAGAAAACAATATATCCACATTTGCGCTAGGGCATGAAAAAATCATTTTTTCACATGACCACTTTTTGGAGATTCATAACTATGTAGGAACTGTATATAAAAATCTGGTTTTTGCTTAGCCATGTTCACAATGTTGTATGCTTATGATTCCCAACTTTTTAGAGCGTTTGGATATCTTTCCTGTTCGCTGCGATCGTGTTTCTGAGGTGCACCGTGGTCCAGATTGCATGACCCTTCGAAAACATGTTTGAGAGAAAGTTATGGACAACTTTTGTTATTAAGTGTACATGTCCACGATAATCATTGTTGACCAATGGGAGTGTTGCATCATGTAGGGAATCAACTTAATAATAATAATTTATCGTGTTATTTGGGACTAGGAATGATTGTGACTTACTTAGACAACGTGAAAACATGATATACGATGTCACAACTAAGCGACAAAGGATAGGATGCAAAAAGCAAAAGCAAAAGCGAAAGCAAAAGCGGAAATAATTATAGCTTTTTACGAAAAGTCTTGACGCTACTTGACAGTATAATACTATTGGAAAGAGAGTTCCACCTATTGACTACACGATTACAAATGGAATTATCTAGAGATGTTCTATTAAAGCGGTGGATACAATTACGTTTTTTAACTGGATACAATTACGGCGGGAAAGTCTACTACTAGACGGACGAAGGAAAAATTATCGTCTGCTATCTCTAATTCTCTATGCACAATTTTATAAGTACAGCACAAATCGATGAGCCCTCTACGGCTCTCGAGGGGGTGAGGCCGAGGGTGTGCAGTCGATTGGTGTAGTCGGTCCGAGGGAGCCTGCACTTGTGGAAAACTCTCTCGCTGAACTTTCTCTGAACACTTTCAATTAACGTGACATTTCTTTTATCAGAGGGAGACCATACTTCACTACCATATTCTAATATGGGCCTAACATATACAGAAAACAGGCGTGAATAGAGCTTCGGACTACGTGAGGAAAAGGTTCTGGTAATGTACGCACAACGGGCACGTGCTCGAGAGACAATGGACTTAATATGACTATCGAATGAGAGACGATTATCGTAAGAAACTCCTAGGTCTTTAAATACAGTAGTGATAGGAAGGACATGGTTGTCAATTGTGAAATCTACTGTGGGATGTCTAGAGCCGATTCTCATGATAACGGTTTTGGAGGTGGAAATAGATAAACCCCAGGTATGGGACCAATTGGAGAGAGAGTCGAGAGCTAATTGGAGCAGCGAGGGATTATCAATAGCATAAATCTTGATGTCATCAGCGTAAACATTACAATGGATACCAGGAGGAAGGACACGAGAAATATCAGAAATGTAGAGGCTAAACAGCAAAGGCCCTAAGCAAGAGCCTTGTGGGACTCCCGAAGTGACCTGATAGCATGGAGAGAAACTATTGTCGACAACGACAGACTGTGTCCAACCGTTAAGAAAAGACGCTATCCATCTAAGAAGGCTGCCAGTAATACCGAGGAGGGAACACTTGTGTAGTAGCAAGTCAAATTGTATTGAATCAAATGCTTTACTAAAGTCGATGAATGCGACAGAGATAATCTGTTTGTTATCGAATGCTTTGTACCAATGGGAAAGTGATGAGAGCAAAGAGGAGATACAAGATCGCTTTGCGCGAAAGCCATGCTGAAATGGACACAAGAGATTGTTGGTAGTAAGATATTCAACGAGCGCTTTACAAATGATTTTTTCAAATACTTTAGACGAGGAGCATGTAAGAGAGATGGGCCGATATGAGGAAGGATCGCTTTTGGGACCCTTACGCTTGTAAACTGCGCGAACGAAAGCGGTCTTCCAAATGGAGGGACATACACCGAGGAGTTGGAAGCGATGGAAAAGAAAAGATAGTGCAGCGAAAATGTTATCAGCAGTGTTCTTGAGAAACACGTACGGAAGAAAATCAGGAGAAGTCGAGTTGCGAGAGGGGAGGGACTTGATTATCTTGTGAAGAGTAACAAGGTCGATGTCAACGAAATCTACCGATCAATCAGACAGAGGTACGGTTTGGTGAAGTCGAGATTGCAATCTATTGGAAAAAGAGGCACGGAAAGTTTCAGCGAGAACAGTGGCTTTTGAGGAAGCGGTAGAATGATGACAACCATTAGAAATGAGCGTGGGGAGAGATGGGGATTCGTCTTTTATCCTATCGGATGCGAGACGATAAAAAGCGCGAAGATTGCGGGATTTGACAAGTTTAAGTTCAGTTGATCTAGCAGTTTCCCGAAAACTCTTACGCAGGAGCTTACTAGTACGGATGAAAGGCTCGGTACCTATGTTTCTACGACGACGAAAAAGATTACGGCATTTCTTAATGAGTCTCTTTGTTTTGTTAGAGAGGAGAGATCGCTTTGAGGAAGGCGTGATAATGGGAACAAACGAGTCGATGAGATAGTGGACAATGCTAATGAAGGAGTTATAAAGATAGTCTAGATCGTTACTCGACGAGAACAATGAAACACAATCAATTGATGATAGATGACTATTGATCGCTTCCCAGTTAGCACGAGAGAAATCGCGCCTAGGAGGATCGGAAGGGGAGGGAAGAGAGCCAGCGAGCTCAAAAGTAACGAGACTATGGTCAAGAGAGGGTAAAGGAGGCTCAACTTTAGCGCGAGTGATAAGACGTGTATCTAAGGTTAGAATAATGTCGAGTATTCTATCGTTCCTAGTGGGTTCAGTAACTAGTTGGTGGAGGGAGGTAGATATTGAGAAATGAAGGAGTACATCGCCATGGGGAGAGAGAGCGGACTGATTGATCCAATCGATATCATCACAATTGAGATCCCCACAGATAATAACGTGACTAGAATCGAGAGTGAAAAAATCATGGAAGTAGTCAAGGCATTCAGCGAATGATTCTATAGAACAAGATGGACTCCTATAAATGCAAACTAGATAGGTTGAAGAGGCTGTCATAATGCGGGCGCTGCATACAACGATCTGGCAATAGATCGAGAAAGAGCGGGAGGAGACTAGATGGCAAGGAATGGATCGATCAATGAGAATTGCGCAACCACCACCACGAGTGGCGGAATCGCGATCGGAGCGAAATACAGAGTAATGGTCAAATGACATCATATTGTCAGTTAGAGTCTCAGGGATGGCCCAGGTTTCCGAGATAAAGACTACAGAGAAAGAATCGCGGATAAACTGCCCTATCATGTCAAGCTTATTAAAGAGAGAACGAGCGTTGAAGGAAAGTGCGGAGAGGCAAGAGTGAGGGGAAGTGCAAGTGGGAGAGACTACAGAGAGAGGAGAGAGTGTAGACACAGGGAGGGAAACGGGAGGGGAGGAAGGGGGTAGATCAGAGAGAGCAATGGGGGAAAGGGGAGACTCATGCGACGAGCAAGGAATCTCGGCTGATTCTAAGTTGTGGGTGAGGGAGGAAACGGGATCAGATGGAACGGATGCCTCAAGAGTATGGCCCTATTCGCGAGGGACGAGGTAGCTAACCTTCGGGGATGCGTGAGGGGAGATGTGAGGCAGTTTGGATGGAGGATGAGGGGAGGAAGAGGGAGTGCGAGAGGGGGAGGAGACAGAGGGAGCAGTGTGGGCGAGAGGCTGGGGAGAGGCAACCTCGGCTACCGTACCCAGTTCAGGTTCAGGTCGGCCACTCTTATGGGTACCTGACCGTCCAATGTGATCAGCTTTCCTCTTACTGCCTCCTCTACTGCCCGTGGCTGATCCTCCTCTGCTTGAACCTCCTCCTCGGCCACGATTGTTGCCAGTTCCCCGATTGACGGATCTTCCCCTTCGAGAAGAGTTGGTGGGGATAGACGACTGCACATACTTATTAGGGGCACCCTCAGGGAGGGATTTGGGGTAAGGCAATCTAACGATACGGAAATCCCTAACAGTATACTGAATCTCTCTAGCGACGGAGTTCAGCTGTCTGGCCTCAGTGCGAAGTCTACGGTCAGTCTCTAGCTGTTCCTTCGTGTAGTCACCACGAAAGAATGCCCGGGAGCTATCAGTGAGCCTACCACACCTGACTCTGACAGCCTCACTGAAGAAGAGACGTCTGGACAGAGGGGAAAGCGATCTTGATGATCCGAGGAGTGGTCCTTCCCTCGGGACGAACGGGAGGGTGTCTGTGAAAAGAGATATCCATACGAACCTGATCCAATTGATCGCATTTGATGGAGTCGAGGATGAGAGAGGTGATCTTGCGATCGTTCTCCTCCGTCTCCTCGATGGACTGCTGCTCGGTCACGTTGACGAGCGCGCATCTCATCGCCTTCTCATCCACAGTGCTCTTCTGGTTGAGAGCAGCAATGACACCAGTCGTGACTGCATCAACAGTACTCGACTGGGCCAGTCTATCCACTAGGAATCTGACCAATGAGGTCAGTTCTCCCAGCTGCTGCTGCTGTGCGGCCATGAGGCCGTACAGCTGGTCGAGAGTGACCGCAGACATGTGGAAAGGGAAACGAGACAGGGAGACGAGAGGTCAGAGGAAAGAGAGACGAGAGAGAGAGCACACGAAAGAGAGAGAGAGAGAGAGAGTGAATGGGGAGAGGAATGGAATGGAACGCGTACACGGGCGCGAAGCTTATCGCACCCTATTCCCTGTCGGGATCCCTCCCTCCTCGCTGGTCGCAAGTGCAGCACCGTCAGTAACCGTGTACTGGGGCTGCCACGGAACTGAACGGTGAGGCCGTCCGGAACTCAGAGAGAACGGGTAGCCTTTGCTAACAGCTTGGAAACTCGCTATGAACAGTCTATAAGAGCAACACGAGAGATCGAGAGGCCGCGACCTCTCTCGATCAAGGAAGGGAAGGGACTTAAAATGTTGCTTTTGAAGTTTTTGAACGATTTTGAGCAGCAATTATGAAAATTGATAAATCAGAAAGAATTTTTAAAATCGGTGATATTAGATAGAGAATTACGGAGAGCGCGAGAAATTTTAGAACAATCGTATTTCAGATCGATTTTCATATCCCTGGTCTACATAGAGGTAGGGATGGCCACAAATGTAGAAAACGACGAGTTAAGCATTTTACCTGCTGAAAGTGCGCTTCTAACTATTCGTTGAAGGACGCTTCAGAGCCTAGCCTAGAATCGACCGAGAGATTTGACAAGCAATTAAACGTATGTGGAACGCGATTAGCAGCATAACGTTTATCTACAAGATTAAATAACAAGATAACGTGAGGCAAAGACAACATGGTGGGAGGTATTTCCGGGTATAGAATGATGGAATCGTCGACTTCTATATAGCGTCGGGCGAGTTACGAAATGAACGATAATCATGCAATGTTGCACAATAACTGTCTGCACTCTCTCTAGTTCACACGCTCTCTAGCTACTGTCTAGCTATTGACGAATCAGCTACTTTATCACTCTTTGAAACTCCGTTGGGAAATCGCCTTTTCTGACTCCTTCTAACTCCCGCTAGCTAGCGATAGTGTCCGCTATTCAGTGAGAGTACTATTGTCCGGTTATGGCTGACACCACCAACTATTTTCCGACTTCCGGCTCTACCGTACTCCTACCTCTATATTGAAATTCCTGCCGAGCATTTCTACCGTCCTAGCTTCTCCCGCACTATAGCGCGCATGCAAACCGTTTTTCTTAACGTTTTTCCTCGACGCCTTAAGTTTGTGTGGAGATTGTATTGGAAGAATAAAAAAAACGTTTGTGTTCTTGGTACATGAAGAAAATCGATATTCTGAGCAGCATATGTTTTTTTTCGCAATTTTCGATAGGATTTGGCCGATTGCGCTATGTTGAGGAAGTTGTAGATCTATCGAATCCGAACAAAATGATTTTAAAAAAGTTCACTGTACGATGAAAATTTACCACAGGTATCACGAGTCAGTGGAGAAAGCCAGGAACAATTTTTTTCAAACCTTCTCAAATTCGATCATACTATATCTGTATCTTACTATAGAGACTAGATTACGAAAGAGCCAGGTCATTTGTCCCGCAGCCGGCTTTTAGGCATTTTACGGCTTTTGTTCCGGCTACACTGTATATCAGCTCATTTTTGAGCTACAGACGTGGGATTGGTCTTAAAATGAGCACAAAAATATGACGAGAAAATTTCATGTTGGAATAGTCCTGCTCAGACAATAAATAAAAATGTTATGTCCTGAAAATCAAACTTTAATGTAGACAAAAAATAATTTCACTATCACGCAGGTGTGTTGCAGTGAATTTTATTTCATACTATGAAAGAACAAGTCAATATGTGTCACATAAAAAATTGCGTGGGAGGTTTCGGGTATGTTCCGTTTGATATGCTTGACTGAACATGCGGTGCCGCACATGCCGAGAACGTAAATATGCATTCTACAAGTTTTTTACGGCACTATCTTCTATATTTCAGCATTTCCTAAAGTTTCATACCAATTCCAACTGTAAACACTACACTACTTATTGCCGTCATTTCTAAAAATTCGATTTTTCGCACTCAATTTTTCTTGAAAATATCACACTTAAATTAAACATTTCCGAAACTAATATCTACATTCTCGAGTATTTTATTTTAGTATGCTTTGTGATGTTGTAGAATATCCTCCGAAGGGGCTCTATTGAGCTTCCTAACATGTTGTTATAATTGCTCGAAAACAGGAAATTTCGAGGCCAAAAAATTCGATTCATGAAATTCGAGCTTGTTTTTGGCAAATATGACACAATTTTAGCTCAATCACAATGCCCCGAGGCAAATTCACTAGGAAATAATAATCAAATCATTGTTTCCCTGGTTTGAAAAATTTTCAATTTTTTTTCAAAAATTGTATTTTAAAAATCATCTAAATATGGCATGTATGCACTCTTATAATATGTATATCCTCAGATTGCATATAACACACTAATGGCAAAATAATACCAGTGTACTCAAAATCACGGATGAATAATTTTTGTCTTAATACACGAACCCAAAATTTTCGATATTCGAGCAATTATAACAAATCTTGGGAAGCTCAATAGAGCCCCTTCGGAGGATATGAGTGACTATCTGAGAGAACTGACTATAGGTCGTACAACGAAAAATCAAGTGCTGATTTTAAGATCTCCCTAGGGGTAACTTTTCACGTAGAGTTCGAAAATCGACCTTAGAAATCCGTATCTCTGACCCCTCATTTCCAGTGTCGCGCTGTTGCCAGGTGGTCAGTTTTTGTAACTTTTGAACGGCTTATCCAAACCCCGTAAATGCATAGTAATTCTGAAAGATCTCGATGAGATAAGCATTTTCACTGCTGAAAGTGAAAGGCTAGCTCATCTTTGAAAAAAGTTATGTTCATTTAAATTTTCAAATTCGCCGGCCTGGAAAAGGTTTAATAGTTGTGCACTTTTAACCATGATCATTCGATTCTACGTTAAAAGTTAACCCTAGATACATAATTTCAGGAAAAAAGAGAGGTGGTAAAGCAGGTTTATGAATCGCGAAATATGAAAATGCGTGTATTCTGTGAAGGTTTTCTATAGTTTTCAGTCGATCCATTGTGACTTCAAATCAGTTTTGAGCATTTTATCCCAGTGGAAATAAATGAAGCTGAAAAACACCGAATTTGGCGCTTTTTCGAAAATCCGATTTTCTTCACATCGAAATTTCCCAATTTTATGCCCAGCCAACTTTCCATTTTAAATCGGAATCCTGCATTTGCTCTGCAGATCTTCCAGTGTGCCTCGACATTAGCCAGGAAAAGAACTGGTGAGGCTGGCAACGTATCAGTAAGTCATGATTATTATTGCTTAAGTGGGTATTTACAAAGTTCACGAAGACTGAGGAACAAACTCATGTAATTTTAAACTCTCCCAATATAGGCCAACTTAAAAAAGGGTGAAATATAACACGTCCAATCAATTGAAAAATTGGTAAAATTTTAGTCATTGGAATACAAAAATTTATAAAATAATGCAAAGTGTATTTTAAACGCCACTAATCGACTTAATTCGTATGAGAAAGTGATAAATTGTTAAAATATCAATCTTTCAAACCAATCTTTTCGCAAATTATTAATTTTTTATTTTCATTCCTTCTCAAAACAAGTTTTCAAGCAATAATAATCATGACTTACTGATACGTTGCCAGCCTCACCAGTTCTTTTTCTGGCTAATGTCGAGGCACACTGGAAGATCTGCAGAGCAAATGCAGGATTCCGATTTAAAATGGAAAGTTGGCTGGGCATAAAATTGGGAAATTTCGATGTGAAGAAAATCGGATTTTCGAAAATTCGGTGTTTTTCAGCTTCATTTATTTCCACTGGGATAAAATAGTCATAAAATGCTCAAAACTGATTTGAAGTCACAGTGGATCGACTGAAAACTATAGAAACCCTTCACAGAATACACGCATTTTCATATTTCGCGATTCATAAACCTGCTTTACCACCTCTCTTTTTTCCTGAAATTATGTACCTAGGTTAACTTTTAACGTAGAATCGAATGATCATGGTTAAAAGTGCACAACTATTAAACCTTTTTCAGGCCGGCGAATTTGAAAATTTAAATGACCATATCTTTTTCAAAGATGAGCTAGCCTTTCACTTTCAGCAGTGAAAATGCTTATCTCATCGAGATCTTTCAGAATTACTATACATTTACGGGCTTTGGATAAGCCGTTCAAAAGTTACAAAAACTGACCACCTGGCAACAGCGCGACACTGGAAATGAGGGGTCAGAGATACGGATTTCTAAGGTCGATTTTCGAACTCTACGTAAAAAGTTACCCCTAGGGAGATCTTAAAATCAGCACTTGATTTTTCGTTGTACGGCCTGTAGGTGATATTGCTCGGTTCTCTCAGATAGTCACTCATATTCTACAACATCACAAAGAATACTTAAATAAAATGCTCGAGAATGTAGATATTAGTTTCGGAAATGTTAAATTTCAGTGTTCAAGTAAAATTGAGTGCGAAAAATCGAATTTTTAGGAATGACGGCAATTCTAAGCAGTGTAGTGTTTACAGTTGGACATTGGTATGAAACTTAAGGAAATTCTGAAATATAGAAGATAGTGCCGTAAAAAACTTGTAGAATGCATATTTACGTTCTCGGCATGTGCGGCACCGCATGTTCAGTCAAGCATATCAACCGGAACATACCCGAAACCTCCCACGCAATTTTTTTATGTGACACATATTGACTTGTTCTTTCATAGTATGAGATGAAATTCACTGCAACGCACCTGCGTGATAGTGAAATTATTTTTTATCTACATTAAAGTTTGATTTTCAGGACATAACATTTTTATTTTTTGCCTGAGCAGGTTGATTCCAACATGAAATTTTCTCGTCATATTTTTCTGCTCATTTTAAGACCAATCCCACGTCTGTAGCTCAAAAATGAGCTGATGTAGCCGGAACAAAAAAAAATGCCTAAAAGCCGGCTTCGGGACAAATGACCTGGCTCTTTCGTAATCTAGTTTCTATAGTAAGATACAGTTATAGTATGATGGAATTTGAGTAGGTTTGAAAAAAATTGTTCCCAAGGTGGTTGTTTTTGCTTCATCGACTCGTGATACATGTGTTACTGATATAACTCGATTGGGCACCGTATATAAAAAATCGATATTTTCAGATTTAACCAAACTGAGTGGACTGACCTTCTTCGGACCCCCAATAGTGTCCAAGAATAAAGTTATATGTAAATATGAGATTCATATTTCATGTAAGAAAAATCATCAAATGCTGAGTTTTCCTATTTTCAAAGGCATTTTATAATTTTCTGTTACAATTTATTTTTTGTTGTATTACGAAACAATCATCGTTGGCATTGAATACTACTGAATGTGAGTACATTACATTTTCGTAGATTTCACATTGGACATAACGCCAAGTACAGTCCGGCTCAAAAGTATTCGGTCACTTGCCCAGAAAAAAAATCAATCTGGAACCCGGGAACTATACACCAATTTCATCAGAGATTCTGTTCATGTTATTGGCACATTTAGCCCCAAATCAATTGAAATCAGAAAATTGAAAATTTTGCCGTGGCAGCATCTGACCGATTCTTAGGCAAACGGTATCATATTTTCAGACGAAATTTACATTCCATTCGAGATATCGGAAAACCGAAGAAAGATATATAAAGCCGTTCGCGTAAGAATCGAACAATTTTGGCACAAGCCAAAACCATAGATCTTTAGAAAACCTGGTTACTGGGGCTTGTGAGAGCGTTGAGACCAGACGACGTCACGTCGAAATCATATTACGGAATGTATCTCTGCACCGGTACTGCACTCACAAAATTAAGTGAACATGTAGGGGTAAAATTTATTGACGATGCAGACTGTGTAGTCTAAATTTTAAAATTTATGAAAATATTTTTTTTATTTTTTTCTAAAAATTCGGAGAGTCAAAAGCATAAAATGAAATTACCACCGATTTAACCGGATTTATGTGATGATTCCTATTATATATATATTTTTTAATTTCATGTTAGACATGCTCAATTTTTGTAGTCTAATTAAATGTATCTTAAAATTGAGAGATGAACTGCCTCCTTCACTTGATCTACCGCGAGGTCTCTCGGCCCGTATCGACTGACCTCTTCCATCATCTGCCTCTCGTCCCTCTGACTGTCTACACCCTCTCCTCTTTCCATTGTCTCTCATCTTGCCCAATTTTATTTTTTGTGCTGTACGGGTCAATTGCTCGATTCTCTCAGATAGTCTCTCTTATCTCTGTGGTCTTGGCACATTCCCAAGACTGCGAAAACCTGATAACGGGCTCCACGGTTCAACTGCAGTGGAACTGGGTTCGCAACACCATGTTTACGCACTGTACTCTTTATCTCAAAGGAATATAGCCTAGAGGTATGCCTCCGGAAATAGAATCTTATTTTGCGATTTTGACAGCATTGGCGTACCTTTGTCATAGGCGAACAGTATACCACTCGATTCGTCTTTTCGAGCTCTTTCAAATGAGTTCAAAGAATTTTCTGGCACGGAATTTTGGTAACAATCAAAAATTGTAATCGATTTATGAAAATATTATTATTCGTATCGACGAACCACTTGCATGGTCGTATTCTACTTGAAATTTGGCACAGAATATCATGTTAGTTTGGGCAATCAGACCTCCTGTGGGCCGAACACCAGGCCTCCAAAGTTAGTAAATTTCGGATTCCGTCGACAAAAAGCAGATTTTTAAATATTAGGTTGGCGAGAAAGTAATGTTAGAGTTGGACCATAATGTTTGAGCCCTTCTAAAATCGTTTTCGTTAAAGAGCAAGAGCTATTTCAAAAGAGTATACTAGGAGAGTATACTACTTAATATAGCCGAAACTTAATAAGTTAAACTCTCTGTTGATGTACATTTGTTTTCATCCTGTGGACTCAATATCAATCGGATAGGCTTTGAGCAATGGAAAGAGTATCCAAGCACGCAACTATCATAAATATAAGTATGATAATCCGGTGGGATCAAAAGAAGGGGTATCTCATAATCGAAAATTTGTAAATCTAACATTACTTTCTCACCAACCCGATATTTTTTTTCCCGAAAAGTTCCCAAAAATGGTCATTCAAACAAGTGATTTTGTCGTACCCTGAGGGAAATTTAAAAGATTTTGAAAAAAAACTTCGTATTAGAATCTCACTGAATAAATTCACTCGAAAAATGAATTTGTGGGCTTACTACAAATATGTTGTCTAAGGGGTTGCAAACATATATTCTTCCTCATCGTGATGTTGCCTCTAATTTTCAAAATTTTCAAAATTTTTCGGACAAAATTTTCGAGGAACTCGACAGTTTTATGTAGGATAAATGTTAGTCCTTTCTGGTTCCCTTTTATCTATCGTATTATTTACATTTATAATACTTACACCTATCATTTACTATATTTGCAGCTTGAAAACGAAAAGGAAGATATGATACGGACAGTTAGTGAGGCGAGTAATGACTTCAATGTGTTGCATTGACAATGTGATTCGTTGATTGTCAATTGTGTCATTAACGATACATAAAATGGATAATACAAGTATGATTTAACAATGAAATACTTTAAGCTTCTAGCTGAAAAGGAATTAATGAATCGAACGCGTAGTGATGAACAAAGACGACATCTCGAAGAGAAATCAGAGGTAAGCTGGATATTGTTGGAACTTAATGGCAATATATTTCAGCTAAACAATCAGATTGGGAACTTCGGAACATAAATTCCAGCTTTACGGAAGAAATAGAATCGATAGATAATAACCAAAAGGAGGTAATTGTGAGCTTCATATACACGATTTACTCTAATCATAGTTGTCCATGCCGGCGGCGACCCCCATGACCCCCAATTCAATGGTACTAAGTGCTTGTCATGAAAAGTGACAAGCACTTAGCACCAATGAACCCCGGGACAAGGTCAAACATCGATCGGTAGGTCAAGACTAGGTAACGTACCCAATCTATCATACAGTACCAGATACCGTATAACACTACCGTAACCCACGATTATCACAAACTAACTTTATTTTTTTTTAAAACGCCCTGGTACTGTGTCTAATCGATTCTACAGTACCAAAGTGACTACCGTAACCCAGTTCATTGGGTCAAACATTTTTCTGAAATTCCTAAATCGATTATAAAATGATTCTACAGTAAAAAATACGGTAGAATACTTTAAAATAATTTTAGGTTTTTAAGGTTCAAAAAAATGTTCGACTCAAGGAACTGGGTTACGGTAGTCAGTTGGGTATTGTATAATCGATTGGGCACGGTACCAGGAGTATTTGAAAATAAAGTTAGCTTGCAATATTCGGGGAATACGGTAGTGTTATCTGGTAGTACTGTATTGTCGAATGGTCACGGTACCTAGTCTTGACATACCATTGACCTACCGATGATTTTTGTCCATGACCCTCTATACATATATGTAAAGTGCTTGTCACTTTTACCATGAATATGGGTTCATGTGTGCAAAATGCTTGTCATATCCGCCGCCAGTGGTGGGCGGCTATGACTCTAATACAAAGCATTCGTTACTGAAGTTGTTTCTATTGTGCTGTTAACAGCATATTTGATCTGCGCCATAGTATGAATAACCTAAATTCGTGAGAATTACGTGGAATTGCAAAGGAGATATGGTGAGCTTATTTCTGAAAAGAATCAACTTACATCGCGAATTCACCAAATGGAACCGATTATCAATGAGGTTTATTTTTTCCAATATTGTCAATATTTCCTCTATAAAGAGCAAGGTCGGAGCTCTTCATAAGGCAAAACAAGTGTTTAAATTTAAAGAATTACAACAATTCGATAGTCATCTAATATGTACTCAACTCGATAATGGTAAGATAAAAAATATATTATGTATATTCTAAGCGCATCTCAGGTCAGACAATTTTTGTTGGAAATCAGTCAGCATTTGAGTTATTCACCTTTTCGAAGTGAGTATAATTCACGAAAAGTTAACGAAATAGATCTCAATTTTCAGTGGAGATGAAACTAATGCGGATCTCTCCATGATGGATTATGAAACTGATGTGTCATTCCGTGGAGTGGCTGGAAATTATCTGTATTTATCCAATAATACCAGAAAGGTGTATTTTTTGTCTAATTTGAAAACAACTTGAAGGGTATGATACTGCAAGCAGTTGTAAAAGTAGATAGATAGCTCATTGTAATGTCTGACTATTTTTTGTCGATTTCGTAACATATTACTTTTTTTAAAGAAGGAGTTCTTCAATTCCAAAATTGAAAAAAAAAACATAAGTATTTCACAGCTATTCACATTCTACAGAGTACATTTCGAAGATGGCTCATTCGCTTGTGAGAAATTGAATGAAGTTAGTTAAAATTGAATGAAGTTAGTTATTTTATTTCGCAAAACGATAATTTCTAGATGAGGAAAGCAGAGGTCACCCTATTCAAGAATCAACCAATGTATTACATTGAAAGAAGAGGAGGGAAATGGGAACTTTATCATTTGCATGAAAATTATAACAAAATGGGAGGAATGCAATTCGATATTTCGATCAATCAATTGAGTCAATACGTCCCGTATTACCAAAGGTATTACTATGAAGAATGTCTGATACTTCACCTTTTCACAGTGGAGAAATATTTCTCTTTCGATATCGAGAAACTGCGTGCATTGAACGAGTAAATGAGAAAGTCGTGAGAGTGGAAGGACCACTGCTCAATCTCCAATCAACAGTATGCTGAACAAATAAAAATGTTGCTGGAATAAACTCAAAATATTCAGTGATTCTACACTCCACCTAATACTGATTCGATCTATATTCTCAATTCTAAATCGAATGTTCTCCTACTTCTCGACACTACAAATCTCTCGGTTTCACAACTATGCTACGAGTGAGTGAACCTTGATTGAACATATTTAAATAACGCTATTCCAGGATTCCCGACGAATTGGCTATTAACTCGATCGTGGGGATTCACAGTGGTGTTCTCACAGTGGCTAGCTATGGAATCAGTGGCCGGTACCTACTCACAACCATACTGTAGTCCGGTCTCGTATATCTTGTTTTTTACAACTACAGCACAATTATTATGTTTCACGTCATTGTATTTTACAACAACTCATTTATATGTTTACAAAATATACGAAATGAAGAACTCTGCAAAATATTTCTCACGATCGTACAGATAAGAATAAGTATATTTGGGAAGACTGAGTGGCCAGAAACAAGTGCAGACTGATGGTATAATTGGAAACTGGAATATTTGGGGTTATTGTGTTGTATTATTTTCAAGTTCAATTAACAAGTTCAATTAATGTTCTATTTCTTTTCTGCTTGTTTATCTTTTTGCTTATCGTTTGTTGAGAGTAATGTCACTGCAACTGCAGCCCCGACGGCTATCCCGCCCACAATCGCAGCACCGCCGATCCATCTTACCGTATTGTTCGCCTGCGGAATGCAGATTAGCAATCAAATGAGTAGTGGGCTAATCCATTTTAGATCCATGGCGCGAGACGCTATTTGAAAGTCAGAATGGGGAGATGGACGTATGTTAACTTACCTGTCTTGATCGTCTCTTGCCGTAGCGGCAGAAGTGTGCAAAGTGCTCGCAATTGTTTGTAAGAATGTTGTATCCTGACTGCCCGACCTAGTAATTTCGCGTCATATCAATAGGTATTTATGTTTAGAATTACCGATTTCTTAGCCGTATCGACGATTTCCTCTGGATTAATCGGGGGATCGCTGTGTAATGAACACTGAACCGAAATTGGTGTGTAGAAATAGCTCACACTGCATCCCTCGAGTTGTTTTTACGACAGGAGCAGTTGCAAGCAACATTCTCGAGCACGTCCAATTGCACCTTAATGTAACAAACTACATACCGTTTAATTTGATAAGTATGCGTTTGTTTCTACCTCGACGTTTCCTATAATTTCGAGGAAATTTCCGAATGTTCTTCGAGCAGAGTTGCTGAGATCTGTTAAACATTTTATGTACTATATTGGTATCTATGGATTATTGTTTTCAGTTTTACCTTCGTTCGAATAATGAACCACGTGATGAACTCCCTTGATAAGCCCCACGTATACGGCCCAGTGCTTAAAGGTGATTAGTGCTTAGAAATGCATATAACGGTAAACTTGGTATATTGAGCAGCCTGTGCTGGACGAATCTCCCCGTCTGGAAAAAAATTCAGATAATGTGGGATTCATTTAGGTAACTCACTTGAACTCAATCAGGTCACCCGGCTTGAGGATTTTGGCTAGATCTCTCCAGTTCAAAAAGTTCGATACGAGTTGGATTGAAGACGTCATACTTAATTCACTAAATGGGCAATAGGTGAAATCCTAAATCTGGGATGGTGTAAAAATGGAAAACATCGGGGACGGTCCACTCTTTCCCTTGCCGCTCTTATCAGCACTGATCGTTACATTAGTGGAGGAGCAGCCGGTAAACACGTGAGGCTCTTAGGGAATTCGCCTCGGCCTGTAGTTTGTGATAAATGAAAAAATGCAAACATATTAAAGTGTGGCTCTACTCGTGCATTCATCCACTCAGCAATAAATGAGCTATGGACAATAGTCCTTTATGCGAAGCAAATCTATTTGACAAAATAATCAATACTCGGCTTTCTTTCATGTTTGCTTCGATCAAAACCCGATCAATACCGCTATCATAAAACGGCGTTGAGGCGCACACAGATAAGACTCCATTCGAAGCGTCATTATCGTGCGGCGTAGTCTATTGCAAACACTTCCGTGCTCCACACGTATCCGAAAATAATACACCGTCTCATTTGCGACATGTTTATTTGACTTTATAATTCGCAGTATATTTATTCAAAAAGTTTCTATCACTTTTTGCCTATTGTATAGTGACATTCGAATTTATATTATTTTTTATGGTAGGAATTATAACAGTCAGTATTCACTCGATGGAAATAAAATTCAAAAATATTGAACGATTTTCTCCGCCCGCTAAATTTACGGGCACTCTAACTTCTTAAATCCAATAATTTAACTTTATTCGTTATGATTTGCTAAAGTCGAATTTGAACTGTTATTGCTATACAATTCTCCCCATCATGTACTTCCATCAAGTTTCATACTTAGGCAAAATATTACGTTTTTGTATTTCATTACAACGTCAGGTGACTGTCATGTGAAATATTTCGAAATTCATTGTTTGCCATTTTATGACGCAAATTTCGAAAGTCATTATTGACTCACAGGTTCGAAATGATAGTAATGAAAGCGACGGTAAGGGAAAGGTTATCCGACGGCACACATATCCACCAAACGTCTGACGGTATGTGTTAATTAGAGTTCGATAATCGATCCCATGGACTCTCGCCAATCGACCGATCGATTGAGTGTGCAAAATGGGAAGACGAAGGATCGATTGAGTGTGCAAAATGGCAAGACGAAAGGAAATATATGCGTTTGATTTTTCAGGAACCGTATATTATGAGAAGTATACTCATCCGCGTAGGTTGTATGTGAAGTGGAAGTGAGTTGATATTGAGTTTTGATCGAAATTAATTTTACGACAGAGGTAAATTGTTGGACGTAAAGTTGCCTTCTAATGAGATCACAGATGTAAATGTGAACGGTGTATCGCTTTTCTTCTCTGCGAATTCACAGGTGTGTAAAATATATCATTAAAACAAATCGTATTCAAGAGCATAATTACTACAAAATTACTTCAAAATTAAGACATTGTTCAGATCCATAAAGTCAATTTCTATTCCACTCTATCTTCTGTCAAGGTTTCAATCATGCGAAAAGTATCCGCTGTAAGAAATTATTCAGCAATTTATAGTGTACTGTTAAAAACAGAACGACACGCTGGTACGAGGCATATTCACCCGGACTCTCGAAGGCTGGAAACATGTTTATCGAATATGCGACGATCCTAACAATGATTTAATTTGTGTAAATGTCCTCGAACGAGACTTGGAAGGGACGCAATTGCTAGGTATTCACAGGTACGCAACGATGAAATGTGTATAATTGAATTGATACTTAAGGGGAAACGTACTTTGTGCTTCTATAAAAGATGCGGGCTCTAACCCTTCCGTAAGCAAACTAAGTGAATGTGTTCACCTGATTGAGGTGAGTCCCTGCACCGCTGTATATTCATCGTGCCCCATGTTCAGGTTCCAAGACCGACACACCTTTTGACGTACTCGCACGATTCTTCAAAATTCTTCTATATTGCGAAAGAACAATCAATATTAGTGTTGAATACAGAAACAATGACTTTTCTTCAAGAAGTGTCACTTGAGTGAGGTTGTTAGTTGGCGAATGGAACGTAGTATTTTTAAGGAACGCTGAATGCATACGATCCTTTGCAATCTGTGATGGAACGCTAACTTTCCAAGATGTAGTTGAAGGTGTTGAATGTATGATCACGGCAGAGCTGCCGACTGGATATGTTAGTTTGTATTTTCAACTTCAGTTGTCAAGAACTTGTGGGCAATTGTGTAGATCATGCGGTTGAAGTAAAAAGTAGTGCACCCATGTCGAAATACTGATCCATCTAAAATATACGGGTCCCAAAAAGAAATACTGGTCAGGAATATAGTGGTCCCAGAGAAATATACTGGTCCATAAATTTGGATAGAAAAATACTAATCCTTAAAAAAATACTGGTCCGCATTCTGGAGAATACAAATACTGGTCCCAATATGTGTGTGCATCACGTTGGTTTCCTGCCGATCAGAACACGTGAAGCTTCCATCCGATCTATGATATGGTGGACCAGTATATTTTGAAACTAGGGACCAGTATTTCTAACCTATGGTATTGGGACCAGTATATTGGCAATTCTTGGACCAGTATATTTTTTCGTGGGATCTGTATAAAATAAAGGTCCCGGTATTTTCTGGTGGACCAGTATATTTTAGATCAACCAGTATTTCGACATGGGTCACTACTTTTTACTTCAACCGATCATGCAATTTGCGATAATCAATTAACATGTATTATATATTAACATGTAACAATTTAAAGGCTGACATTTCTCGAATTATGGTCGAAGGGCCGGTGTTGAAAGAGGATAAGTGTGAGGAAAATGAAGAACACTATTATTACGATGTGAAAAAGAGATGGTTCATAAAGTGGCAAGAGGGCGCGGTTTGCTATCAGAACAAATACACAATCAACAATGGAGACACGGACTACTTCGTGTGAGTGTTTTGAACGTACAATATGAGTCAGGTGTAGTCACTAAAATTCGCATTCTATTCAGCTACCCTCCTCAGTATCGAAACCGATTGCTTGAATATATTCGAATCAAAATCTTCGGCATACGGACGGAAGATGTAGGTTTTTGTGCAATTAATCTAGTCGTTTTTTGAACTTAAAACAAAAACTTTTCCACTTTTCTACAGGGATATAAACGCGAAGAAACAGAAGCTGCAGTTCGTATTAAGAAGAAAGTAGTTGAAATTTCGGGAGGTAATGAGGTTCGAATAGGTTGAGAAAAATGATACTTAGTGTTGTATTTTCCAGGAGATTCTTATCAATGTTGTGTTTCTCTCAACGTTTGCTTTCAGCGGGTTAAAAGACGAAGAGGATCAGCTAACTGCTACGGAAATACCAGGTTGGCTAGATCCAACGTGGATGATCACATTTTCAAAATGATAGTAATATCTTAGTGTTCGTCGTATCTATCGGGGAGAACTGTCGAAAATTCGTCGATACTACCTGCTCGGTGTTTGATAGTGTCGCCAATGTCGTGGAAGTTATCGGTAGACGCTTCAAGGGAGGAATTTTGTATCCGGTTGATCTTTCTCACAAGCCAACAGATGGAAAGGTAAGCATGGCATGTTTTCCAAATGATAACTCAGGGCGTGAAAGTCACAGTCAAAATGATAGTAATATCTATCTAACAACTTGTGTTTTCTTCTATTTTTTCAAGGTTGCTCTGCATCCGAATCAAATCGAAACCCCATGCACATATACACCATTTACACTGATTAATTATATCCAATTGTTTTGGAACAGGTTCTGCTTCTGTACACCGAATCTACGGGAAGCAATCTTCAAAATCGTGCGTTAGACACGCTAGATACGACGCTTACTATAGCAAGTGAGCCACTTTCAACAATTGGATGGTTAAATGTTGGTTTGTGCCTTAATATACTCATATTTTCGCTGTCAGCGTTGTGTCAGCGTAAGACTTCATTAAATACTGAGATTCATTATGTATTGTAGATGCAATATCTTTTCCACCGTGTTCTTTTCAGGTATCGTGACAGGTATTGCAAGCGTGGCTGTCTCAGGGCCACTCGGAGCCTATCTCGGATCAGCACGATATATTGGATCAGCATTGCGGGGTGCCGCATTTGCCTCGTCGCTGATCGCATTTGCGAAGTCAGATCATTCACTGCATATTGAACCTATTTTCGAAAAGTTTTGGAAGATGTTGTCTAAAGCAAAGCGGACTTTCTGATGATATGTATTGATTCATGCATCAATGAAAAAGTAATAACATTGCTATTCGCAGAACCAGCATCGATCTCAGTCGCAGCTATGCCTCAGGAGAAATGGAAGATGCGGGAAGCAAGGTCGATATAAAAAAATGATTGAATACTCCAATGTTTACACTGAGAATGAGACACCTTCGGTGATGAACGCAAAATATTTAAACGAAGTGGGAATGTAATTGGGACAAAATTGGTTGTAAAATGGTATTTGGGGAGCTGACCTTAGTTTTTGATACCGGTCCTTATGTAGTGTTTTGTAATGTTTTCCGACTCTCAGAATGACATTAAATCATTATCGTGTTAGAAGTTCAACAGAGAATTCAAATTTGGCGACTACTCTATGTATTTAGTGTATAATATATGAATATTCTATCCGGCGACGAACAAAACAAAGTTATGCAGGTCATTTTTCTCTTCGCTATGGCTCTTTCTGCTTCTTCGCAGAAGTTGATGTTAATGGCAAGAACACAATTATCAACAACGATGCAAGTGAAAGACGTTGAAGCGCGTGAGTATATGTTTTACATTAAACAGTTGTTTAGCTGATACAATTAGTTTAATTGGTATCTCGCACGTTGCACTTCTATTTATTGGTGAATTTTTTTTATAACTACATTTGACACACTTCAAAATTAGAAAATATTATTAGGGTGTCCGGAAAGTTCGTTCATTTTTTGTTTTTATTTTTTATTCAATACTTTACAATTCTCAGTAATCAATGTATGCTCCCATGTTTCCCCTCACTTCCTTCCAGCGATCGGGCAGAGTAGCGATTCCTCTCTCCCAGAATTCGGGAGTCCTCGAGGTCATCCATTCCACGAAAGCCCTCACAACTTGATCTCGATCTTTGAACTTCTTCCCCTTGCAGAAGTCAGAGAGAGAGCGGAAACAGTGGAAGTCACAAGGAGAGAGGTCCGGTGAATGCGGTGGGTGGGGAATCCTCTCGATATCCAGCTCGTCCATTTTCTTCTTGAGTCAATTTCGCGCGATGAGGCATTGTCCATCAGAAGAAGGATTTTGCCCTCGCTCACAAGACTGGGAGGGGTTCTGTGGGCGACTTCTTCCAGTTGGTTGGAGAAGAGGTCGGCAGTGATGTTGGTGCCAGGGGACAGGATCTCCCAGTAGATCGGACCGAGCACGGAGAAGAAGAAGCAGAGGAGTTCCTTCTTTCCATGCTCTTCCTTCTTCGGGACTGGCTTGGGCTTCTTATCCGCATCGACCCATTGTAGTTTCCTCTCAGGGTTATCGTAGGCGATTCACTTCTCATCTGTGGCGACAATTGAATTGACCCATCCAAGATTTGATCTGCGATGGAGCAATTCATGACAGATCTCGACACGGTTTTTCAGCTGTGCCGGAGAGAGATCATGGGGAACCACTTGTGGGAGCTTGGGCTTCTTTCCCACTCGATGGAGGATATCGGACACCGTCGATTTAGGAGTTCCAGTCTCTCTCCTCAAATCGCGCACACTGGCTTTGGGCTTCCTATTCAGAGTGCTGAGGAAAAGAGACTGATCGAGGGTCGGAGGGCGTCCAGAACGGGGGTGATCTTTGAGACTATAGTTAGACTCTGCAAGCTCCGCCAACTCTGGTCGGACAGTTTACCCCGCAAAAGCGAGACAAGAGGAGCACAGTCTTCATTCGCAACCAAATCACTCGATCAAAAAAGAATTGGGAAGCTCTTTTCATCCTCTTTCGAATGAGCCTCCGTGACCCTGGAAAATTCATCTCAAAGTAGGTCAGCATAAAAGTTTTATAGAGCGACATGACTTAGAAAACTATAAATTCGTATGCTGACCTACTCAGAAAAGGAATTTCCCGGGTCACGGTAGCTCATTCGAAAGAGGATGAAAAGAGCTTCCAAATTCAATTTTGAACGAGTGATTTGGTTGGGAATGAAGATTGTGCTTCGTTGAATTCGAAGCGCGCATAGCTCGCGACTCTCACCGCTTCCTCTGCTCCCTCTCCCTCCCCTCCCTCCACCCGTCTCTCACCCGGCGTGACTAGAGAACGTCCCGCCTACGTGAAAGCTCGCTTTCTTACCCTGCAGGGCTCGGCGAAGCCCTACCCGATCGTCTAGAGAATTGAAACGGCAAAGGAGAAATAGGCTCCGCCCCTCTTTCTCTCGTCTCGCTTTTTGGGCCGTTCACGTTATGATCAATTCACCCACATTTTGGGTCATAACTTGGCTCAAACATTAGATATCAACCTAATTCAAAATGCATGGTCCTATTTAGCCCCATAGGAACACATTGACAACACAATTAGACCTGTGTGACGATTTCGGGTAACCACCTTGTGGTCCCTAACTATAGTCTCCGTTCTTGAAGCGAGAGAACCACTTTTGGCAGAACCGAAGGGAGGGGGCATCGTCTGCCTCAATGGGCCTGCCTCACTGATTGGCCAAGACGGTAATAATGCAGCAAGACTGCGCGGAGGTAAAGATGAGTCTCCATCACGAAAATCGATGTAGAAACTAAGAGATTGCTTCAATCCTCTCACCACTTAGCGTCAGGATGATGCAATACTTTGTTGACAAACAACATTGCGTGGTTGCGAAATTCGATCGCAAACTGAGTTTTTACAAAGGCATGAACGAACTTTCCGGACACCCTAATACAATATACAGTATCGGCCATAACTCAGCGTCCAAAACTTCCGAGCTCTGTAATTTTTGAACCAGATGTACATTCCGGGGGAAATTTTAAATTTACCGTCGCGCGCATAATTGAGTGTGCAGAATTTGAATTTGTTGTATCTGTTTTCCATTTTCATTTTTTTTTGCATGCCCATTTTTGGACATTCATAACTTTGTAGAAAAGTGAGTTAACAGTCTGTTTTTTATATGGTAATGTTCAATGTACTGACGAACTGATTTCCAGCTTTTTAGAGCGATTGGATACCTTTCCTGGCCGCGGCGATCTCTTATCGGAGGCATACTAGGGTCGGAAAGCACCCTGTTTACGCACTCTCGTTGTCTGCACTCTTTCGCCTAGAGGGGTAAACATGGTGTTTCCCGACCCTGGTATACCTCCGATAAACGCACGCCGCGGGCAGGAAAGGTATCCAATCGCTCTAAAAAGCATTTTGAACATTACCAGATAAAAACCAGATTTTAGATTTTTAACTAACTTTTCCACAATGTCAAGTGATTTTTTCATGCCCTGAGGGCAAATTATGAGATTTTGTCTTCATATTCTCAGGATCGTCTGGGATCATGATGACGATCATTTTGATAATTTGAACGGGTCCCTAGCTTGTCTAGAAGCTGATTTCCAAATTTCAGACCCTGTTATTGCAGCAAAGCTGCAGCAAATGTGCGACCGAGCAGCACCTTCAAAAATTTATTCTGGGTAGACCTCGGTCATATCTCCAATCATAGAAAGTATTGCGAACAGGAAAAAAATATATGTAAGAATAATGCCGTTTTTAAAAAGTGCAGATCGATTACGTCATCACTACGCAATAACTATGCGATGACGTCATAACATGGTACCATGATAATAATCTCCGATGAATTTGGTACATAACACCATAGTGCCAGAATGATGTCTTTCCTGGGCAAACAGAAACAACAAATTCAAATTCTGCCCACTCACTTATGCGCGCGACTGTATATCACGTGTATCACCAGTCAGTGGAGGAAAAATAAACTCCTCGGGAACAATTTCAAAAAGTTTTCCCTATCTACTCCATATAATTATGGGAGAACATCATTGGCACGATAAACTGAAATTTCATGACCTTTGGTCTCAGAGCCGTCACTTAGGAATATTCCGGTTTTGAATCCGGCAATTATGTATCTCAGCTCTAAGATGAGCTACAGAGGTGGCATTGGTCTCAATTTGTGCGGAAAAATATTTTCAGAAACTTTTATGTTTCGTGCTAAGCAATTGGAGTACGTTTTGAAAAGTAGTGATCGAAAAACCATCTTTTAGACTAAAATATAATCTATAAATTAATTATTTTCGGAGATACCGTTTCAAGCAATTTTATTGCAGAATATGAAAGTTAGAGTCCATATCTATAAAATAAAAATAAAAATTTAGAAATTTAAGAATGGGTATTTTTGAAATATTGACCCAAATATCGGATGGTGTGATAGCATAATTACAAATTTGACAAGTACTGTACAGCAAATGATGAAAACGGAATAACTAATACATATTATGTTGTATCATGGAGAGATGCACAATATTGCGCTGAGAAAAAAAAAGTTTCACTGATTCTGAAAAAATGGTATTTTTCCAACTCGAGATATGCAAAGTTTGGATGATATAAACTAAACACATTCGCATCTAAGCCGGTTTACTCGAAGTTAAAGTTAAATCAGTCACCCGTGTCTGTGAGAAAATTTCTATGTGAAGGTTCTCGGACTGCGAATTCTCATGTTATATTCACTCGAAATCGCATGTTTGATGGTGCCAAAATTGAATTAAATTCGATTTTAACGAAATTATTTTGAAGATTACTTTTAAGTGCCGAAAATCTTGATTCGCTTATAATGATCAGAAACTATTGTTAAAACTAAATATGACACATTCATTTAAAAATCTAAAAAAATGATATTTGAAATTTTGAAAATTTTCAGTAACCATTACAATTGCAAACATTTCGGCGTATTTCGGCGGAAATATACAAATCAAGATTTTCGGCACTCAAAAGTAACCTATATTCAAAAAAATTTCGTTAAAATCGAATTTAATTCAATTTTGGCACCATCAAACATGCGATTTCGAGTGAATATAACATGAGAATTCGCAGTCCGAGAACCTTCACATAGAAATTTTCTCACAGATACGGGTAACTGATTTAACATTAACTTCGAGTAAGCCGGCTTAGATTCGAATGTATTTAGTTTATATCATCCAAACTTTGCATATCTCGAGTTGGAAAAAGACCATTTTTCAGAATCAGTGAAACTTTCAATTTCTCAGCGCCATATTGCGCATCTTTCCATGATACAACATAATATGTATTAGTTATTCCGTATTCATCATTTGATGTACAGTACTTGTCAAATTTGTAATTATGCTATCAGGTTGTAACATAAGTTTTGTCGCGTCCAATCTCTTATGCATTTTAACCTCAGAAATTCTTCGAATTAATTTAATCTCAATTTCGTTATTCATCATCAGTGAGGGCCTTCGTACTCTTTCTTACGCGCTTTACTTCAGCCCTGTCAAGGCAGTTGAGGAGGCACATTAGTCAGACAAAGTTGTACTGAGATAAGGATTACAAATCATTTTCACGCATCAGCTCTTCTTGAAAAGGATAAATTATGCCGATTTTGTGTGATTTGCGTAAAGTGCTACATATGTGCATAATTTTGAACCACTCACGGATAATGACAAACGAAAATCGTTCTAGAAATGTAGACGAGTTTGTATAATGTGGATGGTTGGTGACGGTCGCGAAAACTTTCGCAAGCCGAATTTTCTTCTCAATAGATATCCAGATCCAAATAGTGGTGGAATATAGTTCACCCAAAGTGGTCAGTATGCAGACAAAGTTTGGGGTAGATTGGGTTCTGTTGAGATAAGTGGCTCCATTCAGAACGATGGTATGTAAATTAAACTAATGAAATCGGCACTTTGTTCATATTCCTACCTCGCACACATGTTCAATATCTGATTTGTTGTGTCCATCCTAACCATAAACCCTTCCCTTACTAGTATCTACTTGGGATAAGTTTGGAAATAAATAGCTTTTGAATGTCAATCTTTAATTCGAAACACCTAAACTTATTTTGGTAAAATTGTGCGCGAATTGAATTAATAAAAATTCAAATTTCCCACAAGTGGAGTGTTCTTTCTCTCACTTGTTTAATGATAAATTATACCTCCATGAGTGGTAATTGGAACGCACTTATGTTAGTCACTGTTGTCGCAATTCTGGATTCAGAAGAGTTGGTCAAGTTGGCTACGAATCAGCGGCTAACCTTACACTCAGTGAAGTATATCTTTGATTCCGCTCAACATAGCACCATATCTGGCGTATATTTTGAAAGAGCATTGACGGGGTATATCACCATGCTGTAGAAGTTTGGTTCATTATTCATCTCTGCGAACTAGCACCTGATCAAACGAATTAAAAAAATCTGCACCAAATTTAAATCAGTTCATATTAATATTTTTCGCATAGCCAGCGGGCGCAGTTCAGCTCTACCCTATGGTTTGAATGTGCATGAACACCCCAAACATATACTAGGAGGTCAGGCATTGATAATGTTTGAGAAGTATCCTTCATGGAAATATTGTGAACCTCCGAAATGCGACAAAACTTATGTTACAACCTAATATCACACCATCCGATATTTGGGTCAATATTTCAAAAATACACATTCTTAAATTTCTCAATTTTTATTTTAATTTTATAGATATGGACTCTAACTTTCATATTCTGCAATAAAATTGCTTGAAACGGTATCTCCGAAAATAATTATAGATTATATTTTAGTCTAAAAGATGGTTTTTCGATCACTACTTTTCAAAACGTACTCCAATCGATTAGCACGAAATATAAAATGCCACCTCTGTAGCTCATCTTAGAGCTGAGATACATAATTGCCGTATTCAAAACCGGAATATTCCTAAATGACGGCTCTGAGACCAAAGGTCATGAAATTTCAGTTTATCGTGCCAATGATGTTCTCCCATAATTATATGGAGTAGATAGGGAAAACTTTTTGAAATTGTTCCCGCGTATCACCACTGACTCGTGATACGCGTGATATATGAAATTCATCGAGGAATATGGTGAGCTTATTAAGACCTCTTCAACATGTCTAGCACTTGAGTAGTGATGACGCAATCACAATACACTTTTTTGAAATGTATTATTTCCTCGGATAAATGTTTGCTGCGACTTCGCGCCTTTCTGTTGCAGTCGCAGCAAGTTGGAGGCTGCAAATTTATAACTCAGCTTCTAGGCAAGCTACAGACTCGTGCAAAGCACGAAAATGATCCTTACCATGGCCCTAGATATTCCTGAAAGTTTGGTATTGATCGCACATCATTTGCATTAATGTCACGAAAAAGTCACTTTTTGGATGGCCCAACTTTGGCCACTTACCGTCTCAAGGACGAATTTGCATAAAATGTGGTTCCTGCATAGCAAGACTCAAAAATCATCAAGGAAACTACTCCCAACTTTTGGTGCGGTTAGTTTCACTTTCCAGACCGTTGCGATCGATTTACTGACGCGCGCTCCTTGAGCGCGCACGTCATTTCCTTACAAGAGTAGAGAGAGGAGAGGGAGCGGTGTGAAGAGAGATGCACGCGTGAGCACCGCGCGCTCTTTTAGCGAACGCCACGGTCCGTAATGTTAGACTGACCGCACCAACAGTTGGGAATAGTTTATTTGATGGGGGGTGACAAAACAGAAACCGACAAAACAGAAACAAATCACTGCTCCTCCGGGAGGCTACATTTGGACTTGGGAGTTGTTGCATTGTTGCCAGTATATCGTACACTACACCACCCTGATTAGATCCTCTAGCTTGGCGTTTATGAGTTTCATTCGCTACCAACGTATAACGTTCATGGTCCAAAATTGTGAATTTCGGTGGAAAATCATGGTTAGATAAACAACAAATACCGTGATCAATCTATGCTCATGCTGCTTTGTTAGAATACTTACTGGGGTACTAGAATATCGATTTATTACTGTACTTTTTATTTATCTAACCAGGATTTGTCGATCAAATTGTCAATTTTGGACCATGAACCCCTATACGCTGATAGCGAGTGAAACTTATAATCGCCTAGCTAGAGGATCTAATCAGGTGATGTAGTGTAGCACATACCTGTAGCAATGTAACAACTCCCAAGTCCCAACCTCGACTCACGGCGGAGCAGTGATTTGTTTCTGTTTTGTCGGTTTATGTTTTGTCACCCTCCCTATTTGATGGGTTTTGAGCAGGAACCACATTTTATGCAAATTCGTCCTTGAGACGGTAAGTGGCCAAAGTTGGGCCATCCAAAAAGTGACTTTTTCGTGACATTAATGCAAATGATGTGCGATCAATACCAAACTTTCAGGATCATCTATGGCCATGGTAAGGATCATTTTCGTGCTTTGCACGAGTCTGTAGCTTGCCTAGAAGCTGAGTTATAAATTTGCAGCCTCCAACTTGCAGCGTCTGCAACAGAAAGGTGCGAAGTCGCAGCAAACTTGAAAATTGTTTTCTGAGTAGTCCACCTCTCAAGCCTCAGAAGGTTCGGTGAGCAGAATTTATCCGAGGAAATAATTTATTTCAAAAATAGTGTATTGTGATTGCGTCATCACTACGCAAGAGCTAGGAATATTGAAGAGGTCAAAATAAGCTCACCTTATCCCCCGATGAATTTCATATCTACATTTAAAATTGCAGCCGGAGTGTACATCTGGTTCAAAAATTACAGAGCTCGGAAGTTTTGGACGCTGACTTATGGTCGATACTGTAATACTGAAAGAGAGTGATGTTGCATTCTTTCGGCAATCCAAATTAAATAGCATGATAATATAACATGTTGAAACACTTTTGGATAACTTTTTTGTTTAGTCTCAGAATGACATTAAATCATTATCGTGTTAGAAGTTCAACAGATAATTCACTATTCTGCATTATTCTGCGTGTATAATTTGTCAAATCGAATTTGTTCCATCAAAATGTCTCGCAGATTTCAGTATTCGGCGGTTGGTTCAAATCGATATTTTACACGTTGCGCATATCGGCAACGCTACCCGCCTTCGTCTCAATCACTCAATCGATTTACGCACTGTATAAGAGCAAGAAATGGACAATAGACGACTGCTACCGATTATCGATGTCATTGTTCTCTCTTTACAACATATTGATGTCGCCGTGGACAATCGAAGCGATACTTCAGTCAGAGCAGATGAGAAGCATGGAGAAAATCGAGATCAAGGTAATCTTAAAATTTAATAATCTTTTCCTCACCATGCCGATGAAATATCCATATAATTTCGTTAAAATGACATGTGAAACATCGAAACATCTGTCTAAGAAATCGCTATGATAATCTTTTAGTTTCGAATAAAAATAACACATAATAAGGTTTTGATTAAAGGGTGGCTCTTAGCTTTGGGACATGGCATGTCTCAGGACCCAATGATATTCATATAACACGATATCTGAGAAATCCAAAATAAGCTTGGCAATGGCCGAAAATTCGAATTCCTTCTGATATCGCCAATGGGTAATACTCGACGAGGGAAACATACGAGCGTCGATAGAATTTCGATCCGCGTCCGCGCGGGCGCGGGCGCGGATATTCAAAGGAAATGTATTGGGGTGTCCGGAAAGTTCGTATAATGCTTCGGAAAAAAGTCAGTTCGCGATCAAATGCAGTGATTGCGCAATCTGTTTGTCAACAATGTATTACATCATTCTGACGTTGAGTAGTGAGAGGATTTAATCAGTCTCCTAGTTGCTACATTGATTCTTGTGATGGACTCCCATCTCTACCTCCGAGCAGTTTTACTTCATTACTACCGTCTTGGCCGATCCGTGAAGGAGGCCCACTCTGCCCTGGCCCAGTCGGAAGGAGCTGACGCCCCCTCCATACCCTTCTGTTATAAGTGGTTCTCTCGCTTCAAGAAAGGGGAGTTTGGTCTCGATGATCAACCCCGCTCTGTAAGCCCTCCCTCCGTCGATCAGCCTCTCGTTCTCCGCACACTGAAGCGCAAGCCCATGGCCAGTGTGCGTGAGTTGAAAAAGGATACTGGTACTCCCAGATCAACGGTGTCCGTACGATAACCCTGTGAGGAGACTGCAATGGGTGGATGCAGATGAGAAGCCCACGCCCGTCCCGAAGAAGGAAGAGCCCGGAAAGAAGGAACTCCTCTGCTTCTTCTTCTCAGTGATCGGTCCCATCTACTGGGAGATCCTCGCCCCTGGCACCAGCATCAATGCCGACCTCTTCTCTGAACAACTGGAAGATGTCGCGATCAGAGTCCCTCCCAGACTCCTGAACCAGGGCAAAATTCTTCTTCTGATGGACAATGTTCGCCCACATCGATCGAAGATGACCCAGAAGAAAATGGACCAGCTGAAGATCGAGAGGATTCCCCATCCACCGTATTCCCCGGATCTCTCCCCATGCGACTACCACTGCTTCCGCTATCTCTCTGACTTCTGCAAAGGAAAGAAGTTCAAGAATCGAGATGAAGTTGTGAGGGCTTTCGTGAACTGGGCGGTCTCGAAGAAACCCGCATTCTGGAAGAGAGGAATCGAGACCCTGCCCAATCGCTGAGAAAGAAGGGGGCATACATTGGTCACTGAGAATTGCAAAGCATTGAATAAAAAATAAAAACAAAAAAATATACGAACTTTCCGGACACCCCAATAGTATTCCTTGAACATTTTTTATATCGATTCCAATCACTGCGGCGGTAGGGGGGAATGAGTCGGCGAACAAATTCTAAGATTTTTTTTACTTCGGTGAGTTTTTCGATCAGATTCCATCAAGCGCGGGAAAACGATAAATCTACTGTTACTTTTCAAGAACAACCGGAATGTTTATTTTAGTCTTCGCACCTACTTGCACTAATACACATTCTATTAGAATATCAATTTTTTTTTAAATATGTATTTTGTTAAAAATACGGAAATAGCTAAAAAGTCGAATATGGTGCAAAAGCTACTGTAAGCGCTTTCCAGAATTCTCGATTTTTTTTCAGAAAACGACATGTATTCTGCCTCCTGATTCATTGATTAGCAACGGCGACAACACTGGGGAAAGAAAATTAAACCTTTATATAGACTTAACGGAGTTCGGGAAAAGTGCTTACCGTAGTTTGTGAACAATAATTCGAATTTTTAGCTATTTCTGTAGTTCGATTAATGATCCTGATATTTTCAGATGGGAGATATACCTGATATTCTCATACAAATACCAACATATATCAAGCAGATTCCACAATATAGAGATAAGATCCTCAAGCATGGTACAAATATACTCACCGCTAATCGAGTGCTGAGAAAGTTCATACGACTGACGGACGATCTGAATTTCGTGCAACGAACATCCGGAATTTTGCAAAGGCAAATGATATTTAAGGCAATAATGTTTCATCGTGTTAAAATGCGGATTCAAATTTTAAAACATCTTGATCCGTTTTTGTATCTCAACAATATCGTCAATGTAATCTTTAATAGTGTTGAAATTATTTAATTGGACTATTATATATATTTTGTTTAGTGAAAACACCTATGGTGAACAACATTACAACTACGATGAGCTCCTTAAATTAATGATGTTACAGTCGCGACCTTAACTACGCCTATGAATTGATTACAAAGCCTGGACCATCATCTTCTATTCCAGGAGTTGATTCCAGAAAATGCTCCTTTCCGGAAGAACGAACAAGTAAGGAACAGAGAATCACATAATAATTTGAACCACATGTACATCATCAGGTTTCAAAAGCAATAATTTTGATACGATTGTTAATGGACAGAAAGATTGCCCCGAAAACTACAATGAGGTAAATTATCAAATTATCTCGAATCGAGCTCTCAAATTTTGAAAATAATTGTGAGTCTTCTTCTAAAAAGCTACATACAACTTACAGATGAAAAGGATACTTTCCGAGATATTCATGGTCGATGAAATATGCTTAATAAAAATTGCAAACAAATACATCTTCGCAAATGAGGACGTCAATGCTCATGCGATGATGGCACATTTTTTGAAAAATGTGAGCGATCTCAAAACAATGCGAGCAATTGAAACACAGGTCGACGCTAGCATCATCCATGCCAGTCGGCAGATTTGTGACCATCGCATCATTTGCGATCTCGTGAACAGCTCGCTCGACTTTTCCTACGTCGTTGAAATCTTGAGCAAAGACGTGTCGACATCACCCACACAGTTGGTCAATGCGGTTGAGGAGGCAAGATGATATGTGTATGATTATATTACGACGATTCACACAGATGAACTCTCTTTCTACTTCTGGCCATTGGCCGTCGCCACTTTTCTTGGTCTGCTTCTACGAGATGTATGAAGAGTATTTCCAAAACGAGACGGATGAACGAATTTCGCCCGACGATTTCTTTACTGTTCTTAATTCGAAGTGCTTCACCGACGAATTCAACGCAGAGGTGGGCCAATCGAAAACATACAAACATATTGTTTTTCATACAAGCTGAGATATATCTGCAGTCATTTTGTTAGAGGATATTCCCCTCTGCGTATTAGATTTTACACGAAAACACATAAATTGTAACGACGTTGAACTTTCTCCAGATGAGCCTTCTCACGGAACGCGGTATACCTCGCCATCTCTACTATTAAGCACTATTCGCACGCATTTTCACGGAAACACGATCAGAGTCTTGGTTGTTGAATCATTAATATCATTATGTATTGCACACATTCGATTTCGATGTATACACATATTTTGAGGATATTTAGACTGAGAATATTAGGAGTGTGAGAAAATATTAACTTTGATTGTACATTTAAAGACGAATTTTCAAACGCTAATAAACACTTTCAAATAAATCCACTGGATTTTCATAAGTGCTGTTAGTTGGTTGAAAACCACCAGATATATCTATCAGAACTCTTTCTCAGACCCCTCTGCGGGATGTAGCGTCAGATTAACACCATTTTACAGAGACCTTTATGAGGAAAATACGCATCTGAACACGAAATTGGTGTCATCCAACTTCTTTCGGACTAAGTAAAAATTCATGCATAATAAGCACACGCATTTAAATGTGCAAACCAATATTTTTTTCAATCAACCTGACAGTTGTTCAATGCAGGCGACGTCATCCGCAATGGAGAAGCTTCGCATTTCTGTGACCTGTGCGATTCTTGAGCTACAGGAGCCGCCGACGCTAGTAGCAGTTCAGAACCGCGTCCTGGCCGATGATGACAAGCCCAATAATGCCACCAAGGCAATGCTGTGCGCGATTCACTCCGCGCAGCTGCGTGTGCTGTTGCGAGCGCGCTGCAAAGAGGCGATGGCGAACGCGCTGGAGGGGGATCCGGAAGCGACACTCGCGCGGTTACGCAATGAATCGGCAGATCTGCTCGGATTCATCGACGGCAACCCCGAAGTGCAACGACTCTTGCAAGCAATTCCTCCCGACTCTCACGAAGCGGACAGCCTGCACAACGACTTGGATGCATTTCGGCAGCGGCTCATTCGTAGCGCTTCTGCTGGAGATGGGCTGCCCTTTCGCGAAGCGCTCGTCAACTGGATCAGAAGTGGTGAACCGACCAGGGAGATGTGGGCCGCGCTTCGAGAGTGGGGGCGTGCAGGGGGCGGCTTGCGAGCCTTTCGCGAGGTTGCAATACCGGTGCTCAATCACGAGGGCCAACAGGGAAACCTGCGGAAGGTGATGGAAGCAATGCGGAATCTGCAGCAAGCAGACGAGTTCGTCGACAAAGATAAGGTGACACATAGTTTGCTCGTGAATTACGTTCAATAGTAATTTCAACGTATTTCCAATTTTTTTTCGGAAATTTAATGTAAATTAATTAACATTTACTCATAAATATTGGCAATGCAATTTCAGATTCTGCGCATTCTGGAACGTTGCGTGTCGGCCAACATCACAAAGCCAGAGGCCGGCCACTTACGCGTCGACGGAGGAACTATCGCGCTGTCACTCGTGCAGGAGACAATCCGTGAGCGAATCACTTCTGACTCACTCCACACGATCTCCATCTATGCCGCCGACTGCTTCTCCCTGGATGTCCCAATCGAATGGGCCGGCATCAATCTAATGGTCGTCACAAGGAGGATGCTAGTTCATGACGGCATTTCGATCAATTTATCCGGCCTCTCGCTAGGTACCTGGCCCGGTAATAAGACTCCCGATCAAGAATGCGCGCCAGGTGCCTCAGGACGTGCTGGCGCGAGCAGCGGTAACCTCTGCATTGTCGCCTCTGAGCTAATCGGCGGGGAGCGACTCAGTGTGATGCTTAATGGTGGGCGCGGAGAGGACGGACAAGCCGGCTCGAAGGGGACTAAGGGAGCACCTGGAATTGGAGCCACTGAAGTGGAGATCATGGAGATGGAATTCCCCGACGAACACGATAGGTCTCCTAACGAGGGCACTCTCAAGAAAATATTATACCTCAAGAATTGGATTGCGCCAAACACCAAGGAGTATGCATTTATTGATAAACATGGACGTCATGTGCTGTACTCGATGCATGAAGGCTCATCTCCCACGTCGCTCACAATCGTTGACGGAACGCTCGGACAGGACGGGCGGCTGGGTGGTGTCGGCGGTGCTGGAGGAGAGGGTGGATTCGCTGGAATTTGCCACATCACAGACTTCGAGGGCAACCAGCATTATGGGATAGGCACGCAGATGAACAGAGGAGATCCAGGAGATAACGGAGCGCACGGAGAACGCGGGCCGCCTGGTGACGTCGGCATCAGCATGTGCTGCTGGCGGTCGAAGGGAAAGAGTCAAGTTGTGTACACGTCCAAAGAACTGAGGAGGCTGCGAGTGTCATACACGACAGCTTTCTTCACGCCAGCTGGAGGTCGATTACTTCCTCACACAGCCAATCATCCGTTCGGCTATCAAACGTTCGTCACGTTTGAGGATTGTTTGGCAGAGCGGCCTCGCACAAACGAATCTGCGAGAACACACCCAGATCGGACGAGCGCACTAGCCCAATCTACGCTGCAAGCATCGACTGCTATGAGCGAATTTGCTCGTATGTGTGGAGAAAATCTAAGTTGTTGTGCACGTTCACCTGGAGCTGATGAGCTACGTAGTGCTAACAACATCGAGAGAGTGAACATGATACGGGAGAGAAGTGAAGGAGCAGAGGAGATATATGGAGAAGAATCGTCTACGGAGGACGAAAGGCCTACTCGTCCAAGTCTATTGAGGTGTGATCGCGGACTCTGGCAGAGATGCACCCCTATGCTGCGGCTACTCTCAAGAGGAGGAGATACCTTCGAGGCCCAGTTCGATAATGCGCAGTCTACATTCCTCAGGACCAATGCAGATCTAATTGTATTTCTGCGCACATTCACTCAAGAGCGGCCGTCGCCTGATGAATGCTTCCAAGTTATTTCCACTACTTTATCCCAGCAAGAACTGTTTCCAAGTCGAATTTGCTTAGTGCGAAGCTCACTGAAATCAGACGAATACGGCTCCTTCATCAGACTACTCAGTGCGCTAATTGGAGAAGACGCTACCAGCCCTTGTGCCTCTAAGTGGCATTTCATCCTAGACATTATCTACGCCCTCCTAACCGGATCCCCAGTATGCAAGTGGGAGATAATCGCACTAGTGATGGCCTATACATCACCTGATGATCTTGTGGACGCATTGATTCACCTCTGCCTCATCGTCGCCACTCGGAAATTGGACATACTGAATCCCGTGATGTTGAAGCCTGTGCGCGCTCTGCAATCAATCGAGGTTAAGTATCTATTACTGATGACGATTCAAAAAGCATCAACGACTCTCATTACGAGTGATTCGGTAAAGGATGTATTGTTGCTGTTGCGACACTCGGCACGGCAGCTGCGTCAGCTGTCCACGCTTTCGTTCACAGAATGGGTGGAAACCGCAAGACGGCGAAATTTGGTCGATATGGAGCAATTTGGTCCTGCAGCCTATTACCTGGGAGTACTTGCACGAGCCGGCTTCGTATCAGAGGAGCGGGCGATGCGAGCGGTACTTCTCGAGTGGAAGCGCACACATCGATTGTTCGGCAGATTCGTGCAATGCATCGTTTCGAACGAAATCGTAGCGGACGAATCCTTCTGCGCGCGGTTACTGGATGCTGGAAGACGGCAGGATGAAGATGGCGTATTCTCACTACTATCATACTCCGAGCGAAGTTTGGAAGATGTTGCGAATCTTGTACGTGGACTAATGGATACGGACGAGGAATCCGTGCGAATACGACAGGAGCAGTCTCGCAGCATCGTCCAGTTGATTAACGAGCAGCCTCCTGTTTCGGAAAATGCCAAACTCCTCGCGTTGTTCGACGATGCGTTGGAGGCAACAACAGGCAAGCGACTGCGTCCAGTACAGAAGTTCGTTGTGATGTACTCGCTGGAATCGCCCAGACACCTGCTGCAGCAAGTATCCACCGGCGAGGGAAAATCGTTCATAATTGCTGCGATTGCTGCGATTCGTGCAATGCGCGACCCGACGATCTATGTTGATGTTATCAGCTCGTCATCCGTGCTTGCTGAACGAGACGCGACACTGCTCCGGAAGTTGTACGACACGCTTCACCTCAGCGTCGCGCACAACTGCTATGAGTCCCGCGAGGAAAGAGAGAAGGCATACAAGGCACGCGTTGTCTACGGCGATATCGCTCACTTCCAGCGAGACTACCTGCTGCACACGTTCTACCGCAAGAACATTCGCGGATCACGGACGCTAGACGACGTCATCATCGATGAAGTGGACAGTATGACAATTGATGGAGGCAACCATGTCCTCTACCTATCTCACAACCTGCCGAGTCTGGAGCTGCTCGACTCTCTCTTCGCATTTATTCAACGAGAAGTGTATTACCGTGTGGATGAAGAACAAGAGACGGATGCGATCCGAGAACGAGCGCTCAGGGACATTTTCGGTCGCATATCGAAGGAAGAAATAAAGGAGATTGATGCAACCCATGCTGAGGAGATATTTGAAGCACTGATTACGGCGGCTGTTATTGATCGAGAGGGATTCATTCTGAATAACAAGCCTTCCGACCTTGCACAGATGCTGACATTTGAAGACAATTCGAGCACAGTCCCTGTGATTATGGATGCGTTCAGGATGGAGACAGAGCGGGAAATTGAGATGCGCCTGCCTTCACATCTTCACGACTTCGTACGGCTACATATCTCGACATTTATCGACAATTGCAAGCGAGCACGAGTGATGCGTCCAAACGTCGACTACGTCGTTGGTGTCAATCCCGCCGGAGATGGTTCGGGCGAAGCCACAGTAACGATCATTGACGGTGACACTGGCGCTGACCTGATGTCGACTCAATGGACGGGAGGCTTGCATCAGTTTCTCGAGATGAAACACGCATGTCGAGTGACGCCTATGACGCTCAAGGCAGTCTTCATTTCGAACGTCACCTTTCTACGCAAGTACAAACACATTGACGGTCTAAGCGGTACTCTTGGATCTGCGGAAGAGAGCAAGACACTTTCCGAATTGTACGGTGTCGACATGATTCGCATGCCCACCCACGCACCGAGGCAAATGGTCGAGTATGTGCCATCGCTGTCCGAATCGAAAAGCGACTGGATTGAAGCAGTATATGCCGGAGTTAGCGGGGAGGTGGCCAAGTCACGATCTGCTCTGGTCATCTGCGAGACGATAGAGCAACTACATGTGCTACATGAGGGACTGATCAAATGTCAAGCATCGATGTCATTGGCGGACAACGACAACGACGCGACTCGCAGGCAGCATGCGATGATGAAAGACGCGCTGGACAGCATCACAGTCTACACTCGTAATTACGAGGAATTCGAATACGAGGAGCGCGGGCTCGAGCCCGGCAGGATCATCCTGTCGACAAATCTGGCCGGTCGCGGAACGGACATCCTCGTCAGCGATGGGCTACGGAATAACGGCGGCCTGCACGTCGTTATCGCCTTCGTACCACGCAACAAGCGGATGGAGGAGCAGGCGATGGGACGCGCTGCGCGTTGCGGAGCGCAAGGAAGCGCACAGATAATCACACTCGTGCGTGTCTCACCGGGAGATGTTGCGCCCTCATTGCTCGACTTCCAAGACCGCCGTGACCAGGCTGAGAAGGTGCGCATCAAGGCACTGCTTCATCACTTCGAGTTCCGCATCGCAGTCGAGGAAGGAATGCTCGAGAAGTTCAGGAACGCCGTGGATGACAATCTATTCCACGACATGAACACTGCCGAGCGACTGCCCGAGGCTAACGACATCATCTACAAAGCGATTCTGGACGAATGGACGCTGTGGCTGGATGCGAAGGAGGACGAGATCAAACGATGTGCCGACCAGCAAGACCAGAGCCAGAAGCAGTTGATCATTAATTCCGTTATGGAATTTCTCACGTCGCATCAAGTAGAGAAAACGCACTTGCCAAACGCCATCGCTAAAAAAGTTGAAGAGGTCTTCGCACTCATTCGAGATGGGGACTCCGACTTTGATAACCATCTCGAGATGCTCGACAACATAACTTCTTCACCACCTCTCGATTCTGCCATCCCCTCTTGGCTCAATCCTTACCTCACTTCTGCGAGAGATCATATACACAGACTTTGCAACTCAGACGCAATGGCGAATATCGGGAGTGCAGTGAACGGGATTCTAGCATCACTACCCGGGGAGGAGGTCTTCGTTGTTCCCGAGTGGCTACGGGCTGGCGAATGGCTGCTACGACTAGGAATCATCCAATCAAGTCACGCTGGGGGACAGTCGGACGCCGAGCGCACATTCATGAGACTCATCGAGGCGGACGACCCGTGCGCTCCGTACGCGCTCTTCTACCTCGCATGCATGTCAATGAAGCGCTTCGAAGACATGCGCGACAAGCAGACGTCATTGTTGCTATCATCTTTGTCCGCGTTCAAGCCAGACGTCAATCGGGCGATCGCGCTGTTCGCGAGGACGCGCGTCGCCTTTCTCGAGCAGCTCGAGCGACGCGCCGTCGATGTGCGTGCCATCCAACAGCGTGCGGACGTGCAATCCTCTGATTGCGGACTGCAAGTACAACTTCGCGAACTACAGACTGCTATCGGTCACATCATTGCCAACATTGACTGGCTCATCGGCGAACCCATGCTTACGCCCGCCCCATTCGACCTGCTTACCGAGAGCGAAGCCCATCAGACGCAGCTCTACGAATCACTCATTTCGATCGACGCCATATCTGCGCCAGCTATCGACGACGGCCCAAACGTCAGCATTCATCAACGCATCATTTCGCGCAAGTTTGGGCTGAACAAAGCTCAGACGGCGCGGGCCCTGAAACTCGACGAACGTACCGATCAAGACTCCCATGCAGACGATGATAGCTCAGTCTCCAGAAGTAAGATGATCACTTCACATTCACTGTCGGAGCGATGCACTCTTCCAACACGGTTCGATTTCTGGGTGGATATGCATGCTATCGGCGCTTTCTATGACATCCAACACGTCTACGTCATTGTTGAGGAATCTCGAGCGTCAGCAGAGTCTTCAATTACGACTCTTCGACCATCCGTTTCTGACGTGGACATGTGTCGCTCAAGCATCCTCTACTCAAATCGGAATCTACGCGATGTTTCGTATTACTTCAAGCGCGAAATTGATGAGCTCATTTCATCTGGAACAAACGAAACGATTGAGGCGGAAGTGCAAGCGCTGTTGGAGAGCAAGCGTATGCGTATCGATATTCTCGCAAGAATACACATGGGCCGACTCCATGCTTCGCGCCTTCTTCAGTTCGACGGCTTCACACCGATGCAGTTAAAGGAGCACTTCCACTTTGACGAGATCACCTGCAATTGGGTGCTACTTCGATTGAGCGCACACAGGATCATCGAGATGCATCGAGTGGCGACAGTGCAGCTGAATGAGGATTGGCGTCAGCGAGCTGCTACTTTCAATTGGAACTCAAGCGAGATCACCATTGATGCTCAAGAATTGGAAGTACTAGAGAGCCTTGAGCAAGCCCTAACCATTTCTCCGGCAGTTCTCCGCCATGTTTTCAACAAGCTATCCGACCATCAGAGCTCCGAACAGCTTGCACAGGAGTTGTCCGATGCCCTTGTCGAAGCAAGAGTATTATGCCGTCGCGATCACTTCGTTTACCGCAAATGCGATCATCCCATTCGACTCGACTCTTCCGTGCTGCCGAGCATGCTCGTGGAACCTATCGCACGCTTCCTTGCGCATAATTTCGCATACACTTTTGCAAGGGAGGCACTCGCGTCTGCGTGCGCCGATGCTCCTTTCACTACAAAGGTAGTGATGCTACCCGAGGACGCCCACAAAGAACTGTTCGATGAGATGTGTCGGCTGGAGATCATCTCACCTCCTCGAATTGCCTCCGACCACCACGAGCTGATCGACGACACCGACTTTCCGGTTTGTAGCAGTTATTTTATCCTAACAAAACGGTATCCACGCAATAATTTTTTTTGGAATATTATTTGAGATATATACAAATGGGATACCCTTGTGCAAAGATAATTCAAAAACCCATTTGTTTTCATCCAAATACTGCTCAAATTGTTGTTTTTTTTCCAGTTCGTCGGGAAGCGCGAGCTCGAGCAGTTCATCCACTCTCGGCGACTCAAGTTGCGGGATGAAATTCAGATGTTTGCTCTCGTACCTTTCGCTCACGTTCTCACCAAGATTGGAGTGGCTTCAAGTATGGAGATGGAGGCATTGATTGGCATAGGAATGGCTGCAGGAGTCTCTCTCAGAAAGGTACCAACCTACAAATACACATAATTTGAAAGTAAAAATATGTCTAGAATGCGCAAGCATATTGGCAAACACCCGTACTGATTTTCTAGGTGTCGTTCACGCAGAAAGTTGCTGGAGAAATATTGAGAGGCGGCAAGTTTGTGGTAAATAACGGATTGCTGCTAATAAAGGGAATATTTGGAGCAATCAGAAAGGCACTAGGTGGGTATAGATTTTCGAAAAATGCAAAACATGAAGGCGATAATCAATCATTTCCTAATTTGAGGAGCTGTAGCTCACGTCGCTAGTATCGTTATTTCTCCTGTGGTAAATCTTGTTGGACGAGTCGTTCCACAAAAGTTCAAACAGGTGATATTTCAATGTATCAATGTATAATTTGTTTTTTAAAAAATACACATTTAGAAGTACAAATTCGCATCTGCAACCATCGATGCGTTGGATAGTTGTCAGAGAAAAACAATGCGCTACATTTCAGAGTTTGTCAGGAGTACGATCACTAATATTTCAGGTGAGGTATGGGGTCTGTGAAAGCAATGTGTTTACATGAATCGAAACAAAAACATTTCGCGGAGCTATGATATTCGACATATTTCAACGATAATTCCATGCAGATCGTACCCCGACGATGCTACAGAATGCATTCGAAAACATTGCAGGAAAAGTAGCCGAATGTGAGTGTGCAAGTGCACGAAATATACTAATAAAAAATGTTTTCAAGATACCCATCAATTCCTGTCCTTCATGTACGAGAAATGTCAGGCACTCTTCGGATCGGCTGAGTGAGTCAAAAAACATATTACACAACAACCTATTACTTCCATTGTTCAAAACTCTATCGGAATCCACTTTCCACGTCACTATGTGTTTTCTCGATGTATTATTTCAATTAAATATCGCGAACCATATTCAGGTACTACAATCAATGTCGCATGGCGGCGCATTTGACTTCCTCTCGCGCCCGTCCAGGCGATTCGCTATCCGAGCACCGCTTAGTGCGCCTGTTCAACACCCTCGTAGCTGCGGCAGACGAGCAGAATCGAGCAATTGACGCTCGTGAGAAGGTATGTTGAAAATATTAGAAAATATAAATATTTAAATGTTAAAACGAAATGTAGGCTCTCATCGATCAAATACGGCGCACCGCCCGCAATATGAGGGAGCGAATACTTTGTCGATTAGCACCCCCGACCGATCTGAGCTTCCCTGGACTTGTCACATTCGCAAACTCTCTTGAGACCAAGCGGTGGTTTGAGGTATGTCTCGTGCAATCCATGCAATGTTTCCCCCCCAATTTCAGACTGAGCTCGAATTACGGCTGCGGTTTATTGCGATTGAGGCAATAAGGGAGCTCACGGAGAGTGGCCGTGTGGACACTGTCGAATGTTTGGACATGACACACGTCACTGCCGCTTATAAGGCAATGCTGAACGATCTCGTCGACGAGTGGAGACAGTGGACAGCGGAAGGGAGGGCTGAAGGAACAGTGGAGAATCAGGTGTGGTTGGCGAGTAATGTATACGCTTTGATTCCCGTAATTCGAACACCAGCAATAGTTGAATTACGCAATACGTTTGGCAGGAAGATGCTTGTCTGGAGAATTTTGTGAAGGACATGGTTGATCTCAGAATTCAAGAAATATTTACAAATCCGGTATTATGCAAGGCGAAATTGAGATATATCACCATTGTTCAGCTAATGAAAGTGTACCGATTGATCATTTCTGAATACTTCTCTTCCGAGGTTTCACAACCTCATAAGACATTACTAGATGACGACATCGCAATGGTTACATATATTTTCACGATACTTTCAATACTTTTCATTGCAAGACATTGCGTTGTTCATATTATGTTTTTTGCTAGGCGGCTCGACTTCTCAGCAAGGGAAATTCGAAATCGTGGCTGGACCCACTCTTTCGAAAAGATCTCAACTTGAAGATACATCAAAGGATCGCCAATTTATCCAATGAGTTGACGGATAACGTACCTGGCAACAGGGAACAGGCAATCATTTTAACTTCCCATTTTGCCTACAATAGAAATACAAACGTATTCAATTTGTAAAAAAAATGACTTGTTGAAACAAAAACTTAGAATATATAAAGAAAACAACTATTATTTATGGAAGCTGATCGCAAAGTATTGAAGTGATTTGTACGTAACTATTTAATGTAGCAGAACATTGCTTACATTGCTTTGCAGGCTCGATGTGTGGTCGATCTCGTTCACGTGTGCGAACTTCACCACCGACCAGTGCCATTCGGCCCATTCCTTGCCGTTCTATGCATTTTCATGTGTTTGACCATCTGTATTCGTACAATTCGACTTTCTACGAATAGGTATAATTGTCTCAATCGTGTTTACAATCATTTTAAATTTCAGAAAATCGTTGCAACATTCACCTGCACGGAGAATCCGACCTGCATCCTATCATCGAGAAAGGTTTTTTCAAACATTACAATTATAATTGAAAAAAACGCGTCATCTGTAGTTACAAATGTTTTATTCAGATGTAATGCGATGCCTGATATGGATGATTTCTGAATGCGTCCAAAAATTGTTCATGTATTACATTTAACTAAAATCCTGCTCTTTCAATATTCTAGTCATTATGTTTCAATACCTAGTTCAAGAACATTTCATTTATGCAACAATAGTTATTTTCTAAACAATAAAAATTACCCAAATAATCGCAAAATTACCCGTATGTGTATCACATTTATTATTATGCAGTATTTTTAGCATTCGTTAGAATTGTGAACTTGTCGATGGACTATTGTGAGCAGCAACATTTTTGAATCACTTGGAGCAAATTGTTGTTAACTGAACGTTCCGATTTACATTTCTACTAGTTTTGTGAACTATCTATAGATGGATTGTGCTCTCTCATGAAATCATAACATGCTCACCTACAAATTGACGCCACCACATATCAATAACGTCCAGTGTGCGGCTTTAACCCACCTAATACAATAAAAAACAATAACTAGTATACTATTTATCTGTTGTCGCTTTCTGGGCGCAGATCAAGATGTGGGGTCAGAAAAAAAAGGTCGTTCTTATCATTTCAAGATGGTCATTTGCGGTGTGCTTGCGAGAGGATGTTGGATTGCATTGCAAAGATATAACCTCACTACAGGTCGTAAACAAGTCCCATTGTGTTCTAGAATCTTCTCTGCTCGAATCCTCCAGACTCGTCAACCAATCTTTCAAGAAGATGATCGAGCCTAGATTCTGAAGAACCAAACAGTAGGTCATACCCATCACACCACTCCGGCTTGTGACCACTCCGGCTTGGATGGGGATTCCTTTCTTGATGAGTCGAAGGCGGACGCGAGGGGTATTAGGGGAAACCACTCCAAATCAGAGAGAAATGAGGGAGGGACGCGACGACCAACAATCAATGTAACCGACCTAGTACCAACGACTACAACTTTAAAATTTATTCGGAACCGTTTATCTCTGTCCTCCCTCGACTCTTAGAGATCCAGGTGGCGTTCGATTTAAAGTGACTCATTCACTCTATATATACACCACAAACTATCGAGGATTTTCTGTCATATACATCCTTCCGAATAAACGAGCGAGTTAATTGTTTATCATTTGAGTTAAATCAATTTACTCGTACATAGTCGACGACCATTAATTCCGTCGCATGCCACTGTTAAAATACCTTCGTGAATGCCAACTATTGAGTGCATTGTTGAATCTTCGGGAAGCCTGCAGTGATAGCGTTTTTTTAAAGAAATTACCATTCGTTTCCATGATGTACATCTTTATCTCATTAAAAAAGCACTTACTTGAAGCATAGCTGGGTAACAGAGAGATGAGCAGTATGTAATTCAAGAAGAATGCCGAGTTTGGAATTGAGGATATAAATCACACTAGAGGAATGAGGAGAGTAGAATGACTGAAATATTTTTTTTTAAATGTCAATTTAAAACCAAACTCACAGTAGCATGAATATCGATTAGTGGTCCTTCTATTCTCACCACATTATTGTTTACTTGTTCTATGTTCGCAGTCCGATGGTAACGAAAAAGATAAAGAACTCCTCTGTGACAGATTGTTAAATTCCGAGCCTCGTTGTGTTAATACCTGTGTACAAATTCAACGTGTTGGCTAATAAATTTGATCTCCGAAATATCGTACATAATTCCTTGAGCTTTGTTTAGCTTATCTTGAATCATGTAAATTATCCTCTTTCCTTTCCTATCGACGGAGTACATTGGCTGGTATTTCGAAAATGACACCTCCGAAGTATGCATCTGAAAGGTAAAATGTGCATGATACTATCTTTCCTCAAATAAGAGTCACCTTATTTATTTGCTCGCAAGTGACAGATGTTTCTTCAAATGTTGCTCTGAAGACCGTGGCGGTCTACAAATATTTTTGTTTCCGAAAGCCATAAACTATTGACTCTATTTGCGTTTTGATGGTGGTGCGGGAAGCCCTGTACACACTCACTGTACAACCAGGTGTCAGCCTGTTTTTTTGCAAAAATTTATACCTTGTTTGTAATAGTTGTTAAATACACGATGTTTTCGATCGTTCCACTGAACAAACATTTATGTTCTTCATTCAGCTCTTTGAGGTCTGCTTTCTTGCGATTTCCACTGAAAATAATGAGTTGCACACATAGCGCACGGAATAATTAGATGCAAATAAGCGAATCAGATAGGTTCGTGATTGAAAGATACAATATGAAGTTGCAAAATGTGTAAATTCACCACTCACTTCATAAATGCGGATAACGTGAATGGCTTTTTATTATCGAAATATATGATGCGTCCTAAAAATGATAGTATTAATACGTCTTTCGTTGGTTTTCACCATTAGAAATGCTTTTACAGATGAGATGTTTTTCGAGTGTTTCAAATTCATTAAATATTAACATTTGCTTCACGCGTTGAAGATCCCCCAGACTCGACTGAAATATGTATTGAACAATCTTAATATTAACATAACAAACATCTTGTAGAATTGTTTTCAGTTTGCTATGTTGCAATATACACTGCTTGTTCTCTGAAGAGAGTCGCGAGTTCAGCTTCTCGATTTCCGCATATTTATCGCGTATCTGAATTTAATTTTTGAAGCAGCATGGAAGTCGGATCGACTAATCTAGGTAATCTTGCCGCGCTTTTTGCTAAAATAATAAATGAGTATCGAATGAATTGTTAGAAACTTTGAAATTATACTAGTGCACGAGAGGTTTTGATAAACAGTAAGTGCAAACAAGATCACCTCCTCATTTTGGTTCTTTAATCGATTGTTTTCACGGATGAGGTCGGAGTTTTCGCTTCGAAGAATTTGATTCTCATTCATCAGCTGAAAATATTTATCTTTCTCTTTTTTTCCAAAGTGTATAAAATTTGGTATTTCCTTAGCTTGGATTTCCACTTAAAGCACAAGAAACCCCGGAGAATCCCGCGCGGAAATCCCTTTGTAAAACGAAAACACTGTATGTAAAATCGGAGCGCGAGAGAGGAGGCGAGAGCGGCAGACGACATGGGTACGCCCGCTCCTCTCCTCTTTCCTTCCCTTCATCTGTGCTCTCTGACCATTTATATAGGCCGTTTCCCTGAATCTACCTGATTTTCAAACAAATCCTGATTGTCCCTTAGCCATGTAGACAATTCAAGGATCCTATCTGTACATATCTACGGTATCCTAATATAATCTAAGGGGTTTATCCTGCTTTAAATGCATCATGTGGGTGACTTCTGAGAGAATTGATCAATTCTATTAGGTTGGAACAAAAGTTTTGCACGATTTCGACCATGAAATTTGAAATCGCTTAAAAGGCTTCACTTTAAACGGGCCGATCTAACCGGATAGCATATATTTAGGGACTATTTGTACAATATATCCGCTACTTCGAATCGAACCCTGCTCTGAGGGTTTGCGAAAAAATCAGGTTTCGTTAAATGTGAAATTTTCGAGCTGCAAGGACATTTTTTTTCCGCTCTCCTATTCTGATAGGAAAACTCATTGTATAATCTCACATAGTGAAGTGTTGGTTGTTCTCTAAAGGCCGTTGGTTGTTCTCTGTAAAGTTACTTCAATTTAGCAAGGTTTACAGGCCATTAAACTCCAAGATTCGCGAGGTAAAGTTGCTGAATGGATCGCTTTTCTTGCCTCGCCAATCAATCATACTGGCTTGATCTTAAGTGCTTTTACATATACTACCGTGGGGCTTTATACAGTACCGGACAAAAGTATTGCAACAAAATGGAAATTGGCATAACTTTCTTCTAAGATTATATATCGACTATTGGTTTGGAGTGATCGATAGGTAGTCCTCGCGAGAATATAGCCACATGGCACATGTTGATATACATACGGAAATATATATGACATATGCAATCTGCCAATCAGAGTCCGGAAAACTGACCGTAATCTCACAAATATTTTTTCTGACATACCACACTAACTATGGTGAAAGTACAACCACTGGCGCATATAACGCGCTATTGAACCCTGTAAATGTATTTCGCAATCTCTGGGTACATCGGTTTTTCGGAACCCCTAAAATTTCATAAAATGATCATATCTTCCGTCGTAGATCAGCTAATGGCTCCAGATTTGGCAAGAAATGTACAATAGTAGTGGGCAAGCTTTGTGCCAAATTTGGAACTGATCGGCCGCTTCATTCAAAATTTCGAAAAATTTCTGACCTCATTTTCATGCATAGCCCAATTTGCCGATGCGTGTAGCTACGAGTCTGGGTTATTGTCAGGTTGGACGAAAACTGTTTACAGTAAAGTGTGTAAAGTAGGGAAGTTACAGCTTTCCTTTGACCGATTTTGCAGTTCATGTACTGAGGGAGGTCAGAGAGGGTTGGGTGGGCAAATGTGGGGTAGGTCAAAAATTAACGTGCTCATATCTCCTCCAAATCTTGCCAACATTGTTCAATGATCGGAATGTACAAAATTCTCACCGAATCTATACGATTACCAGGGTAATTTTCCTGAGTCACGCGAAAACTTTCGACTCCTCCCACTTTTTTATACTCTGACCTCTCTGACCTCCCTCAGTACATGTACTGTAAAATCGGTCAAAGGAAAGCTGTAACTTCCCTACTTTACACACTTTACTTTAAACACTTTTCCTCTAACCTGACAAGAAACCGGACTTGTAGCTACACGCATCGGCAAATTGGGCTATGCGTGAATATGAGGTCAGAATTTTTTCGCAATTTTGAATGAAGCTGCCGATCAGTTCCAAATTTGGCATAAAGCTTGCCCACTACTATTGTACATTTCCTGCCAAATCGGGAGCCATTAGCTGATTTACGACGGAAGATATGATCATTTTATGAAATTTTAGGGGTTCCGAAAAACCGACGTACCCAGAGATTGCGAAATATATTCAAAAGGGTTCAATAGCGCGTTACATGCGCCAGTGGTTGTACTTTCACCATAGGTAGTGTGGTATGTCAGAAAAAATATTTGTGAGATTACGGTCAATTTTCCGGACTCTGATTGGCAGATTGCATATGTCATATATATTTCCGTATGTATATCAACATGTGCCATGTGGCTATATTCTCGCGAGGTCTACCTATCGATCACTCCAAACCACTAGTCGATATCTCATCTTGGAAGAAAGTTATGCCAATTTCCATTTTGTTGCAATACTTTTGTCCGGTACTGTATAAAGCCCCACGGTAGTATATGTAAAAGCACTTAAGATCAAGCCAGTATGATTGATTGGCGAGGCAAGAAAAGCGATCCATTCAGCAACTTTACCTCGCGAATCTTGGAGTTTAATGGCCTGTAAACCTTGCTAAATTGAAGTAACTTTACAGAGAACAACCAACGGCCTTTAGAGAACAACCAACACTTCACTATGTGAGATTATACAATGAGTTTTCCTATCAGAATAGGAGAGCGGCAAACAAATGTCCTTGTAGCTTGAAAATTTCACATTTTTCTCGCGAGGTCTACCTATCGATCACTCCAAACCACTAGTCGATATCTCATCTTGGAAGAAAGTTATGCCAATTTCCATTTTGTTGCAATACTTTTGTCCGGTACTGTACCAAAATGGAATGCTGGAGCCTACCCTTTTCCATTCCATGAAAATTTATATTTTCAGAAATTTTGAATCATGGATATCAAAGCCAAAATTTTGAAATTCGGTGTACATAGTTCGAGTCGATCTCCTCGAAATGAAGCTATCCCCTGACTCGGCCAAGCCAATAGGTGATAGAGTAAGAGTTGCTTGTTCAGATATCCATATAAAGTCTGAGCTTCCTTTTATGCTGGAAACATGACATTCATGGAAACATCAATTTCGGCTCTCTAATATCAGTATCTGAGTATGCAATATTGCATTTTTAAATAGAAGCATTGTATGTCCACACGAAAATAATTCTGAGCTTAACATAAAAGGTACTTAAAGTTTACATGCATTTGAGATCGATAGGCCTACGGCTATGCGGTGAAGACAACTAATTCAGACCAAGCTCCTTTTGGCGCGAGATTAAAAATTACTTAAGTTTCTCGCCAGTTGTGGTAATAACCATTTAAATACTATTTTATGATGTATGTTCATCACACTCTCCTAATACACCTTGATATTTGTATTATCATCGATGCCCATAGAGTGCAGACCCCAAAATTACGTACTTTAGTTCTCAAATGTAGTAACTTTGACTTTAAAATGCCGCCATAGTATGAAATAATATGGGTAATACTAATGTGTCTTAGAAAGAGTATCCAAGCCCTCAACGAATATAAGAAACAAAATTAAATAATTTTGCAAATAAAGGACAGGGTATGCCGGAAACGAAAATTTGAAAGTCGTGCAAAACTTTTGTTCCAACCTGATACCTATATGCCGCACAGCGAAAAATAAAGTGCTGATTTTAAGATGACCCCAGGGGTAATTTTTCATGTAGATTTCGAAAATCGACCTTAGAAAGCCGTATCTCAAAGAGAGGCTAAAATGACCATAATGTGGATTACCTCAGACTTCTGTTCGCCAGATCGTCGCTGTTCATCTCTCACCGTGTTCTTCTCATCAGCATTCATTAGTTGTTCGGTTTCAAGCTGAAGGGTTTTTTACACACAGACTGGTCTGGCCATTCAGCAAAGATATTTGTGCTAATTTGTGCTAAACCTCGCTAGGCGAGTGATCACTGGTAATTTAATATATTAATATATGATAAAAAGATAGTAAGATTGGGCAGTAGTCAATATGAAGAGTTTATTACCTTGCCCCTGCTATTTCCGCGTTGCATTGTTCGTATTGCGTGTTCGATTCACTTCGCGGCAACCACTTGAGAATAGAGCCTGTGAAATGATGATTTTCTCCACGATTTCATCATAGATGATGTACATAGTAAATGTTATTTTATAGCGATATTTGAATAACACGCAATAAAGATACTCTTCCACCCCAATTTAATCTTACCAACTCTACACGTCTAAATTCCTCCATGCATATTGTCTTTATAATAGAGAGTCTCAACTTATACAACCGTTGCTATGCCTAAAATAGTTGAGAATGCAAGCACTTCTCGAGCTCATCGTCACCAAAACGGCCGGAATGCATATGTGGTGAATACGCATATACAAATCATGTGGCAAATAATCAATCGAATATGTCAGAGAAATAGGTAATTAAGATGCATTATCGATCGTCAATGACTAAGCTTCTCAGTATCACTTGGCCATTAAATACTCTTCAACATGTGAGAGAGATAAATGTGTGATTGCGCACATAACATCACAAGAGCAATAATCACGCGGCTCTCCGTCTTATCACTAAGCGATTTCAACCGCTCCATCATCGCAATCGATTAAGGAGGAGGAATACAATATGCGCAATATGGAAGAAACAAAAACATTTGCATAGCAACGACGTGGATTTTCTAAAGCGATTTTTAACCTAGAAAGCCGGAAAATCAACATGTGGCATTTGCTACTTCTGCCGTGAAGCTCCCTACACAGGGTACTTAAAAATAAATTTGGAGAAAGTATTTTCCATGGCAATCCCGAAAGAATGCAATTTCATGACTTGGCAAGGGAGATGCGCATGCGATAATGTGGTAAAACAACACGGAAACTTGACCCTTGTCCCGAACTCTGTACAAAGCCTTTGCTTATTGAAATTATTGATTTTTTAAAGAAATATATAACTGTCCGCGACGAGGAAAAGTTGTGCCTACCCAGATGAAATTCCTTTGCTGATAAGAGGAAGGGACGATGGCTGTTTTGCTTAGCATCGCATTTCTGATCCTATTCTATCATTCGCTTTGGAAGTCAATTTATTCCAAACTTTCGTCATTTTTCAATGTGATACTATTGTTTTCATGCCGAGCGATGACGAGAAGAAATGAATCGGAAGAAACTGGAACTCGATCAGAGGAGACAAACGCCTGGTCAAAGAACTGTGAGCGTTGTCAAAAAGCTATATTTTAAACATTCTTGTTGATAAAACTCGATGTGGTACCAAGATTTGATGTTAGCTTGCAGATGCGAAAATATGGGAATTGTTCTCACGATACGGTGTGCATATCAAATCCATTACAACCCAGACCTCACCTTACTATGATTATTTAGAAAATTTAAATATGCATATCGTTTTAAAATTTAATTTAGAATAGAGTTTTTGTTCCAATGCACTAGAAATGATTTTGAAAGGTCAAGTTCATATTCGATCCCTGCACATTTCCCATTAAGCTTTGATCAACTGCAATTTTCATGCAATTTTCGGTATTTCCAGTGAAAATAGTTTTGAAGCGATTATCACGGGTCTCCTGTAAAAGTGTAGGAATGCTGGCTACTAGAAATATTTTGTATCTCAGATTTCCATTTAACTTTGTAGATGAACACTATTGGGGGTCAGAAGAATGCCAATCCAGTTAGATTGGTGAAATCAGCAAATTATCGATTTTTTGATCTACAACTTTAAATTGACGTTTCTCAGTCAATTTTTATCGCACAGCGAACTTATTTTTCCTCATTTTGTTCGTTTTCGCGAGATCTACAACTTTGTCAACGTAGCACAAATGGCCAAATCACGTCTTCATAACGAAAATTGCGAAAAACTTCATTTCGTAATGAGAATATCGATTTTCTAGCTTCGTATACCATAAACACAATCGTTTTTATTCTTTCAATGGATTATCCACACAAAATTAGGGGGTATCCCAAATGCGTAAAACCCGAGAACCGATGAATTCTTTCTTTGGGCTGTTTAGAGGGCCATCTATGATCTACTTGGAATCGATTTAGTGCATCTGCTCCCATCTCACGAGTTGAAAAGAGTCAAAATATCGATTTTTGAATTGAGGTAATACAGTTGTTTTTTGACCAATGAAAGTGTAATAACTATTGGAGAAACAATCTAAAATGTATAACTTCCGCATAATTACTTTGGGAGATTTTTTCAGATTTGCAAAGTTACGTCACTTTGGTTCACCCGACCGCGCCGCACCAGGATGAGCACCAGAATGATGACGTCTACATAAAAGTTATAGTCCATGATGGCAGCTATCTTTGGAAAAAAGAACAAAAAAGAACAATAGTGTCCATCTACAAAGTTAAATGGAAATCTGAGATACAAAATATTTCCTAGTAGCCAAACGAGACAGTTTTCCTACACTTTTAGAGGAGACCCGCGTTATATCAAATGTTTCCCTATACCAAGTGTTCAGCTACAAAAACAAATAAGAAGATTCAATTGGAAGTTACTAACGTGGAACGATTGCTAGAAGATTCATGTTTTCACATGACAAGCGACGGCGAGCGTTTTTTTGAAATTCAGTATGAAAGTTTCAACCTCTTCAGGAACAGTATATTACGAGAATTACTCTTCACCTCACAGGCTGTTCGTAAAATGGAAGTATGAGTTATCGTATGTGTCGAATAATTTAGCTTGCTTAAGGGGAAACGAAATTGATGCAGAGTTACCATCTGATGAGATTAGTGAAGTACACACACACGGAAAATCGCTTTACTTTCTGGCAAATTCACAGGTATCTTGCATTATGAGAGGAATCGCAAGAGAATCGACAACGGCTCGGCGGTAAGAATCAAAGGTGTCGAATCCGGCAACAGCCAAAGTATAAGGTACTTCACGTGACGCTCTTTCAAACTGAGTCGTCATAATTCATCTTCGAGATTCAGATGGTCAAAGATGGTACTATCACTTTTCGACAGTTAAATCGCGCTCGCATAAATAATTATAAGTCCGTTGAAAATTAAGAGAAGGCCGTTCTTTGTTTCAAATGAAAGCTACTATCCTGTGCAACAACTTTTATGCTGAAGTCATCATTCCTGGACCTCGCCCTGGTACAGAGCGGTCGGGTGCACCAAAACTTTTGTAACTTTGGAAATCGAAAAAACTTTCTCAGTTTTCATGATTAGCTTGTAGTCCATATATGTGCCTCACTTTTCGCCAAAAAAATGAAGGAAATCGGAGCATTCATAAAAAAAAGGGCTCACTTTCGTAAAACGACCTCAAAATGAGTTATCGGAAAGGGCACTTCCGTATCTTCAATTGCCCTCATTTAGGCTCAAAATCATCCAAAACCCTCCAAAACAACATTTTAACTTCTTTCCCCAATAGTTATACCACTTACATTAGTCAAAATTACGGTATGACCTCAAATTCAAAAATCGATATTTCGAACCCCTTTAACTTGAGGGATGGCTCTCGCTGCACTAAATGTGTTTCAAATAATGTAAATACAAGTGGGCAACTACGCCTTTTTTAAAGTTCCCTGAATATTTAGAAAGTAATCCCATTTGGATGCTGCAAAATGCCAGCAAAATCATGGTTCTGACGCTTTTTTGCATCTATCCGCAGACGAAATCATGAATCTGACACAGAGTATGACCCAGCGCACTGGGTTACAGTAGGCTTTGGTTACTGTAGTAGTACGGTATCGATGATTTCCACCCATCCTCCCATGAAATCATGAGTCTGACACACCATCTGCTCCAACGCCAAACCCGGTTACGGTACGCGGACGGACACACCAACCAACACCTATTTTGTGGTCGTAAAAAATTTTCTTCTGGAAATTTTTGAAATCTTTTTCGTGTAATGATCTTGTATTTCGGATGGCGCAATACTGACAAAATCTCATTCGAATCGAAAGCGCCAGTCAAAAAAGCGTTCAGTTTATGGTAAGGTATGCAACTAGTGGGCAACTACGCCTCTTTTAAAGTTCCCTGAATATTTAGAAAGTAATCCCATTTGGATTCTGCAAAATGCCTGCAAAATCATGGTTATCACGCTTTTTTGCATCTATCCGCAGACGAAATCATGAATCTGACACAGAGTATGACCCAGCGCACTGGGTTACGGTAGGCTTTGGTTACTGTAGTAGTACGGTATCGATGATTTCCACCCATCCTCCCATGAAATCATGAGTCTGACACACCATCTGCTCCAACGCCAAACCCGGTTACGGTACGCGGACGGACACACCAACCAACACCTATTTTGTGGTCGTAAAAATTTTTCTTCTGGAAATTTCTGAAATATTTTTAGTGTAATGATCTTGTATTTCGGATGGCGCAATACTGACAAATTCTCATTCGAATCGAAAGCGCCAGTCAAAAAAAGCGTTCAGTTTATGGTAAGGTATGCAACATTCCTCGAAACAGCTCAAAGAAAAAGGGATCCCGAAAAGAGGATCTTTCGCCTCAGAAATATTTTCGAAATAAACCTTTTCGTTGAAGCGTGCTACAGAGCCTAGAAGATAGCCAGAAACGGCTTATACCCACCTCAGAGTGCGCGCTCTAACCGTCTGCCGCTCTCGCCGCCTGACCTCCCTCTCCCTCCCCTCTAATTAGAGCTCGCGCGTCTCCAGTCGTTTTTTGCCTACTTCAAGGCTCTGTAGCACGCTTCAACGAAAATATAAAGACTTACTTTCAAGTGATAAAATGTGTAGCTCATCGTCCTCTACATTTCTAGTTATAAAACAGGTCTCTATGCCGATTTTGACCTGGGTTACAGTTTTGAGCCTTTCCTTGTATTCCTCTGGCGAAAGATCCTCTTTTCAGGAGCCCTTTTTTCTTTCAGCTGTTTCTAGGAATGTATTTACATTATTTGAAACACATTTAGTGCAGTGAGAGCCATCCCTCAAGTTAAAGGGGTTCGAAATATAGATTTTTGAATTTCAGGTCATACCGTAGTTTTGACTAATGTAAGTGGTATGACTATTGGGGAAGGAAGTTAAAATGTTGTTTTGGAGGTTTTTGGATGATTTTGAACCTAAATGAGGGAAATTGAAGATACCGAAGTGCCCTTTCCGATAACTCATTTTGAGGTCGTTTTATGAAAGTGATCCCTTTTTTCTTATGAATGCTCCGATTTCCTTCATTTTTTTGGCGAAAAGTGAGGCACATATATGGACTACAAGCTAATCATGAAAACTGAGAAAGTTTTTTCGATTTCCAAAGTTACAAAAGTTTTGGTGCACCCGACCGCTCTGTACCAGGGCGAGGTCCAGGAATGATGACTTCAGCATAAAAGTTGTTGCACAGGATAGTAGCTTTCATTTGAAACAAAGAACGGCCTTCTCTTAATTTTCAACGGACTTATAATTATTTATGCGAGCGCGATTTAACTGTCGAAAAGTGATAGTACCATCTTTGACCTTCTGAATCTCGAAGATGACGATAAATATCAGAATTATGACGACTCAGTTTGAAAGAGCGTCACGTGAAGTACCTTATACTTTGGCTATTGCCGGATTCGACACCTTTGATTCCTACCGCCGCTGACCTCCCTTAAATGGTCGATTCTCTCGCGATTCGCCTCTTATAACAATCCAAGCACATCTAGTATTGAAAATAGTAGAATTTACAATGAAAAACAAATAAAAATTAAGATCTTCAAAATGGAATTCTCCGCAACGCTTGTTGCAATGACTTCAACATGCTTACGAAGGACACATGATGTGATAATATATTTTATGCTCGCATAATAACACAATGGAGACAGGCTGAGGGGCTAGAGAATGGTTTCATCACATGGAACGAAGAGGATCGCCGATATGTCTGCCGGATGAGCCGAAATCCGAGTGACGAGAAAGTGCTCGTTGATGTTCCAGAAGAAGACCTGAATGGATTAAAATTGATTGGAATTCACAAGTTAGTTTGTGAAACTCATCAAAATCTTCTTTGCTAACATTTGTGCTTCCATTTTTTTCAAAATTGTTCTTCCAAATTTTACAGCAGTAAGGTAATTTATGCGTCACGAATAGAGGAAAACTTGGAACCAACTATCCTCAAATTGAGTGATCACGTATTTGTTGTCGAGGTGATTGCACGTATTTATCGCTTTGAAAGGAATTATCTGAATTTAGATTCCGGGGAGAACAAACTTCTTATCATATGGTGATGATTCATCTAGATATTTTTACATCGCGAAAAGACAATCTTTTATCGTTTTCGATACTGAAATGATGGAATTCAAGTTGGAACTTTGCATTGAGTAAGCCAATCACATAACGAACGATAATGTTTTGTTAGAAACGCTGGGTGTATTCTCTCGTTTTCAATTTGTAATCGGATTATTGCATTCCAAGACGAAAGCAACGACAACCTCCTAAATGCCGAACTTCCAATGGAACTGGTTAGTATCTTTAACACGAGTCTTCTGAGAGATTGCATGAAAACGGAACCCCTGCGGCACCAGGAGCCCCGACTTTTAGCAGTATCCGCGAGATAATTATGCCAGAGTATATTGGATACTAGAAAACTTTTGGCGTTGGCCGTTTTTTCTGGAACCGGCGTTTAGGCATTTTCCGGTTCCGCTGCCGGCTCTACCAGATATCGGCTCCCAGATGAGCTAGAGTGGTGGGATTGGGCTCAAAATGTTTGTAAAATTATTTCAAACTACTTTCCTGTTGATAACAACATCCTACGACAACAATATCACATCGAAAAATGTGATAAAGTGATTTCAAAATGAGAAAATAAATTCTAGCGGCTTGGAGACCCCCATTTCGTGTAAACCGAGATCAGTTTCAGAATCTACGTACATTACTCTATTAAGAAAAAAATAGCGCCGAGCCTATTGTGCCTGGGAATTTGCCCAAAAAAGGCGAAAATCATCGAAAATTCGATCATTTCAAATATTCGCAATTGTTATTCTTCACGAAACAAAGTCCATTTGTCGCCTTTTTACTGTTTTATTATAATTACTTTTATGAAACATCAGATTCAGTTGAAAAAACCGGAGATGTCCATATTTTAGAAAAATCATATTTTTCACATCACAATTTCTCAAATTTGAACGATGTAAACTCAAAATTTCGAAATAACTTGACTCCTCAACTGTAGCCATTTTGTAGCATGCATCGACGTGAATGAAAATTGGCGGAACATATCCCTCCAATATATCACGTCTCTAGTTTTTTGAGACAATAAAATGGCTCAGAAGACCGTGTCGGTAATATTTAAATTGATTTTTGAAGTTAGTTTTGAGAATTCTGATTGGATATGGTTGTAAATAATGTTTTTCTAATATGATGAATCAAATACATATGGAAAAGTGACCGTTTGAACAATTTTTCAAAAATCAAAAAATTTCAAATCGCAAAAAAATCAGAAATTTAGAAACGGTACTAGGTGTTTATTTTTATGTTCAGTTCATGCAACATATTACGAAAACAATATTTACAACCATATCCAATCAGAGTTCTCAAAATTAACTTCAAAAAATGAAATTAATTATCGCCGACACGGTCTTCTGAGCCAATTTCGGGTCTCAAAAAACTAGAGACCTGAGATATTGGAGGGTCATGTTCCACCATTTTTCATTCACGTCAAGGCATGCTACAAAATGACTACAGTTGAGGAGTCAAGTGATCTCGAAATTTTGAGTTTACATCGTTCAAATTTGAGAAATTGTGATGTGAAAAATATGATTTTTCTAAAATATAGACATCTCTTTTTTTTCAACTGAATTTGATGTTTTATATAAGTAATTATAATAAAACTGTAAAAAGGCGACAAATGGACTTTGTTTCGTGAAGAATAACAATTGCGAATATTTGAAATGATCGAATTTTCGATGATTTTCGCCTTTTTTGAGCAAATTCCCAGGCACAATAGGCTCGGCGCTATTTTTTTTCTTAATAGAGTAATGTACGTAGATTCTGAAACTGATCTCGGTTTACACGAAATGGGGGGGGGTCTCCAAGCCGCTAGAATTTATTTTCTCATTTTGAAATCACTTTATCACATTTTTCGATGTGATATTGTTGTCGTAGGATGTTGTTGTCAACAGGAAAGTAGTTTGAAATAATTTTACGAACGTTTTGAGCCCAAACCCACCGCTCTAGCTCATCTGGGAGCCGATATCTGGTAGAGCCGGCAGCGGAACCGGAAAATGCTTAAACGCCGGTTCCAGAAAAAAAGGCCAACGCCAAAAGTTTTCTTGTATCCAATATACTCTGGCATAATTATCTCGCGGATACTGCTAAAAGTCGGGGCTCCTGGTGCCGCAGGGGTTCCGTTTTCATGCAATCTCTCAGAAGACTCGTGTTAAATAGTTCCAAGAAATGCATATGAACTAGGGAGGGCTTGGCAAGAAACGGTCTCTTCATACTACACACTCTCTTGCCGGTCTGATTGGTGAGAGAGTGTGTAGTTTGAAGAGAGTCATTTCTTGCGAAGCCATCCCTAATATGAACCACTAATTTTGTCTGTAAGATTGAGGAACACAAAGAAGCAGAAATTCAACCAGATCAGATTATCGATCCTAATCCGATTACGAAACTGGAGGATAGAATCAGAGAACTTGAGGATATGCTAATTGAAGTTCAAAATTTACCAGATTGCATTCATACATTTACCCGCATTCAGTTCAAACTTGGAGCACTTTACCCGTCAAAACCATCACTACAATTCAAAGAAATTGAGTCCTTAGCAAAGTCGATCTGGTGCACTCAACTTGAGAATGGTAGACAATATTTAATCTTGCTATTAATATTACATTGTAGGCACCATGGTATACTTTGATGAAGAGAAACCTTTCGATATATTCACAATGATCAAGCGAGTTATTCCATGCTTTTATTTTACATGTCTCCACATATCGGGGTTACATTGATATTTTCAGTGGAAATCGTACAAATTTGGGCCTTCAAAACTTCAAGGACGAAGAGAATTGTACGTTCAGAGGATGTATAGGCAATCATGCCTACTTTTCATCTGTTCGCAACCATGTAAGGCGAAAGAACCTTATTGCGACAATAACGCAGTCTTTTCGAATTTCAGATCATTCGCTTCTTCAAAGCAACATTGCATGATGATCGGTTTGATATCGAACAAATACGAGAGGTTTATTTGTTTTTTTTAAAGCGTATAATATGTACGATTCATGTTTTCTTCAGATGAGCATATCGGATTGCTCGATTTTCTTTAACCAGCCATATTATTATCTGGAAGAAAAAGAGTGGTCGGTATTCAATTATGAAGACAATTTAGAGGAAGGAAAAGGAGACAAATTTTATCTTTTCGAAGTCGACAATTTGAGCAGATATGAAAAATTTTATCACAGGTACTTATAAATAATAAATATTCGCATTCTAAATATTTTCAGAGGAATTTTATATCTTTTCCGGGAGACTCAAGTTGCAAATATAGTCAAAGTGACTGCAAATGTCGTGATTGTGGAGGGACCTCTGGTAGACCTCGATGCAATTGTGAGTTCATACACCATGCCGTATGGAATACGATTTCAGTATTTCCAATTTTTTTTTCAGTCGTTTTTCACTTTTTCAAGTTTGGCTTTCATATACATCCTCAATTCGGATGAGAAAGTGTTACTTGCATTGGACACGACAGAACTCTCGGTCACAAAAATCGACTTTGAGTGAGTTTCGCGAAATCAGGATGTAATTGCCTACTAGAACAATTTGGTACTGATGTATGGGGAAAAACTCTCGACCCGGCTCATTTTTTTTTCATTTTCCTTGAAATGTGCATTACAGACCTCCAACGGAGTCGATGAATCACTCGATCGTCGGCGTTTGCAACGATGTGTTGACTATTATGTCCGAAAGTGCTTCGGGACGGATCATTTCGAGCACTAAAATAGCGTAGAAACGAAGAATTAATAAAGCCTACTCGAATGTATTACGCATGCTAAAGTAAGACAACGTCGCTAACTCCTCACAGAGAGTTACAACACCGAGTTTATAGATGTCCATGGATGGATATTTGAAATTCTTCTTGAATTGTAAAGTTGGCTCACTGACGATGTTTTCACTATGCTAAAATACATCTTGACCTCAAAAATCATGGTCTTGTATGATGTTCAAACGAAGTACACTGTGTGTCCAACGGTGACCCAAAAAAATCAAAATTTTCAACAAAAAACGTCAAAAAATATCGAAATTAGGAATGACAAAGAACTAGTTTCAATTTATTTTTAGCTGTTATTGCGCAGAGAACTACGAACGTATATATAGACGGCAAGAACATTTAATGTGTACTCAAGCGCTCAATTAGCGCAGAAAAAAAGCTGGCGAATAATAAAAAAGTTGTGTTGGAAAGCTGAGTTTCCTGAACCCCCACATATCCTGGATCAATACATTAAAAAACGCTTTGTTTTGAAATATATGTTTGACAAGGGATTGCTCACGAAGCTACACCTCGTGATGGTGGAGCGTACCACGGAGCCTTATCTATATGCGACTCATCACACTCACTCCGCTGTGGTAGTGATACGGATAGGGATTAGAGCAATGCATACACACACACGAAACATAGACGTGTATGAATTGCTTACAATGACAAAAATTACTCACCAGGTGTGTTGGTACTACGGCCAAACTGAAATTAATTTCTAAAAAAATCAGCCAACGCAGTTTGTATGAGATTGGTACAAACTACTTTTGGATATTTTTTTTGCAGAAATTGCAAAACTGTTTGTTTATTTTTTTAAAACCGTGTTCGATTTTTAAAGAAAGTTCTTCGAGTTGAGTATTTTGCACTGAAGTAACATAATTCTTTTAGAGGGAGTCACGCATACAATTATTTGTATGTTATGTGACTAGGGGGTGAAACTCTTAGGCGCCTCGCTTGCTATTCCTCCATTAATGTAGCGATCAATGATGCCGATAAGTGTGGCACAAAAAGGAATGAACCGTCATCGATATGTTTCCTCATTTGTGCATCATTTACATTGCTCACATCATAGTGGTGTAAGTGTAGAGACCACAAGGCGATCTGTCAAAAAACCCACACAAAGCTATTCTTGGGCCTAAAGTCTCCCTAAGGGTCTGAATAACATCATGATTTTTGATTTAGGTCGATATCTCAACTCTGCGCCGAATTATTTCATGAAAACCTTTCGTTCGCTCTCAATGGAAAATTGCTCAAAATCGGGACGTGTAGAGAATATTTTCTTCGGAAAGATCATGTATGAGTTCCTATCCACCCAAAGCAAGTGTTCGCTTAGTGTCGTGGTAATGCGTTTGCTCTATCACACGCTTCTTGCGGGATCAAATCCCCTCTGTTGCAAAACGGTTTGCATTTTTTTTCAATTTTTTGATTAATTTCTAAATAAATTACTCACAAATCAGAATCCTAAAATTTTCAAATTTGTTTTACAGTATCTTATCGATGGGAACTATCATATTTGAATGGATCAGCTATATACGAGCACCCGAACCCCTTTAACTCCAAAACCTGATTTTAATTAGCGTATGCCAACCTAATTAGAGTTGCTTGATCAAGCTGCTCCACTGGCCATTTGTGGAGGATGGCAAGAGCTACCGAAATCGCTGTTGGTTGACCGATTTGATTGAGAATTCGAGGTGTGAGTGCTCTTGCGGATTTTGAGTGAATTCAGTATTCTCGAAAGTGGGCGTGGCTTACGGTCTCTATGTAAGGGTCCAGGTAACCTCTATTACTACGAGTGTTGTACTAACGAGATAAATATTCAAGCAGCATATGGGCTTTGCAAGCTTATGTGTACGGGCGGTCTTAACTAAACCCTAGCTCGGATGTGTAAGGGTAAGCATAGTACCCCCTTGCTGCGGCAGTCACCACCCCTGCCCGAGTTCTCCGCACCCACTCCCTGCTCGTCTCCGATGTCGGTCGATGCAAAAGGGGCAGTGCGATCTAATATCGGAGAAGCACTCAGGACATCTACAAGGAAAACCCCGACCACCCTCGTACCCCCGATACGACCATGATCCCAGCGTATGCACCCTCAACGGCCGTACCATCGCGTCTTTCATAGGAACCCTGGAGCATGCCTTCGAGGGCATTCGCTATGACGTCGTTTTCCTCCAGGAGACCAAGGCATCCCAGATGACGGAGAGGGACTTTGACAACAGTGCCCTCGGCACCAAGGTGGAGGGGAAGAATGTTGGAGGCGTTGGCTTCCTAGTTCACCCCCGCCTCGTCCCCTCAATCATCGCATCCTCCATCCTCTCTCCCCGTCTCACAGCCATCCGGATTCGTCTCGGCCGATCGTATCTCTCCCTCATCTCCGTCTACGCCCCCACTTCCTCCGCTCCACTCGGGGAAAGACAACCCTTCTTTGAAGAGCTTGCTTCCCTCTATAACGCAAAACGTAAGTTGAGACATCCAAGCAAGGCTGGTTTGATGAAGCGGAAAATAATAACTTTTATCGGGTTGTCGCCGGACACTTCAATATCCGAGTCGGAGAGAGAAGAGACGGCGACTTCCTAACTGGCCCCTTTTACTCCGAGCGGGAAGATGATCCCGATGACCTCCTCCGCGGCTTCCTTTCCCTCACCCGGTCATTCCACGGCAATTCCCTCACCGAGAAGATGTTGAGAAACCGTAGGACATGAAGGTCACCCGGAGGACAGACAAGTCACGAGATCGACCACATCCTCGTCAGTCGTCGATGGATGATTCAGAGTGTCAGTGTCGTAAGGGGATCCCCCCCCCGACCATCGCGACATCCGCGCACGGATCCGGATCGACGTACGGATAGAGAAGAGTTGGCAGTACTCCCGTCCTCCTCCTCCTCGTCCAGTCATCGATCCTTCCCTCTACAAGACTGCGATATAGGAGTACGAATGGACATCGAACCCCGACCTCTCCGAGGATTTCAAATTGCTCTCGACCGGCATCAAGATGTGCGCCAGACGATCGCAAGTCCCTGCATTCCTCCCCTCTCCCCGCCTCTCCGAACGATCTCGATTCTGGATCCATCGACGGGGAACATGCTACCGTGACCAAACATGTTCTGTCTTTGAGAAGAATATGGCGCACAAGACCTGCCAGGACTTCGTCAATGCGGACATCAAGGAACATCGACTGAGGCTACTGCTGAAGGCAGCTGAGGAGAAGAAGTCTCAGAAGAAGGCGAAGATGGCACTGTCGAAAGGAAGGACCACGAAGGATGCAGTGCTGGACCGGAAATGCATCCCAATCACGAGTAGAGCACGAATCGAGGAGAGCCTTCTCCCACTACCTCACCATCCAGGAGTACCCCAAACAGTGGAAGGCCTCCAATTGAATCTTCATCCACAAGACTTCCGACCGATTGTCCTGATTACCATCCCTCATAAACTCTTCATGAAGGTGCTGGTAACGTGGATGGAGTGCAGATTGGATGAGGCCCAACCGGTAGAGCAAGCCGGATTCCGCCGTCGATTCGGATGTCTGGACCACATCCACACTCTCGCCTCGGTCATCGAGCACCACCGGGAGTTTCACCTACCTCTCGCCCTTGTACACTGACTTCTCAACACTGACTGATCAGAGTGCCGATTAGGAAAGGCGTTCGCCAAGGAGACATCATCTCAGTGAGATGATCTCACCCAAACTCCTCACTGCGGCTCTGTATGAGAGGGCTGGTATGAGGAAGGAATATGCATCAATGGGAAGTGGTTGTCCCATCTCCGATTCGCGGATGACATTGTGCTACTGGGGCAAGACACCATTGCCATTCAGAGGATGCTCGAGCAGCTGGACCACGCAGAAGCGGGAAGCGGCCTCTCAATCAACAGGAAGATGTTCCAGTTCATGAAGAACGCGTGGTGTCCTGGCCCAGCCATCACCCTGCACGGAGACCCACTGGAGGATATTGACGCCTGCATCCACCTCGGAAGAGAACTACGATGCGACGGCTCGGTCATGCCGGAACTGCGAAGGAGGAAACGCGCTGAATGGGCCGCATATGTGAGTATCTGAGAAGTCACCGCGCATCTCCAAGATCCGAAGATCCGTTCCCATTTCTTCGTCACGCACGTCCACCCAGCCCTCGTAGCAACGCTGCGGAGACATGGCCTCTCACGAGTACATCCATCTCTTTCATCCAGACCACACATCAATCACTCGAAAGGTCGCTCATCGGAACGTCCCTCTACTCGATGAGACAAGCCAAGCAGAGCTCCGAGGACGTCCGTCGTATCCCCCTCCTCACTGACCCTATCGATTACATCCGGAGAGCCATGCATCGATGGGCTGGAAATGTACATCGGTGAGATGACATATTCACCCAGTGGTTCCCTCCTTCATATCTCACTCGGCCTCCGGAGAGACCACCCGCCGTTCGTTATTGACCACCTTCTATTTTTTATTTTAAAAAATCACATAATTATAGTTGATTTGTTTTCGATTTTTTGCATAGAAATTGAACACATTAAATCCAGTAATGGGACGAAAATAATGACAAGCGTTCTTACCGGTTTTGATCATCCCACGTCATATCTGACTGTGACAATCATAGTTCCCTACACCGGGTCGGATCTCGGCAGCTTCCTCTTTACCCTAACTCATCATTCTGCATATATCCACAAAAATATTTTTTCCACTATCACTCGGAAGGAGGAGCTCCAAAATGGAGTATCCGAATTGAGACTTTTTTTGTCAGTTAGGTATGGCTTTGGACGATCAAAACTAATAAGAACACATTTAAAGATTACCCTCCCATCCCATGGAACGATTGGCTCGATTCTATCATGAGGGCGTGATATCCGGCGAAATACGCTCAAAAGAGAAATTTCCAGAAGCGATCATCAGCGGAGTAATGTATATTTATTGCAGTTGCAGTAATAAAGCACATAAAACACCAGTCTACAGGGTGGTTGTGAGTAGGTTCCGTCCACTAATTCCATAACTAACTACTGTGAGAACATCATTATAGATACCCACAATCGAATGAATTCTTGAATCGGCAGGAATCCTCAAATTGTATGATTTGTTTGGAGTTATATCACTAGTCACTCACTCTAAACACAGCTGCGAAATCGAGAGATTTGTAGCGTCCAAAAGTAGAAGAAGATTCATATCAGAATTGAGAATATAGATTGAATCAGTATTAGACGGAGTGTAGAATGACTACATCGGAATCGTATAGAGTGGAATACATCAAGCGTTTTAACGAATTTAAAAATTGAACAGACTCACAGTTGTAGAGGGGCTGATAAGTGGTCCTTCCACTCTCACCACTTTCTCATTTACCCGTTCAATGCACGCTGTTTCACGATATCGAAAGAGAAATATTACCCCCCTGTGAAAATTTGGAAATCACAAATTTGTCATAAGAGAGGAATCGTGAGAGAATCGACCACACCGCGGCGGTAGGATTTAAGTTTGACCGATCCCTCGATAATTTTGATGGTAAGTACTTCAAAAAAACTGCGTCGTCAGAATTTTTATAACTGTCGTCACTGTCGAGATTCAGAAGGCCAAACATGGTACAATCACTTTTCGACAGTCAAATCGCGTTCACTTAAATGATCATAAATCCGTTAAAATAAAGATAGAAGGCCGTTCTTTTTTTACAAAGAAAGCTACCATCATGGGCTACAACTTTTATGTCGAGGTCATCATGTACGGTCTTCATCCTGGTGCGGGGCGGTCGGGTGGACCAGAAATGACGTAACTGTGGAAATCGGAAAAACTATCTGGGTTTTCATGCTTAATTTGTAGAGCATACATGGGCCTAACTTATCGCCAAAAATCAGGAAAATCTGAGTATGGATAAAAAAAATGGGCTCAGTTTTGTGCGGAGACCCCAAAATAAGTTCTGGACATGAATACTTCCATATCTTCAATTGCCCTCATTTGGGCTCAAAATCGTTCAAAAACTCCCAAAACAATATTATAAGTAGCTTCCCCCATGATATCACACTTCCATTGGTCTAAAATGGTCATCGGACCGAAACTTGAAAAATCGATATGTTGACCCCCATCAACTCGTAGGATGGGCCCAATTGAACTAAATGGCCTTCAAATAATGTAAATACATCCCTCGAAGTTGCTCAAAGAAAATGGGCTCCTGGAATTGCGATATTTCCATTGATTAATCATAGAAAAGGTGCAAGAGTACAGCCCTGGTAAAAATAGGCGTAGAGACCCGAACTATGGCTAAAAATGTAGAGCACGACGAGCTAAACATTTCATCTGTTGAAAGTGAGTCTCTATCTTTACGTTGAAGCGTGCTACAGAGCCTAGAAGTTGGCCAGAAATAGGTTAGAATCACCCGAGAGCGCGTGCTCTAACCGTCGGGCGCTCTCGCCCTCTGACCTCCCTCTCCCTCCCCTCTACAGGGTGCGCCAAAATTACCGAGACTGATTTCATTATTCTGTGACCCGGCCGCCCAATCGATATCCGCGACCCCTATACCATTGGTCTATCACTATTCAAGGTCTCGTGTCAGTTAGTCAGGTTTTCTAGTACTGGCGATGTCTAGTCTTTTCCAAACCTCATTCTTAGTCACAAGTAGGTGTCACAAGTCGGTGACATCGACGCTCATCGACTCGGCGTTCACAAGTTGACTGCTTCCGATATCGTCATTATGCACCAGCAGCTTGATATTGATAAGGACTGTCCGGACTTATAGAGACCTGGGTCTGTTTCCACCACAAGGAACCGAGAGCGCATCCGAAAGATTATGCTTCGAAACCGTACTCAGGTGGTCAATATTATTAATATCTCGAGCACTTCCATTTCCGGTCTTCTCAAGTCCCGGCAGACTCTTCGCCTTTACAAGTACACTAAGTCGCTCAGACTAGGTTAGCGTCAGATTAAGCGTCACAGAGAACGGAACCGTAAACTGTTGCTGCAGTTAGCCAAGTCCGTGCATTTCAGTACTTTGCTCAGCGATGTAAATATCATTACCGACGAAAGCATGTTGAATATCCAAACCAGCATAATAACTGCGTCTGATCCTGAGGTATCTTAAAATAGTTGTGGAATCACTGATTATATCAGTCATCCCTTCTACATTAGGGTTTGAGTTGCAATTTGCTCAACAGGCAAGTTTAGCGCCGGCGCGAAGCGCCGGGGCAATTTTGGCCGGTCCTTCTTGTTTTTGTCACCCCGGGAGCCAAGATCAATAAGGAGTACTACATGATGCACATCCTGGAAGGCGCGTTAACAACCTGAACTCAATCCAACTTCGGCCAGGAACACTGCTCGTTTCAGCAACAATCAGCTCCATGCACAAGACAAATTGGTTGCGGGACACCTATCCACCCGTCCAAACCACTCTCACTGACTGGCCCCCGTATTCCCCAGATCTCAGCGCCCCGACTTCAGCGATTGGCGGTGATGTAGGCCAAAATGCCCTCTACAAATAACTCCATAATAATTCCCCTCAATGCTGCCGTTCTCAAAGCAAGGGACGAAATCGATGAGAATTTCATGCGGGAATCGATAGGTGGGTCTGAGAAGAAATTCAAGGCCTGTCTCAGAGCAAATGAAGGTCCCATCAAACGTAAATAGTATGTTACTATTACCCATATGACTGGCAAACTTTGAAATGAACGATGTCCCTAAAGTTCGATTCCAAAGATGAGGATCGTTTGAAAACAACAGTCTCGGTAATTTTGGCGCACCCTGTATTTAGTGCTCTCCCGCGCGCGTCTCCCGTCGGTTTTGACCAACTTCTAGGCTATGTATAGGGACCACAACGTGGATTGCTAAAATGTCGTAGTTAACGGCAAACATTGCGCAAAATGTCCGTGAGGAACCTAATAAGATGATACTTTTGACCGTTTGTCGATATCTCAACTCTAACTCGTGCTATGGCTCGAACAGTGTTCTCGAGTAGTTCAACGGGTCATCGTCGAAAGGTGTATGTGGGCGGAGCCTATTCCGATGCCTAGTAATCAAGTATTGTCAGAGGAACTGCTCTAGCACCTGTCCGCATGGTGTAGTGGTGAAGTTCATTGACCTTGTCTCTCGGGACCGTGTGTTCGCTCTGCAAGGCTTTTGCAGATAGCAGAGATAAACAGCGGAAGTCGTATTCCAATAAATACGCGTACTGTCCGATAGTTATTTGCAAACGATTATTCGAACTTAAATCTATTTTATATTTTATTTGTACTGAAGTGGTGATAAAAATTAGGGGAACCTTGCTGGACTTAGGCGAAAGACGAATATTCATCGGAAGTACAAAAATTGGAGAATGCATGACATTCCAATCGATTTTTTGTATATTAAAACAAAACAGATCATGATCGCCATTTCGCAGATTGTAAAGACAGATGAGACCTACAGAAAAATGGCTTGCACAAAGAATTTGGTTACGAATTCGCTTTGTCGTTTGGAGTGCCGGATTTTGGGCACTCTTTCTCCCTCAAAGTGGGCGGAGCTTACGGTCTCTAGCTATGTAGCACGCTTCAACGTAAAGATAGAGACTCACTTTCAACAGATGAAATGTTTAGCTCGTTGTGCTCTACATTTCTAACCATAGGTGCGGATTGACATGCGGATTGACTCTCAATGACAGGGTGCCGAATGAGGCTATAAGAGCAATGACCAAGTGTGCGATGCTTGATGGGAAGATTCGAGAACGGCGATTGAGATGGTATGGCCAAGTGAAGAGACGAGATCGAGATCATGTGTGTATGAGAATGATGAGCTATTCTATCAAAGGCAAGAGGCCAGTGGGCAGACCAAAACTGAGATGGTCAGAGATGTTGAAAGAAGACATCAGTGAGCTTCGACTGACGGAGAGACACGCACTCAACCGAGAACTATGGAAGCAGAAGACCGCCTTTACTGACCCCGATTAATCGTGAATGAGAAGACAAGGACCTAACATCCCGGCCTATCTCCTCATGTACAGGAAATAAATGATTTGATTTGATTTGAGGTCGGGTCTCTACGCCTATTTTTTACCAGGGCTGTACTCTTGCACCTTTTCTCTGATTAATCAATGGAAATATCGCAATTCCAGGAGCCCATTTTCTTTGAGCTACTTCGAGGGATGTATTTACATTATTTGAAGGCCATTTAGTTCAATTGGGCCCATCCTACGAGTTGATGGGGGTCAACATATCGATTTTTCAAGTTTCGGTCCGATGACCATTTTAGACCAATGGAAGTGTGATATCATGGGGGAATCAACTTATAATATTGTTTTGGGAGTTTTTGAACGATTTTGAGCCCAAATGAGGGCAATTGAAGATACGGAAGTATTCATGTCCAGAACTTATTGTGGGGTCTCCGCACAAAACTGAGCCCATTTTTTTTATCCATACTCAGATTTTCCTGATTTTTGGCGATAAGTTAGGCCCATGTATGCTCTACAAATTAAGCATGAAAACCCAGATAGTTTTTCCGATTTCCAAAGTTACGTCATTTCTGGTCCACCCGACCGCCCCGCACCAGGATGAAGACCGTACATGATGACCTCGACATAAAAGTTGTAGCCCATGATGGTAGCTTTCTTTGTAAAAAAGAACGGCCTTCTATCTTTATTTTAACGGATTTATGATCATTTAAGTGAGCGCGATTTGACTGTCGAAAAGTGGTTGTACCATGTTTGGCCTTCTGAATCTCGACAATGACGACAGTTATAAAAATTCTGACGACGCATTTTGAAAGAGCATCATTTGAAGTACTTATAATCAAAATTATAGATTGGACAAACTTAAATCCTACCGCCGCTAACCCCCCTCAAATGGTCGATTCTCTCGCGATTCGCCTCATAAAATTACCGGTGATAATAAGGGGCATAGTGACTCAATTGATTGATCGACATATCGAATTCCATTCCTTCCTTCTCGTTAAAATTCTCATGAAAATGATAAAGAATCCATTTCCATCCTTTCCTTTCAGTGTAATACATTGGTTGGTTCTTGAATAGGGTGACCTCTCCTTTCCTTATCTGGAAATCATTTGTTGTGAGGTCAAAAATGAATTTAACTAACTTCATTCACTATCTTGCATGCGAACGACCCCTCGTCTAAATTTACTCGGTAGAATTTGTACCTCTATAATTGATGTAAGATCATAGCTGTCCAGTAGTGTTGGCGTTTTGATTCTTTGGCGATTCTCAGACACTTTTGATTCCTTTCATTCGGAACCATTTGATTCTGAGAATCGGTGGTTCTGGGAATCAATGATTCTGAGAATCAATGATTCCCTAGATCACCACTCGATTCAATGAAGTCAAATATCTTTCAAAATTAACTTATATACATTTTTCGTATTAGTTGGTCTCGAATAATGCAAACATTTATCAGTGCATTCGTCTAAGAATCGCACACCAGAGGGTACAGCAAAAAGTTGCACTTTGGGTTTTTAACAGAATCTCATAGCTCTTGGCGTCCAACTTCGATTTGTGCAAACTAGATGACCTGAAAACTTTAATTAGCATAATTACATGCATCATAATTTTGTTCATACGAATGCATATTTGAGCACTACTCGGTGAAAACAAGCCCAAATCTTATGAAAACTTGGTTTTAGACTAAACTTGGTGCTCTGAATCGATCCTTGATTTTAGTTTATGCAAATTATAACTTTTATTTTTTGTTCAAAAATTCATGGATTTTTTATTCGAAAACTAAAAATAAAACCCATCTAATTTTTTGATGTTGTTGGAATTTGTAAGATCTACCAAAGAAAAAAAATTGGACACGAAATTTTTTCCTTAACTTAGGTCTAGAACACAAAAACGGATCGTTTCATTTCGAAAGGAATTCCCTCATTCCGAGTTAATTGTCATTTTCGAGTATGTTTCAAGTTAACGCTAAATTTTTATCAACTGAACAGCTATGTAATGAACCTGAAACCTACTCGATACGAATGATAAAATCAACTAACACTCAAATTCGAGTCATTTCTCGCCGCGTGGCGAGCGAGTTCAGGTCGGAATGAGTGATTCCCCTCTAAGAAGAACGATCCGTTTTTGTGTTCTAGACCTAAGTTAAGGAAAACATTTCGAGTCCACTTTTTTTTCTTGGGTAGATCTTACAAATTCCAACAACATTTCAAAAAATTAGATGGGTTTTATTTTTAGTTTTCGAATAAAAAATAAAAGTTATAATTTGCATAAACTAAAATCAAGGATCGATTCAGAGCACCAAGTTAAGTCTAAAACTAAGTTTTCATAAGATTTGGGCTTGTTTTCACCGAGTAGTGCTTAAATATGCATGGTTATGAACACAATTATGATGCATGTAATTATGCTAATTAAAGTTTTCAGGTCATCTAGTTTGGACAAATCGAAGTAGGACTCCCAGGGATATCAGATTCTGTTAAAAACCCAATGTTCATCTTTTTGCTGTTCCCTTTTATTGGAAAAATCTGCGGTTCTTAGGCGAATGCACTGTTATGGGAATCAATGATTCCCTAGAGAAATGAGAACGAATCAGTTGATTCTATGCAAAATGGGGAGAGTCGAATTTCGGGAATCATTCCGCTCTTTCATTTTCGAAAGAGCGCGGTCGCAAAGAATCAAAACGCCAACACTACTGTCCAGCACTGGCGGCGACCTCGCAACCAGGAACCCCGGTTCATTGATTTTTTTTTGCAGGTGTGGAAACTTCAGTCTTGGAATATAAACCTAAGATACCATAACCTTCACCATCTACAGTAGCCCAACTTGTACTTGTCGCACATCGTAACACGTTGTTCTACCGTAGTCTGAGTACTGTACACACAACAAAAAGTGGAAAAAACAGTAGGGAGACGGCGGGCAAGGACCGCTAAATATGTTTTGTCTTATCAGTAATCCAAATACGGTTCCAAATAGCAATCGCGAACTGACTTTATTTTTGACATTGGAATTAACAATTATTTACTTATTCATACAGAATCGCTTGCAACTGAGTATTAAAAAATCATTACCGTAACCCAAAATACAGTAATCGGATACAGTAGCCACACCGAATTGTGCAGATTGATTCCAAACTTGCCCATACCATAACCTTCACCATCTATATCCTGGCTACTGTAGTTTGACTAGTATAGTGCACATTTCTCCAGTATACGCCGATGTCGAAGCAACAAAAAAAAATTTTTTTATAATAACATTAACAATAAAGTCAGGTCACTATGGCTAGTGAGGTACTATAATAATGTTACTGTAATGAGCCTACGGTATGACATTCGAAGTTTTCCGCTCCTTCTCCGCCAATAGCGGCACGGACCGTTAAACAGTGGAAAAAGAGTCCGGTCAGACAACCGCGTTGCAGCCGTGACGGATGTCATTTTTAGGCTGTCTATTTCCCGGCATGGCTCTGGGGTTTTTTCAACGGCGGGATTGAGTTAATTGTCTTTCCTTTGTTAATTATTATTATTAAAACGCGCGCTCAGTAAGACTCCTCGGAGAGAGGTGGCACAAGGGGTTCAACATGGTCGTATCGACTTGCAAATTTCAAGTTATCATATCTGAGGGTAAGGTATGCCCACACATGATTTTTGTGTCCCTAGCTCAGCGTTTTGACCTACCAATTTTAAAAAATGAAACTCAATATCCAATGGCATGCTGTATATCATTCGAAAGAGCATGAAAAGTTATGCCTAAATCTATGTTTTCGTAGGAATTGGTGAATGTATTGGGGTGTCCGGAAAGTTCGTATAATTTTTTGTTTTTATTTTTTATTCAATGCTTTACAATTCTCAGTGACCAATGTATGCCCCTTCTTTCTCACTACCTCCCTCCAGCGATTGGGCAGGGTCTCGATTCCTCTCTTCCAGAATGCGGGTTTCTTCGAGACCGCCCAGTTCACGAAAGCCCTCACAACTTCATCTCGATTCTTGAACTTCTTTCCTTTGCAGAAGTCAGAGAGAGAGCGGAAGCAGTTGTAGTCGCATGGGGAGAGATCCGGGGAATACGGTGGATGGGGAATCCTCTCGATCTTCAGCTCGTCCATTTTCTTCTGGGTCATCTTCGCTCGATGTGGGCGAGCATTGTCCATCAGAAGAAGAATTTTGCCCTGGTTCAGGAGTCTGGGAGGGACTCTGATCGCGACATCTTCCAGTTGTTCAGAGAAGAGGTCGGCATTGATGCTGGTGCCAGGGGCGAGGATATCCCAGTAGATGGGACCGAGCACTGAGAAGAAGAAGCAGAGGAGTTCCTTCTTTCCGTGCTCTTCCTTCTTCGGGACGGGCGTGGGCTTCTCATCTGCATCCACCCATTGCAGTCTCCTCACAGGGTTATCGTACGTGATCCACTTCTCATCTGTAGCGATGATGGAATTGACCCATCGAAGATTGGATCTACGATGGAGTAATTCCCGACAGACTTGAACACGATTTTTCAGCTGTTCGGGGGAGAGGTCATGGGGAATCACTTGTGGGAGTTTCGGATTCTTCCCAGATCGATGGAGGATATCGGACACCGTTGATCTGGGAGTACCAGTATCCTTCTTCAACTCACGCACACTGGCCATGGGCTTGCGCTTCAGTGTGCGGAGAACGAGAGGCTGATCGAGGGAGGGAGGGCGTCCAGAGCGGGGTTGATCATCGAGACCAAACTCTCCTTTCTTGAAGCGGGAGAACCACTTATAGCAGAAGGGTATGGAGGGGGCGTCAGCTCCTTCCGACTGGGCCAGGGCAGAGTGGGCCTCCTTCACGGATCGGCCAAGACGGTAGTAATGAAGTAAAACTGCTTGGAGGTAGAGATGGGAGTCCATCACAAGAATCAATGTAGCAACTAGGAGACTGATTAAATCCTCTCACTACTCAACGTCAGAATTATGCAATACATTGTTGACAAACAGATTGCGCAACCACTGCATTTGATCGCGAACAGACTTTTTTCCGAAGCATTATACGAACTTTCCGGACACCCCAATACTCACGAGATATCTAATGCATTTTCGAGCAGTTTTCGTGATGGAAGCCAATGATGGGGTATCTTTCACAGCAATTTTTTTGAAAAAGTAGGTGCAGCATTTAATTTTCTATCGACGTGTTAAATTCATTTAACGAATTTTGTCCCCTAATTATGTCATACGGTGGATTTTACATCACGCATTCGTCGACCAGTGTTCAAATCCTGCCCGGTGCATGATGTTTTGCAGACTTTTTTTTCTCACCTACATTCAATACATTTTCGAGTTAATTCCCTGTTTTAAACTACTTCTTGCTTGTTCTAAACCCACTAATGATAAGAAAAACTAGCCCGTGTCTACATTCCACTCCAACTTGCAACATGTATTTATAGATCAGTCAGGTATCATTATGCAAAATGATGCCATAATCGTTTTTCTAAGGTAGTCATTTATGCCTAAGGTAGTCATTTAGATTCATATCAGAATTGTGAATATAGATTGAATTAGTATTATTAGGGTGTCCCATAATTTCGTATATTTTTTTTTCAATGGGACGTAAAAACCGTCGTACTGATTGAGCATCCAAACGGCCAACACTAATGAATAGAGTAACCACTACCCAATCATACAAGCCATGTAATTTGAATCAGCTGCTCTCCCCAGTTTTTAAGAATCGTTTATAGAAGGGATACTGCAATAACTAAATTAGGCGTTTTCCTGAATATTTGTTTATTTTTGTAAAACTTCTTCTTAATTAGATCATCTTAGTTTCAGAGCAGTTTTATCGGTCATTGATTGATTGGCATATATACAAAATTTGAAAGGAATCGTCTTGCTGTTGCATCAGCAACTATTAAAAAATCAAAATATTCTAACTCATAGTTTCCTCTCTTTCGAAGTAAATTCAACATTAAATTAATAATTGCCATTATTTTTCCCTCCAATCTCGCCAAATGTTCTCTGCACAAAGCAGTATGGAGTACCACTAAATATCTCCAATTAGCACACATTCAAATTAGGCTTCCATTTGTTCACAGAAAGACAGAACCGTTGTTGTTCCATGTGAGTTTGATCGTTAATGAATGCTAGCACTCATAAAATACAACTCAGCGACATAAGATAAGCACACTGAAAGAATTATGGGAACATGTATTTTCAAATTAGTTAGTTAGATTCATAAAACCATCGACTTCCTGCGCTGGGAAAAAATTTGAATCGAAATCATGATTTTTGGTTACTGCAGTATACGGCATTGGATGTTTTCTTAAAAACCGGAGAGAGCAGCTGATGAAAATTCCATGGCGTGTGTGTTTGTGTAATAGTTACTCTATTCAATAGAATTGGCTTTTTGTATGCTCAATCAAGGTAGCAGTTTTTTCGCTCGAAAAAAAAATTATAGGAAATTATGGGACACCCTAATAGATGCTCATTGAACTTCAATGAAGGATGTATAAGAATACCGACGTCTTTCACAGAAGAGGATACAGAGAGCGGCTTCGCATTGATGAAATATTTTGTACGGGGGAAAAGAGGGCCATAATTAACAACTGTACATTTTGATTCATTAAGAGACCGTCCACCAGAGAACGGAAAATGTCTCGGATGGTCAAAATTCAATAAAATCTCAAACTTTTTCCTGAAGTCTCCTTCAAAAATGTTGCCGTGCTGGGCATATGGTGAAGGCCAGATATCGTTTTTGAAAAAGTTATGAAATATTCAGCGCATCATGCCCTACATTTCTAGCACAATGATTGGTACCTATCTCTACATCGACTTGAGATTCAGGTTTGCTCCTTTCTTTGGGAGCTGACATTGAGGACACAAAAACCTAACCGGCTCCATTTTTAAAATTCTACAAAAAATATGTTAGACTCAGACAAGGTAGTAGCTTCTAAAAATGCTATTCATGCGCTAGTCTCCCAATCCTACGTAAGTTATGGCCGATTATGTCCCATTTTGGATGAAAAAAAATCGATTTTTCAGCTCTAACTTCTTTCCTTCTAATTTCTCAGCAGTTTGACATGGAAATTCGGTTTCTACGTGTGAAAATATACCAGAAAATTTATATGTCGAGTCTTTCTATGATTTCAACTTTTTCGACCCCAAAACCGGTTGGTTACGGTAACTTTTTCAAAAACGATATCTGGCCTTCACCATATGCCCAGCACTGCAACATTTTTGAAGGAGACTTCAGGAAAAAGTTTGAGATTTTTTAGAATTTTGAGCATCCGAGACCCCTGACCATATGTTACGTTCTCTGGTGGACGGTCTCTTAAGAGCTAGATCTTAGGTTTATATTCCACGACTGAAGTTTCCGCACCACCTGCAATAAAATCCATGAACCGGGGTTCATGGTTGCGAGGTGCGGCGTGGGCAGCTATGTGTATGATCCAATTGTGTCATTTGATATTGCAGCATTTCATAGCACCGCGTTTTAAAAAATGGGAAAAAAACAGAACGGAAAAAAAAACAGATCGTATTTTTGAATCGCGTTTGTTAATGTATTAAATGCGATTGTTTTCAAAAATTGAGAAAACAATGATACCTTGTTCTTTTGAGTGGATAAAAATAGAGAATTCTCGACTACGCCACTGAATGACAAATCAGATTCCCCATCCATCATAGAGAGATTAACATTCTTTTTATCTCCACTGGAATTAGTCATTCTTCACTACACATATCGAGAAAAAATAACTCACTTCGGCAAGATGAATATCTCAAACGGAGTGCGAATGTCAAGAAATATTTGCTGTCCTGAGAGTCACTTCTAATTCGCGTTTGCATATAGTTTGCTTACCATGATCCAGTTGTTTACACATTAGATGCTTATCGAGTTGTTGTATATTTGCAAATATATGTACTTTCAAAATTTTTTGTAGATTTGCCGCCATTCTCTGTATCGATTTCTTATTGCAAATATTGAACAACAAGCAAAGTACCTCATTCACAACCGAATTCATTTGATGAATTCGCGATTTTAGTAGTTGATTCTCAGAGACGAGTTCCCGATTTGCTCTTTGTAATTCTTCGAATTTTTCTTGAACCTAGGCTATTCATAAGTTAGTGATCAATATGAAAACACGTTTCGTTGAAAACATATAGTTTTGAACATGATCTCACATACCTCCAGGTGTTTCTTCTTCATTGCTTTTGTTTCTTCAGTGATATCGCAATTTATTTTCCGCAAATCTTCAATCTCATTATTTAGCTGTAATGTATAACTATTTGTAATATATCCCTTGATTTCTTCGTTACTTCCGATTTCTCTTCATTATTTCGTCTTTGTAGTGTATTGAGTTCATCACGAGTTTCTCGAACAGTCCGAATCAAATCTCTCTGTTCACGTTCAGGCTGAAAGCAAGACTAATTTATGCAGCTACAAACATTGTATGTTATAATAGTATTTCATATATTAACTTACTTGCGTACTAATAAATTGAATTAACAATATTTTTGTATGAGTGTCGAATAATGTAATGGACAAAACGTTTTTGTTTTTTTGTTTGTGTTTTTGTTGTTTTTGTTTTGTATTGAACAATCTTAATATTAACATAACAAACATCTTGTAGAATTGTTTTCAGTTTGCTATGTTGCAATATACACTGCTTGTTCTCTGAAGAGAGTCGCGAGTTCAGCTTCTCGATTTCCGCATATTTATCGCGTATCTGAATTTAATTTTTGAAGCAGCATGGAAGTCGGATCGACTAATCTAGGTAATCTTGCCGCGCTTTTTGCTAAAATAATAAATGAGTATCGAATGAATTGTGAGAAACTTTGAAATTATACTAGTGCACGAGAGGTTTTGATAAACAGTAAGTGCAAACAAGATCACCTCCTCATTTTGGTTCTTTAATCGATTGTTTTCACGGATGAGGTCGGAGTTTTCGCTTCGAAGAATTTGATTCTCATTCATCAGCTGAAAATATTTATCTTTCTCTTTTTTTCCAAAGTGTATAAAATTTGGTATTTGCTTAGCTTGGATTTCCACTTAAAGCACAAGAAACCCCGGAGAATCCCGCGCGGAAATCCCTTTGTAAAACGAAAACACTGTATGTAAAATCGGAGCGCGAGAGAGGAGGCGAGAGCGGCAGACGACATGGGTACGCCCGCTCATCTCCTGTAGACAATTCAAGGATCCTATCTGTACATATCTACGGTATCCTAATATAATCTAAGGGGTTTATCCTGCTTTAAATGCATCATGTGAGTGACTTCTGAGAGAATTGATCAATTCTATTAGGTTGGAACAAAAGTTTTGCACGATTTCGACCATGAAGTTTGAAATCGCTTAAAAGGCTTCACTTTAAACGGGCCGATCTAACCGGATAGCATATATTTAGGGACTATTTGTACAATATATCCGCTACTTCGAATCGAACCCTGCTCTGAGGGTTTGCGAAAAAATCAGGTTTCGTTAAATGTGAAATTTTCAAGCTACAAGGACATTTGTTTGCCGCTCTCCTATTCTGATAGGAAAACTCATTGTATAATCTCACATAGTGAAGTGTTGGTTGTTCTCTAAAGGCCGTTGGTTGTTCTCTGTAAAGTTACTTCAATTTAGCAAGGTTTACAGGCCATTAAACTCCAAGATTCGCGAGGTAAAGTTGCTGAATGGATCGCTTTTCTTGCCTCGCCAATCAATCATACTGGCTTGATCTTAAGTGCTTTTACATATACTACCGTGGGGCTTTATACAGTACCGGACAAAAGTATTGCAACAAAATGGAAATTGGCATAACTTTCTTCTAAGATGATATATCGACTATTGGTTTGGAGTGATCGATAGGTAGTCCTCGCGAGAATATAGCCACATGGCACATGTTGATATACATACGGAAATATATATGACATATGCAATCTGCCAATCAGAGTCCGGAAAACTGACCGTAATCTCACAAATATTTTTTCTGACGTACCACACTAACTATGGTGAAAGTACAACCACTGGCGCATATAACGCGCTATTGAACCCTGTAAATGTATTTCGCAATCTCTGGGTACATCGGTTTTTCGGAACCCCTAAAATTTCATAAAATGATCATATCTTCCGTCGTAGATCAGCTAATGGCTCCAGATTTGGCAAGAAATGTACAATAGTAGTGGGCAAGCTTTGTGCCAAATTTGGAACTGATCGGCCGCTTCATTCAAAATTTCGAAAAATTTCTGACCTCATTTTCATGCATAGCCCAATTTGCCGATGCGTGTAGCTACGAGTCTGGTTTATTGTCAGGTTGGACGAAAACTGTTTACAGTAAAGTGTGTAAAGTAAGGAAGTTACAGCTTTCCTTTGACCGATTTTGCAGTTCATGTACTGAAGGAGGTCAGAGAGGGTTGGGTGGGCAAATGTGGGGTAGGTCAAAAATTAACGTGCTCATATCTCCTCCAAATCTTGCCAACATTGTTCAATGATCGGAATGTACAAAATTCTCACCGAATCTATACGATTACCAGGGTAATTTTCCTGAGTCACGCGAAAACTTTCGACTCCTCCCACTTTTTTATACTCTGACCTCTCTGACCTCCCTCAGTACATGTACTGTAAAATCGGTCAAAGGAAAGCTGTAACTTCCCTACTTTACACACTTTACTTTAAACACTTTTCCTCTAACCTGACAAGAAACCGGACTTGTAGCTACACGCATCGGCAAATTGGGCTATGCGTGAATATGAGGTCAGAATTTTTTCGCAATTTTGAATGAAGCGGCCGATCAGTTCCAAATTTGGCACAAAGCTTGCCCACTACTATTGTACATTTCCTGCCAAATCGGGAGCCATTAGCTGATCTACGACGGAAGATATGATCATTTTATGAAATTTTAGGGGTTCCGAAAAACCGATGTACCCAGAGATTGCGAAATATATTCAAAGAGCTCAATAGCGCGTTACATGCGCCAGTGGTTGTACTTTCACCATAGGTAGTGTGGTATGTCAGAAAAAATATTTGTGAGATTACGGTCAATTTTCCGGACTCTGATTGGCAGATTGCATATGTCATATATATTTCCGTATGTATATCAACATGTGCCATGTGGCTATATTCTCGCGAGGACTACTTATCGATCACTCTAATCCAATAGTCGATATATCATCTTAGAAGAAAGTTATGCCAATTTCCATTTTGTTGCAATACTTTTGTCCGGTACTGTATAAAGCCCCACGGTAGTATATGTAAAAGCACTTAAGATCAAGCCAGTATGATTGATTGGCGAGGCAAGAAAAGCGATCCATTCAGCAACTTTACCTCGCGAATCTTGGAGTTTAATGGCCTGTAAACCTTGCTAAATTGAAGTAACTTTACAGAGAACAACCAACGGCCTTTAGAGAACAACCAACACTTCACTATGTGAGATTATACAATGAGTTTTCCTATCAGAACAGGAGAGCGGCAAACAAATGTCCTTGTAGCTTGAAAATTTCACATTTTTCTCGCGAGGTCTACCTATCGATCACTCCAAACCACTAGTCGATATCTCATCTTGGAAGAAAGTTATGCCAATTTCCATTTTGTTGCAATACTTTTGTCCGGTACTGTACCAAAATGGAATGCTGGAGCCTACCCTTTTCCATTCCATGAAAATTTATATTTTCAGAAATTTTGAATCATGGATATCAAAGCCAAAATTTTGAAATTCGGTGTACATAGTTCGAGTCGATCTCCTCGAAATGAAGCTATCCCCTGACTCGGCCAAGCCAATAGGTGATAGAGTAAGAGTTGCTTGTTCAGATATCCATATAAAGTCTGAGCTTCCTTTTATGCTGGAAACATGACATTCATGGAAACATCAATTTCGGCTCTCTAATATCAGTATCTGAGTATGCAATATTGCATTTTTAAATAGAAGCATTGTATGTCCACACGAAAATAATTCTGAGCTTAACATAAAAGGTACTTAAAGTTTACATGCATTTGAGATCGATAGGCCTACGGCTATGCGGTGAAGACAACTAATTCAGACCAAGCTCCTTTTGGCGCGAGATTAAAAATTACTTAAGTTTCTTGAACGCCAGTTGTGGTAATAACCATTTAAATACTATTTTATGATGTATGTTCATCACACTCTCCTAATACACTTTGATATTTGTATTATCATCGATGCGCATAGAGTGCAGACCCCAAAATTATGTACTTTAGTTCTCAAATGTAGTAACTTTGACTTTAAAATGCCGCCATAGTATGAAATGATATGGGTAATACTAATGTGTCATAGAAAGAGTATCCAAGCCCTCAACGAATACAAGAAACAAAATTAAATAATTTTGCAAATAAAGGACAGGGTATGCCGGAAACGAAAATTTGAAAGTCGTGCAAAACTTTTGTTCCAACCTGATACCTATATGCAGCACAGCGAAAAATAAAGTGCTGATTTTAAGATGACCCCAGGGGTAATTTTTCATGTAGATTTCGAAAATCGACCTTAGAAAGCCGTATCTCAAAGAGAGGCTAAAATGACCATAATGTTGATTGCCTCAGACTTCTGTTCGCCAGATCGTCGCTGTTCATCTCTCACCGTGTTCTTCTCATCAGCATTCATTAGTTGTTCGGTTTCAAGCTGAAGGGTTTTTTTACACACAGACTGGTCTGGCCATTCAGCAAAGATATTCGTGCTAATCAGTTGGGTTTACGATAGGCTAAATGACCATAATGTTGGGAAGATAAAATACATCATTATACATAAGTTTCGAATAATCCCTCAAATCTCACCGCACTTCATTTTCTCTGCTTTCACAAACCTCTCTGTTTCGTACTCTCATTTTGTGAAATTGCTGTTGCAAGTGTTCTGGTTGCAAGAAATGTTCGATTGGAATTTTCGCAGCCATCAATAAATTTGAAGATCCTAGCGACGCATGTACAGTGATCTCTCCACTGTGTACTCCGACAATGTGTCTGATGCTAATGTCGTCACTAGAATATCGCGGGTTTAATTGGTGGCTGAAATGTTTGATAATATTTTCTCACTTGAATTGCAACACTCCAGACACAAACTCCAGCGTATTTGTGTTGAGTGCATAGATACGATTTTTCTCATGTGAAAAATATATAAAATGAGAGGAGTCACTGGCGTAAATTGAAGTTTTCCCTTCGGGCATCTGAATTTGTGCATATTATTAGGTTGTCCGGAAAGTCTTTGTCACTTTGTCAAAACTGTATTTCTTTGAGGACGCAATAGCACGGGTTCAAGTATACTTGTAATGTTTGTTGACAACATATGTCCAATGTTCCTTGAATCTATAGATTCCCTCCCTGCATTTGAGCGCGAAAAATAAGAAAAAAATCTAAAAATCAAGAAAATTAGAAAAGTCGCCTTATTCGAAGCGATGAAACCAAATCCTGATGGGATTGTGGTGAGGGACTTGCGTGCCATAAACATACTTCAGTAGGGTCTCCGAATCCTTCATCGTTTTGTAGGATAGGAAGAGGAGAAACTGTAGAATTACGGAAGTGGAAGGTACTAGTGACATATATCGTTGCTCTACTAGACTGAAGGAAAGGGAATGGGGAGTTGTTAACTATAAAGACCCTTCACTGATTGTTATTCACTAGGAACGAGGGAACACCAAAGTGCATTTGCGGCGAGCAGTATAAATACTAAACCAGTGACAAAGACTTTCCGGACAACCTGATATGAAGTTACAAATTATCGAGCTGCTCACTTGGACCACAATGCCATGTTTACCAATCTTATGGACATTTGGGAGAAAATAGGAAGGAAAATAATGCTTGCAAAATATTGCAGTACTTCTGAATAATCTTAGAAATCGTAAAACATTTTAAAGCACCTGTGGATACATTTGAATTCCAGATATTTCAGATCTTCATCAGTGGTACCGACTTCTATCCCATTTATATTCGGGTCTACCCACAATCGATAAAACCATTTCTTGCCATTTATCATCCGAGAACCTAACACTCCTCGATGAAATACCTCTCCCTGTGAAGAATATATATTTCGCATAGTTCTGCAAAAAAAAGCTCACTTCGGCTTTGTCTCGCAGATGAGTAACTTTGAAGCCATCGGAGAAAGAAAATTCAACTTTGTAGATCTATAAATTGAGTTGGTATAGTTATATTTAAACAAAAGATGAAGTGCAGGGGAACGAAAACAAATGTGATAGCAAAATAAACAACCTTTTCAGCTTTTGAAAAGAAGTATATTTCGTTTCCATGATCAACCATTGCAGAAATGTTATCATCGGGCAATTTAGCGAATACTTGTCTCCCTCTGAACGAAGTGCAATTGAAAAAAAACGTATTGTGCTACTATGCTCACTCGCATTCAACGTACAACCTCTCTGAGAATATCTTTGTCGGATCATACAAATACGTGGTCCCTTAATTGCTCGCATGCTTGAAATGAGCATATATACTTCGCTTACCATCTTCTGTCCGGTATACGTACGTATTCTCAGGTAAACATTCATTCATTGTGGTTTCCATTACATCTATTATTCCGTTAGATGTTGGCCAGGACAGGCCCCATTCCCGGCGCCGTCTTTCGGATGAACAACGAGTAGCGCCGGATGGTATCCGACTCGGCTGGAATATTGCAAATTAAAATTGTAAATTTATTTTTTTTTTCAGTATATCCTACCATGATCGATCTCGCTAGGCGAGTGATCACTGGTAATTTAATATATTAATATATGATAAAAAGATAGTAAGATTGGGCAGTAGTCAATATGAAGAGTTTATTACCTTGCCCCTGCTATTTCCGCGTTGCATTGTTCGTATTGCGTGTTCGATTCACTTCGCGGCAACCACTTGAGAATAGAGCCTGTGAAATGATGATTTTCTCCACGATTTCATCATAGATGATGTACATAGTAAATGTTATTTTATAGCGATATTTGAATAACACGCAATAAAGATACTCTTCCACCCCAATTTAATCTTACCAACTCTACACGTCTAAATTCCTCCACGCATATTGTCTTTATAATAGAGAGTCTCAACTTATACAACCGTTGCTATGCCCAAAATAGTTGAGAATGCAAGCACTTCTCGAGCTCATCGTCACCAAAACGGCCGGAATGCATATGTGGTGAATACGCATATACAAATCATGTGGCAAATAATCAATCGAATATGTAAGAGAAATAGGTAATTAAGATGCATTATCGATCGTCAATGACTAAGCTTCTCAGTATCACTTGGCCATTAAATACTCTTCAAAATGTGAGAGAGATAAATGTGTGATTGCGCACATAACATCACAAGAGCAATAATCACGCGGCTCTCCGTCTTATCACTAAGCGATTTCAACCGCTCCATCATCGCAATCGATTAAGGAGGAGGAATACAATATGCGCAATATGGAAGAAACACAAACATTTGCATAGCAACGATGTGGATTTTCTAAAGCGATTTTTAATCTAGAATGCCGGAAAATCAACATGTTGCATTTGCTACTTCTGCCGTGAAGCTCCCTACACAGGGTACTTAAAAATAAATATGATGTTTGGAGAAAGTATTTTCCATGGCAATCCCGAAAGAATGCAATTTCATGACTTGGCAAGGGAGATGCGCATGCGATAATGTGGTAAAACAACACGGAAACTTGACCCTTGTCCCGAACTCTGTACAAAGCCTTTGCTTATTGAAATTATTGATTTTTTAAAGAAATATATAACTGTCCGCGACGAGGAAAAGTTGTGCCTACCCAGATGAAATTCCTTTGCTGATAAGAGGAAGGGACGATGGCTGTTTTGCTTAGCATCGCATGTCTGATCCTATTCTATCATTCGCTTTGGAAGTCAATTTATTCCATTTATTCCGTCATTTTTCAATGTGATACTATTGTTTTCATGCCGAGCGATGACGAGAAGAAATGAATCGGAGGAAACTGGAACTCGATCAGAGGAGACAAACGCCTGGTCAACGAACTGTGAGCGTTGTCAAAGCTATATTTTAAACATTCTTGTTGATAAAACTCGATGTGGTACCAAGATTTGATGTTAGCTTGCAGATGCGAAAATATGGGAATTGTTCTCACGGAATTGTTGTTCTACGGTGTGCATATCAAATCCATTACAACCCAGACCTCACCTTACTATGATTATTTAGAAAATTTTAATATGCATAGCGTTTTAAAATTTAATTTAGAATATAGTTTTTGTTCCAATGCACTAGAAATGATTTTGAAAGGTCAAGTCCATATTCGATCCCTGCACATTTCCCATTAAGCTTTGATCAACTGCAATTTTCATGCAATTTTCGGTATTTCCAGTGAAAATAGTTTTGAAGCGATTATCACGGGTCTCCTGTAAAAGTGTAGGAATGCTGGCTACTAGAAATATTGTGTATCTCAGATTTCCATTTAACTTTGTATATGGACACTATTGGGGGTCAGAAGAATGCCAATCCAGTTAGATTGGTGAAATCAGCAAATTATCGATTTTTTGATCTACAACTTTAAATTGAGGTTTCTCAGTCAATTTTTATCGCACAGCGAACTTTTTTTCCTCATTTTGATCGTTTTCGCGAGATCTACAACTTTGTCAACGTAGCACAAACGGCCAAATCACGTCTTCATAACGAAAATTGCGAAAAACTTCATTTCGTAATGAGAATATCGATTTTCTAGCTTCGTATACCATAAACACAATCGTTTTTATTCTTTCAATGGATTATCCACACAAAATTAGGGGGTATCCACGTTGAGCATTTCTCATATAACCTGCACTGGAATATCGATTTAGTAAGAAAGTTTCCGAACATAGCCGATTTTTGACAAAATTTGCGTTTTCATACGTATCTCGGTTCAACGTGGACGTACCAGAAAGTAAAAAAAATCGATAGCTCTCTGAAAGCTCTACAAATCGTATTCTGAACATCTAAGCGCTACAAATGGAAGTTTACGAGATAATCAAGAAATACCAAACAAAACTCGCAAAATCCCCACGGTCTCGTCGGTTCAATCTACTTGTGTAGATATTATCGTACATTTTTCAATAGTAAATGCGTAAAACCCGAGAACCGATGAATTCTTTCTTTGGGCTGTTTAGAGGGCCATCTATGATCTACTTGGAATCGATTTAGTGCATCTGCTCCCATCTCACGAGTTGAAAAGAGTCAAAATATCGATTTTTGAATTTGAGGTAATACAGTTGTTTTTTGACCAATGAAAGTGTAATAACTATTGGAGAAACAATCTAAAATGTATAACTTCCGCATAATTACTTTGGGAGATTTTTTTCAGATTTGCAAAGTTACGTCACTTTGGTTCACCCGACCGCGCCGCACCAGGATGAGCACCAGAATGATGACGTCTACATAAAAGTTATAGCCCATGATGGCAGCTATCTTTGGAAAAAAGAACAAAGTTCTATATCAATTTTAAACAAACTTATGATCATTTAAGTGCTCTCGATTTGACTGCCAAATAGTAATAGTACAGAGTTTGACCCTCTGAATCTCGAAGATGACGACCGCTATTAACATTATGACGATGTAGTTTGAAAGAGAATCATTTAAAGTACTTAGTCAAGTTATTATGCGGAAGTTATACATTATAGATTCTTTCTCCAATAGTTATTACACTTTCATTGGTCAAAAAACAACAGTATTACCTCAAATTCAAAAATCGATATTTTGACTCTTTTCAACACGTGAGATGGGAGCAGATGCACTAAATCGATTCCAAGTAGATCATAAATGGCCCAACAGCCCAAAGAAAGAATTCATCGGTTCTTCTGCGGTTTTACGCATTTACTATTGAAGAATGTACGATAATATCTACACAAGTAGATTGAACCAACGAGACCGGGGGGATTTTGCGAGTTTTGATTAGTATTTCTTGATTATCTCGTAAACTTTCATTTGTAGCGCTTAGATGTTCCGAATACGATTTGTAGAGCTTTCAGAGAGCTGTCGATTTTTTTTTAACTTTCTGGTACGTCCACGTTGAACCGAGATACGTATGAAAACGCAAAATGTTCGGAAACTCTTACTAAATCGATATTCCAGTGCAGGTTATATGAGAAATGCTCAACGTGGATACCCCCTAATTTTGTGTGGATAATCCATTGAAAGAATAAAAACGGCCGTTTGTGCTACTTTGACAAAGTTTTAGATCTCGCGAAAACTAACAAAATGAGAAAAAAAAGTTCGCTGTGCGATAAAAATTGACTGAGAAACGTCAATTTAAAATTGTAGATCAAAAAATCGATAATTTGCTGATTTCACCAATCTAACTGGATTGGCCTTCTTCTGACCCCCAATAGTGTCCATCTACAAAGTTAAATGAAAATCTGAGATACAAAATATTTCCTAGTAGCCAAACGAGACAGTTTTCCTACACTTTTAGAGGAGACCCGCGTTATATCAAATGTTTCCCTATACCAAGTGTTCAGCTACGAAAACAAATAAGAAGATTCAATTGGAAGTTACTAACGTGGAACGATTGCCAGAAGATTCATGTTTTCACATGAAAAGCGATGGCGAGCGTTTTTTTGAAATTCAGTATGAAAGTTTCAACCTCTTCAGGAACAGTATATTACGAGAATTACTCTTCACCTCACAGGCTGTTCGTAAAATGGAAGTATGAGTTATCGTATGTGTCGAATAATTTAGCTTGCTTAAGGGGAAACGAAATTGATGCAGAGTTACCATCTGATGAGATTAGTGAAGTACACACACACACAGAAAATCGCTTTATTTTCTGGCAAATTCACAGGTATCTTGCATTATGAGAGGAATCGCGAGAGAATCGACAACGGCTCGGCGGTAGGAATCAAAGGTGTTGAATCCGGCAACAGCCAAAGTATAAGGTACTTCACGTGACGCTCTTTCAAACTGAGTCATCATAATTCTGATATTTATCGTCATCTTCGAGATTCAGAAGGTCAAAGATGGTACTATCACTTTTCGACAGTTAAATCGCGCTCGCATAAATAATTATAAGTCCGTTGAAAATTAAGAGAAGGCCGTTCTTTGTTTCAAATGAAAGCTACTATCCTGTGCAACAACTTTTATGCTGAAGTCATCGAAAAGTGATAGTACCATCTTTGACCTTCTGAATCTCGAAGAAGACGATAAATATCAGAATTATGACGTGAAGTAACACGTGAAGTACCTTATACTTTGGCTGTTGCCGGATTCGACACCTTTGATTCCTACCGCCGCTGACCTCCCTTAAATGGTCGATTCTCTTCGCCTCTTATAACAATCTTAGCCTCTTATAACAATCGAAGCACATCTAGTATTGAAAATAGTAGAATTTACAATGAAAAACAAATAAAAATTAAGATCTTCAAAATGGAATTCTCCGCAACGCTTGTTGCAATGACTTCAACATGCTTACGAAGGACAAATGATGTGATAATATATTTTATGCTCGCATAATAATACAATGGAGACAGGCTGAGGGGCTAGAGAATGGTTTCATCACATGGAACGAAGAGGATCGCCGATATGTCTGCCGGATGAGCCGAAATCCGAGTCACGAGAAAGTGCTCGTTGATGTTCCAGAAGAACATCTGAATGGATTAAAATTGATTGGAATTCACAAGTAAGTTTGTGAAACTCATCAAAATCTTCTTTGCTAACATTTGTGCTTCCATTTTTTTCAAAATTGTTCTTCCAAATTTTACAGCAGTAACTTATGCGTCACGAATAGAGGAAAACTTGGAACCAACTATCCTCAAATTGAGTGATCACGTATTTGTTGTCGAGGTGATTGCACGTATTTATCGCTTTGAAAGGAATTATCTGAATTTAGATTCCGGGGAGAACAAACTACTTATCATATGGTGATGATTCATCTAGATATTTTTACATCGCGAAAAGACAATCTTTTATCGTTTTCGATACTGAAATGATGGAATTCAAGCTGGAACTTTGCATTGAGTAAGCCAATCACATAACGAACGATAATGTTTTGTTAGAAACGCTGGGTGTATTCTCTCGTTTTCAATTTGTAATCGGATTATTGCATTCCAAGACGTAAGCAACGACAACCTCCTAAATGCCGAAGTTCCAATGGAACTGGTTAGTATCTTTAACACGAGTCTTCTGAGAGATTGCATGAAAACGGAACCCCTGCGGCACCAGGAGCCCCGACTTTTAGCAGTATCCGCGAGATAATTATGCCAGAGTATATTGGATACTAGAAAACTTTTGGCGTTGTCCGTTTTTTCTGGAACCGGCGTTTAGGCATTTTCCGGTTCCGCTGCCGGCTCTACCAGATATCGACTCCCAGATGAGCTAGAGTGGTGGGTTTGGGCTCAAAATGTTTGTAAAATTATTTCAAACTACTTTCCTGTTGATAACAACATCCTACAACAACAATATCTCATCGAAAAATGTGATAAAGTGATTTCAAAATGAGAAAATAAATTCTAGCGGCTTGGAGACTCCCCATTTCGTGTAAACCGAGATCAGTTTCAGAATCTACGTACATTACTCTATTAAGAAAAAAATAGCGCCGAGCCTATTGTGCCTGGGAATTTGCCCAAAAAAAGGCGAAAATCATCGAAAATTCGATCATTTCAAATATTCGCAATTGTTATTCTTCACGAAACAAAGTCCATTTGTCGCCTTTTTACTGTTTTATTATAATTACTTTTATGAAACATCAGATTCAGTTGAAAAAACCGGAGATGTCCATATTTTAGAAAAATCATATTTTTCACATCACAATTTCTCAAATTTGAACGATGTAAACTCAAAATTTCGAGATAACTTGACTCCTCAACTGTAGCCATTTTGTAGCATGCATCGACGTGAATGAAAATTGGCGAAACATGTCCCTCCAATATATCACGTCTCTAGTTTTTTGAGACCCGAAAATGGCTCAGAAGACCGCGTCGGTAATATTTAAATTGATTTTTGAAGTTAGTTTTGAGAATTCTGATTGGATATGGTTGTAAATAATGTTTTTCTAATATGATGAATCAAATACATATGGAAAAGTGACCGTTTGAACAATTTTTCAAAAATCAAAAAATTTCAAATCGCAAAAAAATCAGAAATTTAGAAACGGTACTAGGTGTTTATTTTTATGTTCAGTTCATGCAACATATTACGAAAACAATATTTACAACCATATCCAATCAGAGTTCTCAAAATTAACTTCAAAAAATCCCTAAGGGTCTGAATAACATCATGATTTTTGATTTAGGTCGATATCTCAACTCTGCGCCGAATTATTTCATGAAAACCTTTCGTTCGCTCTCATTAATTTCTAAATAAATTACTCACAAATCAGAATCCTAAAATTTTCAAATTTGTTTTACAGTATCTTATCGATGGGAACTATCATATTTGAATGGATCAGCTATATACGAGCACCCGAACCCCTTTAACTCCAAAACCTGATTTTAATTAGCGTATGCCAACCTAATTAGAGTTGCTTGATCAAGCTGCTCCACTGGCCATTTGTGGAGGATGGCAAGAGCTACCGAAATCGCTGTTGGTTGACCGATTTGATTGAGAATTCGAGGTGTGAGTGCTCTTGCGGATTTTGAGTGAATTCAGTATTCTCGAAAGTGGGCGTGGCTTACGGTCTCTATGTAAGGGTCCAGGTAACCTCTATTACTACGAGTGTTGTACTAACGAGATAAATATTCAAGCAGCATATGGGCTTTGCAAGCTTATGTGTACGGGCGGTCTTAACTAAACCCTAGCTCGGATGTGTAAGGGTAAGCATAGTACCCCCTTGCTGCGGCAGTCACCACCCCTGCCCGAGTTCTCCGCACCCACTCCCTGCTCGTCTCCGATGTCGGTCGATGCAAAAGGGGCAGTGCGATCTAATATCGGAGAAGCACTCAGGACATCTACAAGGAAAACCCCGACCACCCTCGTACCCCCGATACGACCATGATCCCAGCGTATGCACCCTCAACGGCCGTACCATCGCGTCTTTCATAGGAACCCTGGAGCATGCCTTCGAGGGCATTCGATATGACGTCGTTTTCCTCCAGGAGACCAAGGCATCCCAGATGACGGAGAGGGACTTTGACAACAGTGCCCTCGGCACCAAGGTGGAGGGGAAGAATGTTGGAGGCGTTGGCTTCCTAGTTCACCCCCGCCTCGTCCCCTCAATCATCGCATCCTCCATCCTCTCTCCCCGTCTCACAGCCATCCGGATTCGTCTCGGCCGATCGTATCTCTCCCTCATCTCCGTCTACGCCCCCACCTCCTCCGCTCCACTCGCGGAAAGACAACCCTTCTTTGAAGAGCTTGCTTCCCTGGTTCGGGAATATAATCAACACAATCGTGAAGTGTGATGAACGTACATCACAATAATACATGTGATTCGGATTTGGCATAAAAGACTTGTTCAATTTGGCACAAAAGACTTGTACGGTGTGCATTTCTGAGTCGTGTTCAGTTCAATATGAACAAAATGTGTTTCGTTTACTGCGCAACCGCACACATTGGACAATCGAAACCAAACATAGCTCATCATAAAGCTTCCTACACGAGGGGCTTATATTTGCTTTATGGTGGGCTTTCATCATTACAACCAAAGCTGTAGTCATCGTCGAAATCAGTGTATTTCAAAGCTTCCTGATTAGATGATAGATTGAGGTCCCACATTTTTGTGTTTATCAGAATCAGCTACCCTCGAACTATCCCTAATTAGCTTTACATAGTCATGGGATTCATGAGAATTCAGAAATGATACTCCAAAAATAACCACTAAAAGTCAAAATTTTGATCGCTGAGGTCAATATTCGGATTTTTCGATAAATCTCATTTTTGAAAAGGGGATGATGATGCAAGGTCTCAAATTTCACGAATGGTATAATTACCCATAAAGAAAGATTAAAGCGCCCCTATACACAAGTCAGTCACACGTAAGGCAGGAAAGGTGTCAAAATCAGTGCGATTTCTTTTCTACATGGCTCATTTGCTATTCTTTAATCCTGGGCCTGAGTAAGCTGGCACTGCTTTCAACCTCTTTTCTGAAAGAGCTTTCAAGGGGCTTCTCAACAATGTATGTGAAGATGTCCAGCCAATTTTCCTTGCAAAGAAACAGCGAGCCCAACTCTTTCAAACTTTTCTTGAAAAATTCGATCGTGGTTAACGTTCGATTTCTTCAATGATAAAAACAATTTTAACATGTGATAATAATTGTGAACGATACACCTAAATTATGCTACGGATCTGTACTGATAGGATTTCAAGAGCGATTTTTAGGTGACTTTGAATTGCACCTCCAAAGTTGGAAAAAACCTTATGACTCAACCTAATAGCACGGCATAATCATGATAATCATTCCATGTGCGACTTGCTTTCAGTGATGGAGGGAATACTCTTTTATCATCTTGATCAGAAAGGAATGAGAACAATGAACCAATAGAACTATTGGAAAGGGAACAATTTGAAATACTGGGTACTAATTTTTAAAACAGTTAGGTTGAAATTCAATGGAGAAGCGACTAATTGAAATATAAATAGCAGCAAATTGGATTCTTCAATGTTTCCCTTGGAAATTGAAAGTGTGTATTCACAATTGTCACATTCGGTATACAACAAATTAGTTAAAATCACACTCATTAGTCGTAAAGTTACGCTTGTGAATTCAAAAAAGATAAGGATTGTGCTCGTAACCAGCTATTTACAAAATAACACCTGCTGGAATGAACCAATCAGCCTTGAACGCGTAAACTCACGAGATTTCAACAACTAGACGGTAATAACAACCTTTCTTGAATAGCGGGTGCCAATTTGAAACGCGCAATATTTCCGAGTATACTTTACGAGATCGGGACCAACTTTCGTCGTCGTTATTTCCCGAATATTCGTTAGTAGGGACGGCAGCCGCGTTAGAAATTGGGCAAAACAAGTCTAAAAAATTTACGAAATTGGGCAATATTCCTACCTGAAACATCACTTTTTTTGCAATATAAGCAATCGATCATTCCAGTACGTCATACAGATTTCAAAACCTATGACAAATTCCGTCCCTCTTCACTTCTTATCTATTCCTGTTTACAGGCTCGCTCTTCACTTTTCATTCATTCCTTCCTTTCCGTCCCTCCTCTCCCTATCGATAGAAGCTGAGCAAAGCGTCTCATCGATTGGGCGACGGCCTCTTCATCATCTTCTTCCAGCCCGATCGATCCGCCGGGGTGAGCAGCTCTTTTTCACGCCAAAATTGTTTGAAATCAAGAAGTTTTGTTGGAACACATCCGTTGGTCAGCTCGGATGAGAACTATGACACCATGCCTCCGTTGATATATCAAAGGCTGCATGAAGTCATAGTTCTCATTCTACCTATGCTGAGTTAGTAATTAGGGTCTCTTCACTTCCCTAATCATCTCGTACGGTCGTGAGCAATGGCTTGACTCTCCTCATATCACACACTCTCTCGCCGGTTGGAGAAAGCGAGATAGCATGAGATTCGAAGAGATTCAGACGATTACTCACGGTCGTGCAAGAAGGTGTTTGGGCAGGGAAGATACGATGACCCACATTTCAAAATATTATCGGTAATTTTACCATTCTTGCCCTACGATATTTGTGAATGCCTAAAAGGGCTCTCTTTTAGTGAACCTTGCACCGAAACTGATAGCTTCGAATCTCAACTATCGTATCGAAAAATTACAGAGGAATGGCGAACCACATCCAGATATCGCCATCAATCCATTTCGCATCTGGCCCCGATGCCCCGAACATCGACAAACTAGCCGGAAGCATAGATTCGATCCGGAAGGCTGCGCGCATGAGTGCAAGCAAGACTTTGCCTACTGGCAAAACACCCCTTAGAAGTGCAAAGAAGACCGTAAAGCATCCCTGTATGAGTATCCGCAAATTCGTCCCGAAGCAACCGAGAGAAGGAACACGTCGGAGCGCGAGACTAGCTGTGATTAATGATATGAGAGAGCAAGTAGAAGGTAAACCGACATGGAAGAGAAGAAGACCTCGAATACGAACAGAGATGGAAAGCAGGATAATGGAAATGAGGGTCGGTAAATACTGTTCATCATGATACCCTTATCGTACTTGTTGCTTCATTTCACCATGATACCCATGCTAAGTAATAAATGATACTATCAATTAATCGTATTCATCTCCTAATGGTTGCATCACTCTTGCGCAAATCTGCATGGGTATGTATCGTGTTCAGCTGAATGGAGATAATGTGATAAGAAAAGCAAACTCGGATGTGAGTCAGATTCAATGCAAGAGGAACACACACATAACATTTCTTTATCATCTCAAGCGCAAGTGAAAGAGGGAAGGAAACCATTTGACCAAATTTGAAAGGGGAGCATTTGAGATACGATAAATGAAAAACTTAACTTGGAAGAATTATGTTGCATGTCAATGGAGAAGCGAATCTTTGAAATTTCAGTGATACTTGCAAATTGGATTCTTCAGTCGTTCCCATGCAGCCGTTAGATTCTTTTTATACTCATTCCACGAGAACTGATAATGAGTATTCAAAATTGCCAGCTCCGGTCTTCCGAATTCTTCGTATTTGGAGTATTCTGTCTGAAATCGATATTATTGTCAAATCAATATTTAGTATTGGTATGGTAAGTAAATACAGGGGTGAAACTGACGTATGACCATGGCACCAGTCCATCGGCAATGAATAATACAGCACCTTGAACAACGACTCCAGTAAGGAAAATGTCCTCCACCTCGAACACCTGATATGTTTTCATTTTAACTATTTTATCAAATTGTTTTCTCGAGTATGATCCCACCATAATTTTTTTAGAAGGTCGAAATAATAAAAAAAAACCTTTGCGTATTTGTCCTTTAAAAAACATGCATTCATTGCTTACCTTGTATTTAACCATGTTCTTCACAATATACTCAAGGGTGGATCTTCTCATAAGGTATCCTGGCCCAAAACAGAATTTCGGATATACTTCGAGAGGGTAAGCAGTTCTCGACGTGTACCTATTGTTAAAATAATATTTTTTTCGAAAAAAAGTTGTAGGAACTAACCATTTAGACCAGGGATCTCAGTCTGATTCGACGTTTGAGGAAACAGTGCAAGCCAGCCATTCATTGGAACCTTGCTGTATCTCATATGTTCTGAGCTGCGCGTACAACCGACCAATGTGAACTACAGTGTCGGAATCGATCTTGGCTACGAACTTGGCTAAGATTTAGTATTTTCCTTGACCCATCGAAAACAAACTTCGATCTAAATTGCAATCATTGATTGATGCGCTGGTACGAAAAAAAATCACCTTGTAAACGAGGTTCCGATAGGTATCATCAGTGTTTACATGAATCAAATCTCCGTACTTGTGCCCTTCTGATTACAGTTTGGGTGATCTACCCACAAGGAAAATAACCGATGATTTTCCTTCCTGAAATGAATGTTCAGCACATTCAAAATTTTGAAAGTTATAAAAAATTGCATACATTTGAAACTCTTGCTATTATCGTATCTTATCCTTCAACATAAGCTGCACAACGTTAAAGTTTCATGACTTAAAGGATTAAATACAAATAATTTTTAAAAAAATTCCGCATGGTCGACTCCTCCTTTGCTGCCCACAATCTTCTGATCTCCTCCCTTTCCTTTTCATCTCATGAGTTGCACTAACGACGAGAAACACAATTGCATATTTTTCAGCCCGATTGTATCGACGAGATCGTAGAACAAAACTGAAATTAATATTTTTTTAAATTGGGATTTTTAAATTTAAAAAAAATATAATTAGCTTTCTGCTATTGGGAGGAGCTGTGCTGATAAGACGATGGAGTCCCTGATTGGCATTTCCATACATAGTCCATTTTGAAGAGGTCTCTTTGAAGCAGAAGAAGATGAAGATGAGAAAGACCGGACGGACCTTCATTTCTGAATATTAAAAACATCAATAATGATATAGCTAGAAAACAAAACAACGAGAAAACAACGACAGTAGTGGGATACAGAATGAATAACCAATGAACTGATCCCAGTCTCAGCTGAGGCCCTAATAAAGCCTCACGATTTTTTTTTCGATCTTTGAAATTTGTAAGCGCACATATTTTCCGATACATGCCAAAGTTGTTGTACGGTTGAAATTATTCCATTCCCATCGAAAATACCCATTATCTGTTCGTAAATATTATCGACATGCTCTGAAAACATCGTTTTCAGACAAGAAAATTTCAAGTATCGCAATTTGTGAGGAGAATTTCTACACCATTTTCTAATCCAAGTCGGTACATATTATAAGATTTACCCGGTAAATGCGATATTTCATTTGGATATTTTAAGATAACAACTTTCAAAATTGATATTTTTCGAAGTTGAAAAAATCGAATTTTTAGACGACCCAAACCCCGAATTTTTCAGCGTATTTTTACTTATGTATTCTAGAATCGTCAAAATTAGTTCGAAACTAATCTGATTTGGCGACGATTCGCCTGAAGTACACATATTTCTACAAAGAATTACGGAAAAGTTACCCCTAGAACACTCTTCACATTGGGGCTTTATTTTTCGTTGTACGGCACATAGCTGGAATTGCTCAGTTCTCTCAGATAGTCACTCATATTCTTTGAGCAAAATGAGCATGCCCATCTTCATGAGTGTTAATATAGCCCCAAAGTACAGTTGGAAAAATAACCCCTCCCCACACATCGATTTCCGATAAACCTCAAAATTAAAGATCCCCTGCAAGGAACCATTTTTTTCGAATTGCCTGTAAGGGCTTGAACAGAGGGAAAATCAATCCCCTTACGCGCAATTTAAAAAAATTGTACAGTATCATACAGTATCGGCCTGTTTAATCTGTCAGAAATGTGCGAGAAAAGTTGCGCAAAAAGTTCGCGAACTTTTGAGGTGCGTAAAAACTGTTTCTGTTTCATGATAGAGTGCTCTCTCTCTTTCTCTAACCACCTCGATGAAAAGTTCACGAACTTTTCAACGAGCTAAGGTCGATGAAAATCTGCGAGAAAAGTCAGAGAAACGCGAGAGAGCGTGTGTTTTGAGAGAGGGAAAAGGGAGTGAAGCATCACAGCTCCCTTTTCCCTCTCCTCAAATGTGTGCTCTCTCGCGTTTCTCTGACTTTTCACGCAGCTGCGTGAAAAGTTCGTTAAAAATCTTTCTGAAGTTTTCTAGTTTCTTGTTTTATTTTTGTTTTGACTCATATTTATTTATTTTTATTAAATTATCACATTAATCAGCCATATTCTCGCCCCAGTTTGTGGAATAACTAAATTCAAACCGCGTGCGGCGCTTAGTATACGGTATTCACTCAATTTTATATCGACCAGCGCGCTCGTAAGTCGCCGTCTTGTTCGTTTCCTCGTGTCTTCCTTTGTATTATCGATTTATTTCCTTCAAGTTTACTGTTCGTGCCAGTCAAATCACATGTACAACGTTGGTGTTCGATTTCTGAGCACTTGAAACGACGGAAAGCTCATGAACTCGCGCGGTCACTCAATATTCGCTTATGTCGTCTGTTTGTATATTTATGTTCTATACCTATGATTCCTGCAGGTTCGGATCAGTTCATCGCGGAGACTGAGCGATGGCTGCGACGCCATCATGATCGTCAAGAGGTGAGATCTTGACGGAGGCCGACTGGCTCAGAAGACCGTCTGAAAAGCACGATGATGGTTACAGTAATCGAGGTGATGACCTACCATAGACTTGGGTCGAGCTGTGGACACTGGTAGGTCTGGCGCTTTTTTTTGGCGCGGTGGATTTGGAATCCTTCTGTAAAATAGAGGAGTATACTGTAATGCTATTGACAAATTGACACGTCTCTCTTCACAATACTCACTCTCGCGGTAATTCTCTCATCGTTATGGCAGGCGAGGGTGAAGCTTGGGAGTTCTGTTAGAGTCCTTAAACCTATTGATTAGATCATTTAATTAATTAACTGAATTTTCTTCTAATAATATAAATCGATATTCAGGGAGACGAAGAACAACTCGATCGTGGCTGGGGGAGGTGCTATCGACATGGAACTGTCGAGAGTGAGCAATGTTTTCTCTAACTCTTCATTTTTCATGCTATCTCGCTCACTCCCCGAGACTGTGGGAAATGAGCAACTCGTGAGTGAGGGAAAATATGTGGTTGACTCGATTCCTGAGACCATAATAAATTCTTTGAGCGCCTCCGCGAGCAGGCTAAGACTCTGGCTGGGAAGGAGCAGTTCTTCTGGCAGGCATTCGCACGCACCTTCGAGGTGGGCTATAATGATGACAGATAGACGAGTGCTGTCCTCGATTCACACCCTCTCGATCTGTCTGACCAGCGAGAAAGAACGCGAAATTATTAGGGCTTTTGTTTGATCTATGATTATCAAATCTTGACCGATGTGCTCCATTAGGTCACGTTCTTGTTCTTTTCATCATGTGCTAATTCGTCTTATCGAATTATCATTTCCAATTTGGCTTGTTTTTTTACAAATAATATGCTCTACTTTGGTGTTAGATTTTCTGAGCTCTTGAAAAAACAAAGTTCTTTTTCTTGTGTTGGGTTACTGTATCGAGGCAGTGTTTGGTATGTTTGCTGCTTGAAATATGAAGTGGCGCTCGGTCTAGTTGTAAATGAGTTGGATATGATTCAGTTGTTTATACCGAACAAATCAACTTTTGAAGGGTTGGGTTACGGTATCCAGGTAGTGTTTAGTTTATTTGCTGCTTTAGTGTTGAAACAACATTTAGGGGTGAATGGGAGGGAAAACTCATATTTTATTCCGAAAAATAAGTTTCCGAAGGTCTGGAATACGGTATCCAGGCAATGATTGGTTTATTTGTCACTTGAGATCTGGTATCAGGTTCGAGCGGGGTGAATGGACCAATAAAAATCTGATGTCAATATCAAAAATTCAATTTCTGAAGGGGTGGGTTACGGTATCCACGTTGTGTTTGGTTTGTTATTAAAATTATATTTTAAGATGAATCTTGTGGATAAATATTAGCACTTTTCTAGTATTATTTTCGCGCTTTCTCAATCACTTAGTGCATAATTGCAGTCCAATTTCGTGGGTCTCATTCTGGGTGCTCGTGGGATGAATGCGAAACAATTGATGCAGGAGGCGGAATGCAAGATTATGGTTGCGAGGAGAGGGATCGATGAGAGAAAAGAGAAATGTGAGTGGAGGGGGAGGGAGTGTGAACTGAACTTTCGTGATCATAACATTTTTCTGCTACCGTAATCCAACCAACCAGTTTCAGTCCATGAATGACATTATATGTCCAAAATGTTTTAAAAAAATGTTAATGAGGAACATCAAACTAGCACTGGTGTCCTGTTGAGATGTAACATTAAAAGGACACGTGCTTTTGATACTTTTGACACAAAATCAATAATCCTGTAACCGCAAACGGGAACTCGAAATATGAAACTAAAAAAATATGTTTGTTCGTAATCACGATGGAAAGTGCTGTTTAGGAGCACTTTTTGAAAACATTTACCTTGCATCCTAACACATGTACGGTAACTCGTGTAATACGAAAGTTGCACGAATGTTCTAGTGATTGCACCCACTATTATTCCACGCTTTTCATAAATCACCAAACTATAATGCAATCAGTTATCGCTTTGGTCTTATTGTTATGTTTCTCTTCAGTTCTACGGCATTCGTTCTCGATTCAAACTGAGAATTTGCAAATCACCTGGTCAAACAGCAAAGCAATACTTGGATTTGTAGCGGGCATGGAAGCCTCGTCCGTCTCGACGTCGCACCTCCCGACGCCCTCCTCAACGCCAACGACCCAGAGGAAGAACAGAAGGAGATCATATTCGTGAGTGTTGAAGCACTTCTGATCAGTTTATCACTAGGAGGAGCAAGTAGGCTTTACGGATTATAGGTGAAACTCCGAGTAGCATGGTGCTCTTAGCAACGTAAATCGTTCATGAATATTTTATCAAGAACTTCATATTAGTAAAGATACAGTAATCAGTAGTGATTGACTATTTATTGATTCTTTGCAGCAACGTCCCAGCAAAGGCAGCAGCGCCGACCCGCACCACTACTACGATGGATCGGCTGAGAAGATGAGAGACGTGGGCCAGGGAAGAGCCATCCCCATCATGCAGTGACAGCTGTACAAGAGAAGCGGAGGTACGGTAGTAGTACTGTAAGGGAGGGTAGGAAGGTTACTGTATTATTGACATGATTTTCAGGTAAATCGGCCCTTAACTGTGGCGAATGGAAGAAGAAATTCGTGACCCTCACGAACGATGGCAAGCTGACCTACCACCAGAGTCTCAAGGAGTACATGGACAATGGACAGGGAAAAGAGATACCGCATTTGTCAATAGATTGAGATTAACATAAACATGAGGAAATGAACAAGTTGTTGACTAGTTTGTGTATTACATTTATATGCTGATAGATAATAATGCACTGCCAGTATTTGTTCGGGCAAGATCATTAGGAGTGGGTGAGACGCAAGACTAGCAGGCGGGATACTTGATTTTGTCTAAGTGTTGCAAGCAACCATCCTTTATTTTGTCTATTGATAATCTACCGTAACACTTCATTTAAGGTGTTTCTCGGACTGGCTGCTGTGCGTCTACCTGGTCGACAGTGTATTCGCAACTCCCAGGCTACGTCAGCACTTTTGGAGGGAAGAGAGACTGGAGGCGCAGTGGAAGGACAGCAGAGGACTCCCAGAGAGAACAACAATGGAGGAGGAGGAATGCAGGGACCTGTGGCCAGTGGAGAGGGTCAGTGGAGTGTTTGTTTATTTTCCTTGCAAATGCTCGGTAAATCAATGGTTTTTGAGAGGTAAAGGAAATGAGGAGATCGTGAAACGGGTTTGTGGAGGGTGTGAATAGTGCAATATTGTTGTATATTGGCTAAACCTCCACACGGTATCGGTACAAAGGACCTCTGAAGGGTTACAATGATATGGTGGAACATGGTTGAAGCGGTACACACTCTCTACTATCTGAATACATTTTATATTGCATCTTTCAGTTATGTCGGGTGGTGGTTCTGACGACGGTGCTCCTTCTGCTCCCTCAACGTCGACGACATCTCGGGCCTCGATTCCGATGACCCCCAGACAGTGGCAAACTCGAAGAAGAGAAGGGGACACTCGCGCAAGCTCGGAGGAGGAAAAGGCAATTAGGAGGACAAAGAGTGCTTCGAGGTAACACAGTCGATTACAGTATCCGTATCAAGGGTTTGCTGTACCAGATATGTGCTCGGGTTGACAACTACGGTAGATTATCGATTTATTTTCAGATCATGACGTGCGACGCGAAGCGATGGGAGTTCTGCGCGGCGTCGGTTGAAGAACGAGAGGAGAGGAATTCTGGGTGAAGTTTGCAACCTCGCACTACTTCCATAGGGAAAGAGAGGTACGGTGGAAGTCATATTTTAAAGGATGTCGAATCAGAATTTTAAAAACTTGGGGTAATGTACTGGAAAAAATTAGCCGTTTAAACTCTAAGTGGTGTGGAAGATTATCTAGACGCTGCATGCTATTGATGGAATATGCCGGGTTAGATAAATCAAAGTATCGAATACGGGACGACATTTTGTGTCTAATCTGAAGCAAAACTCTGGCAGGTGCTTCCGAATCCCGACGATCCCTTCGCTGACTACGTCAAGGCCGACAAGGAAGGTACGGTAGGAGTATTACGGTAGTACTTGTCCGCTTCTTGACCAGGTGATCAATGTTTCAGAGATGATTCATGGCTTAATTTTTTTTTGATTTAAAAATATCGTGAGTGGCGAGCTAAGTGAAACCGGCTCAATTTTGAGTACCTCTCGGACAATGTCATCAGCGAGATAAATTCAGCATCTAGTGCTTAAAGCGGGGTTGAATTCATAGGAGATTTTGAATTAATTGCAAGCGCTGCGCGGTGAAAAGTCGACCACAGTGAGAACAATTAAGCAGCGAAGCAGCGTGCAACGCTTATTAGGAGGCGGGGAGGGGGGATCTTTGACCTTTAATATTTGATCTCTGTCTCGTCTACTTTCAACGTAGAATTAGTTTTAGTTGTAAAAAGTAAGTATGCTGGAGCTTAATTGGTTGTCTGTTTCTTTGTTTCATTTGGCTCCCTCATGAAACACAGACGCTATGGGTCGGGTGAAACATTCTTGATCATTATTCAGCGACTTTCTCAGGTGCAGCAGGATTCTGCAGGCACAGCAGTCGACTTCTGCAGCAGCTGGAGCTGAAGCATCCTCCTCCAGTACGACCAGTGCTACTGGGGATTGTTGAGTTTGCTCGAAGGAAATTTGATAGTATTGCTGCAGACCATTCTTGGATTATTGGACATAGTGTGAAACCTTTCCTCATCAGTTGTTGGTTAACTTTTCGAAAAGTGGCGACGGCCAATCATCATTGAAGTGCCTAGCACAGGCTCCTGTACTGAATATCAAAAAAATGAATGGTGAAAAACTAAATCACACAACAATTGAGCCCAGTACTTTATGTTTTGTAATTAAATTTGAATTGTTGTCATGGTATCAAATTGCAAGCCAACCCTCATGCATTTCTAGACGCGCCAGTCACGAACGGGACGTCGAATGGGGCTGCGAATGGAGAGGCGGCCAAGAGCAACGGAGGAGGATTCGTTGTTTTGCACGTGAGTTGGTGAATTGGCGTTTGAAGGTAGTACTTGACTATTTGCATGAAAGAAACGACTAGATATCTGCGGGTATCATGTAAGCTATGTATCAAAGTTTTATCGCGTGGAATTTGATCGTTCCGCAATTCATTGCGCATATTTACGCACCAAAATGTGCATAGACAGTGAAGGGCACTACGTCGGATGAGAACTATGGTGACATGCCTCCTTGGATACATCAAAGGTGGCGTGACGTCATAGTTCTCAACCGACCTAATAAGCGTAAGCACGTTGACAAATCTGCAGCGCTGGATGGGCGACGCGGATGATGTGGTGGAATCGGCCGAGTTGGCGGAGGAAAAGACAGAACTGCAGCTGGAGCCGATTAAGGTCGTAGACGGAATCAGGTACGGTCGAACATTGGGGTTACTTTGTTACAATGATTGTGGGTAATAGAGGATGTAGCGCGACATTTTAATGACTCACTATTAATTTATGCGAAATTTGCGTCTCTTAGGAAAGTGCTGAAACTATGATCTATCATGAAAAGATCATAGTTTTGCTTGTTTTGTTTTCGAAAGGTGCACGTATAGTAATAAGTGAAACCGTAATGTAATAAGTGCCATCTTTAGTCTGGGCGTCTCCGAATTCGCGCCTGAGGAGGCAGCCCGATTCCGATCCATCGTCAACGACTTATTCGATGACGTCACTGAGATGGTACGGTAGCTGGCGGTTACTGTATCTGTTTTTATATATTTTTGGTATTACTGTTGATTTGTGGCAAAATCCAGGCTACAATAACCATATTTCTTCCCTGCAAGACATCATGGATCCCTCAGACGATTGACTCAAATCGCCATGGACTTCGGCGTCCAATGGTGAGGATTTTATATTGGAGGAATGGAGTGAATTTGCTTGGTTCCGTGAGGAAACCATCAACAAGTAGACAATGGGAAACATGAATGTTGATAGCGACTTTTATTGTGTGACCGGAACCCGTACCCACGATTGAAATATTTGCGTCTTAAGGAAAATGTTTTAACTTTGAAACACGCTAGTTACCGAATTATTCAATATTTTTGAAAAGTTTTCCTTTGAATTTTTAGTGCTTTAGTGCTTTCTAGAAACTAATTACAGGATTATAAATGCAAAATTGAATCACATTTTCGCAGGAGTCGCGAACGGAGTGCACGCTAAAGACGGGCGACGGGCGGCGCCCCTCGATCCCGCCACCCAGTGGGGACAGCTCACGCCCTACGTCGGAGAGATACGAGTGGTGCATGATGCGGTGAGTGGAGTGCAGATGGTGGGGCGACGAATGGAAAACGGCGGAATGGGCAGATACACCATGAATATAGAAGTAGTTGTGGGAAAACTGGATAGGTGGATTTTGGTTTCACGAGATGGCCATAAAAAGAGCAAATAATTAAGGTGAACGGACTGATGAAGCATTTCTGGACGTGCTACCTCCGAAGACGTCTACGAAGATTTCGTACTTAATTAAAATGAAAAAAAGTGTAACACAAAAGCGGCAGATGGTTAAACTGAGTGGATGCTAGATGCTAGGAGACGTTTGTCTAGTGACATCGTAATATCTCTCCTCTCCCAGATCGAGCGAATGGAAATGACCCTGAAGAAGTACGAAGAAACCGCATTGGCTGAGGCAGAGCAGAGATTCGGAGGGGAAGCAGTGAGTTGTGTTGTTGTTGTTATTGTTTTGTTTATTCAAGAATGATGTCGTGGTCTGGGTGTACAAAGCAAAATTTGGAAGAATAGTATTCTTTGCAGTTCTTGCACCCTAGTGATACGATCCGTCGTGTGCACGAGAGATAAGAAGATACAGCTATCGAAGAAGAAGAAGTGATCGACTACCGTATCTCAGAATTACCGTAATCACACGGTCATAATGAATTGATTATCTAGGGTTTCATGATGTAGAATGATATATAAATTATTCATGTTTCTAGAGTCATGAGTGAATTGATAGTAAAATATTCGCATATATCGATGTACTTTGCTACGAATTAATCATGTTTCATTTTTCATAATATGAGCCGTATAAATAATTCGATTTGAATGCATTCATACCGTATCGCTGTCGGAAGAATGCCTCGTTGTCGCTGAAAAAAGCGACGTGGTGGCGCCTCGTGTACGGGAGATTGGGTGTCCTTCTCCGGACTGGCAGGAATGGGAGAAAGGGAAGCATCGCCCGGGAAAGAGAGTGATACATGGCTCAGAAAGTGGAATGGTGTTTTAAAAAATGGTAAGAAAACGCCAACAAAACGTTGAGAGAGAAAAATGATGGATGATTTTTAATGAGGTGCGTTAAAAGTTCGCGAACTTTTCAAGCAGCTGGATGAAAAGTTCGTGAACTTTTCATCGAGCTCCGTGAAAAGTTCGTGAACTTTTCATCGAGCTCCGTGAAAAGTTCTTTTCTCGCAACTTTCTGACAGATTAAACAGGCCGTATATCTATTACCAGGGAGGTGCTGCACAAGTCATGCATTTTCGGGTCATGGTCGATAATTGTGTCGTGGTAGGTCAAGACTAGGTACCGTACCCAATCGATCATACAGTACCCCAGATACCGTATGGCACTACCGTATATCGAGAACTAACTATATTTTCAAAAAGCCAATACACCGTACCCAATCGATCCTACAGTACCTTGCTATGTCCAGTGAAACTTAAATGGAGAACGCGATTTTTTATCATATTGATCGGAAAGGAATGAAAAAGTGAAGCACTTGACCAATTGGAAAGGGAAACAATATCAATCCACAGTTGATTAGAGCGCGTAATTCATTGACATATCACAAGCGACAATATGGATTCTTCAATCTTTCCCACGCCACTGTTAAATTCTTCGCATATTGTCACGGAGGCTAAATTGATAATGTGCATTCAAAATTGCCATATTCGGTCTTCCGGATTCGTCGCATTTAGAGTATTCTGTCTGAAAAAAATGTAGTTATGGTAATTGAGCTCGTAATATTGGGAGCAATTTTCGTTCCGAGAGACAATCGCTAGAGTAATTTATGTATACTAGTCCTGCTGTTTCCCGCCTCGTCCTAGGGAATATATTTATATATTTCCCTATCGGAACATACGTACACACAATGCGCTTTATGTATAGGTATAGATGTGCAATACATTTTTACACATTTCTCTGCACCCACTCGTCTCTTGCCTAAACACTAAAGCAGACAAAAGCGACTGCAGAAATTTAAAAAAAAACGAACGTATTCTTCTGACGCAACAACTTCAATTCCGATACGATACATTTCCTTGAACGACGACGCCAGTAAAAAAGCTGTCCTCCATTTCAAACACCTGAAATGTTTCCATTTCAACTTTATATATATTTTATCTACGCACAAGGCGCAACGAGATACGAATAGTATATTATGTGTGTCGTACAGAATAATTTGACTCCTCACACTGAGGATTCATAATGATAGAATAGGGAGAAAGATGGAAGTACAAAAAGAAGCGAGAAAGAAAATAAGCGAAGATCTAGTCAACTGGTCTCATCTGTCTTCGTCTGGTCAGTATATGAGGGGGGGGGGGAACCGAGGAGGAGGCACTCGGGTAGACCAGGTAGACCCTGGTCCGAGAACCAGCATCCGTTGATCTCTAACGGGGGAGAAGTGGGGAGGGAGTAGAGATGTGTGCGTGGGGGGGGGGGGGGTGAAAAGAGAATATGTGGGTAGGGAGAGGGAAGAGAAGGGGAAAGTGAATAGCTAACTATAAACTACTAATTTAGGTAAGTCTAATTTGAGTAATCTATGCTTAAAGACAGCAATACTTGAAGAACTATGAACATCTGAAGGTAGTTCACTAAGTATCTTAGCTACTCTTCTGGAAAAACAAGGAAACGAGGTGTGGATTTAGTTGCCTCAATATGAATTCCAAATGTGTTCGATCTATCTCTAAGGGGTTTAAAAGTAAAGAATCTGTTGCGATCTAGAACTGTGTTGCCATTCATAATCCTACGGGCGAAAACTAGGTCAAAAATGACTCTCCTCTCTGAAAGCGCTTGAAGACCAAGAGTAGACAGACGTTTTGGATAGGAAGGAAGAGAAAGAGGATATGATGGAGAAAAAAAAATGGAGAAAAGGAAAGCATCGATAGAAAAGAATTCGAGTAAATTGTTCTTGGACCTTCTCTATTGTCTGGCTATCCTTCTTAGTATAAGGATTCCAGAAAGGGCAAGCAAAATCAAGGTGAGGAAGGACATAAGTGCGATAACATTTAATAAGAATTTCAGGGGAGTTAACTGAGACAGCTCGGATCATAATATGGAGAGCAGTCTTAGCCCTGTTATATTCGTGAACTTATTTCATGTTTTGAATTTAAATAATTAAAATGTATCACTTTCATACCTTGCGTAAGCCCATGTTGTTCACAATTCTCTCAAGCGTCGCTTTTCTCATTGTGTATCCGGAACCAAAGCAATACGTCGGAAATGTATGGAGAGGGTAATCAGTTGCCGACACGTACCTATTTTACGATATATCACGCCTTTCACGAAAGAATCGAGCTAAAATAGCCGTTCTTGGGAATGGAGAGGAAATCGTGAAATTAGTTCTAACAGGTTTTGACCATCCTGGGGCATGCCTGAGTGACCCCCGAAATCTTGTTGTGCAGACTTCATTTCGGACCTTCCTGCACCAGGTCACATTTCGGCATCACTCACTTCAAGAGCCGATTTCTAGGAAACCGTGACAGATAGAACAAAATTGCCCTCTGAATGACCCTAGCTCATTTTTCGAGCTCTATCGATCTAGATAGCTCAAATCCTCAAAATGTTCAGTTTAACCATGCTACATTCAAGATCGATTTTCTCGAAAACGAATGGAAAGGTGCATATCGCCAATTCTGTTCGGCATTACTTTATCGTCTCTTTCTCAATCTTAAATACAGAGGAAAGAATGACGGGAAACATAGACATAACAATGAGTGACAAGCGTAGGTGAAGGAAGGGAAGAATAGAGAAATTGAAATGAGTCATAAAAGAATTCCCTTCCTTCTTACATTCTTGCCGCGCACACCCCGACGACGAGAACGAAAACTCCTATTACCGAAATTACACAATACAAGTATTTGTCGAATTCGGGTAGTTTGATCTCGAAGGTCTCGGCAATGACTGGAATTGATTGATCGGCGCTTGTTCTCTCTTTGATTTCGATTCTCTTCCTTACTAGTCTTCCTTCAACTTCGACTTTCTTCACTTTCGATCCGCACTTGAAGTTGCAGTTGTCTCGAATCTCATCATCGTTGAAGTGTAGTCGGGTTATTCTCCTTTCTGCATTCGGCCCACATTCTACGTTGATTTGTCTTGCACTTTGACAGTCCAATGATGCCGTCTGGGCGTGATTGCACTTGCACGTGTAGTACAGAGTTGCTCCTTCCTCGCACTGAGCACATCCCTTTAGTTCATCCGCCTCGAAATTGCAATCTTCTTCGTGGAATGCGGTAACCAGTTCGTCCTTTGCTATCACTCTCAGCGTCACCGAGCTACCCGAGGTTTCAGCATACACTCTCCCGCCTTTCTCCATCTATCTCTTTCCGAAGGTGCTTCGAGGAAGTCGTTGCTCTTGCTGGATTTCGGGGAGATTCATTGGGTCGCATGTACAGCTCGCGAAATGTGACCCGGTGCAGGAAGGTCCGAAATGAAGTCTGCACAACAAGACTTCGGGGGTCACTCAGGCATGCCCCAGGATGGCCAAAACCGCTTAGAACTCATTTCACGATTTCCTCTCCATTCTGAAGAAGTTTCCCTTGCCAATCGCATCCCTCTAACTGATATCCGTGTCAGAGTCATGATAAGAAAGAGGAGATGGGCAGAGAGACTATCAATGTTCACCGACGACAGGTGGTCCAAAAGAGTTCTTGAGTGGACACCGTGGGATAGAACAAGACCTGTTGGACGCCCGAGAGTCAGATGGAGAGACGAACTCATTAAGAGACCCTCCACGAGAGAACGTAATAACTACAGTACATGCTAATCGCCTGGCCCATATGCGGCCGCGGCGGCCCGCGGCGGCCCGCGGATTCCGCGGATCGATTTTGTGGGATGCATGCAATTTTTCATCATTCGATTTTTTGATTTTCAAATTCTCCATAAAATTTCGCATCGGATGGACTATTCATTCATATTTTTAAAAAAATACGTAAATCGATATTTTGAATGCCGCAATTCCTAAGCCTACCGTAATCTCAGTTGCGAAAGCGACTGGCAAAGTGATTTCGCAAACTGCGATTACGGTAGGTCGAAGCACTGTCGCATTCAAAATATCGATTTACGTATTTTTTTAAAAATATGAATGAATAGTCCATCCGATGCGAAATTTTATGGAGAATTTGAAAATCAAAAAAGTGAGTGGTGAAAAATTGCATGCTTCCCGCAAAATCGATCCGCGGAATCCGCGGGCCGCCGCGGGCCGCCGCGGCCGCATATGGGCAAGGCGATTAGCATGTACTGTATGCAGGGGCCCACGGATGGCTAAAAATTCGATAATTCTCAAACTTTTTTCTGATGTGTATTCCCCGAGTGCTGATTGACGGCCGCAATAAGTAAGGCTGGGGTCGATTTTAAAAATGTTTCAGGTGCCTCCCATTTTTGGGGTCGAAAAAGTCGATATCTCAGAATGACATGACACATAGATTTTCAGGTGTATTTTCACTCGTAGAAACCGAATTTTGACATCGGAATGCTAAAACATGCGAAATAAAAAAGTTTTGGTCTAATTTTTTGACCATTTTTTTGCGATTTTCATAAATTTATAAATTCGTGCGCAGATTTTCAATACGATTTTTAGAATCTACTCATGAAACTGTATATCCAATAAGAAAATTAGATTTTTAAAAATGATGATTATTGAGATATGACGCCCCAAAGCTCGATTTTGGGGGCAAATTGTCGATTCCATGTAGAATGCTTAATTTTTATCGCCTACGTCTCTAATTGGCCGAAAACAATTCAGAATGTCTAAATTGGCCATACACATTATATTTCCTCGTCATCAGAGCATAACAAACACAAAATTTAAAATATAATTTTTTTTCGGGCTCAGTCGAGACCAAAAATATCGACTTTTCAATAACGTGGGCAAAAGATGTTCTCTAGTGTATTTTCACTTGTAGAAACCGAATTTTCATAAGAGGCCTCGGGTAATTCGAAAAAGTTGGGCGAAGCCCCATCCCAACTTTTTCGAATTACCCGAGGCCTCACGAGCATTTTACAACGTTTTAAGCAGGCTCTCACCAGTCGCGTCCAATTGTTATCCTTAAAACACAACCCCGTGAACCACGTAGCGACCGAAGGTCGCTAGTTTAATTACATTGAAGCTTACTTTTCGAGACGATGAAAGTTGACAGCTCTATGAACGTCCTGATTTGCATCACCGTATTCGACGTTGCGATCACAATTAGTGTTTTTAATTAAAATTAATAGAAGCGCGAAATAAGCGCTGTTCATCCCTTAAAACACCTTATGTAGCAGGCAAACAATGCAAGAAAAAAAATATCCCGAGTGAAAAGGGCGAATGAAAAAATGTAACGAAACTGTTGCAAGAACACTATCATAATTAAGATCTGCATTTGATGGATTGACTGGATACATCCGGCGAGAGAGCGGAAACTTCCGATCTCGAACCACTGTGTCATCTTCTCATCTTCTCCATGGATTCACAAGATCCTTGCCAGTGGATATAAATGAGGACGAATTCGTTGAACGTTAGAACGCCTACCATTATCAATATATTGATAAGAATTGCCGGAAGAAATACATATCATGAACTCGAACGATGTGTTTTTTCTCACTTTGAACATGCCAAATTCTTTCAACATTTTCATATTTTACTATGAGTATAACTTGATGTATTCAGTGTTCTAGATAAAGAATTGAGAAATTCAATGATCTTCAATTATATAAACTTGACATTTCGTTATCGATCATAACTGAAGTAAGCTCTTGACTATAGCCAACCGCTTTTCACGTTTCACCAGCATGTATCAGGCACGAATTTTCTTATTTGACTGTACAATGTGATTTAAGAAATTATAATACATTTATCTGCAACGCGTAAAAAGTAAAATATGAGCAAAATATATATCTTGGTAAAAAGCTATCAAATATCCTTGATATATTTAGATGCGCCTCAATATTGCCTTAGGGAATTTAGTAGTGTCAAGAAGAATAGCAACGGTTGAAACGACAAATTTGTTCATGATTATCAAGTAACGCATGATGTTTGATCTATAGTTGAACGCATTTTCGAGCGTGTCCAATGCCGTTTTGACATCTTTCGATAGTTGCCAGTGGGTGTTGGATCGATAAGGGAAATCAATATCGTCGATAACTGATTGACTGATTGATTGAGTATGCGTTCTTCAAAGTGTTCCAAGCGACTGTTAAATCCCTGTCGGTTTTGGTGTCTTTCGAAAGCTGCCAATGCGTGTTGAGAATTGACATAATTGGGCCGGCGGATGAGCAGAAGGCGTTGGAATCGTCTGTCTGAATTTTTGAAATTTGTAAAAAATTAAATTATACAAAATAAACAAAAAAATCAACACTCACATATTGATGTGAGACGACACCCTCGTCAATGTGCATGATACCGACTGCTTGTGGTACAATGCCAGTAAATAAAACGTCCTCGACCTCGAGAACCTGAATCGAATCGTTGTACATGCAACTAGTTTTGCATATCTCCAAATCAGATTCGACATAAACCTTTTGCTTCCTCATGCGATGAACTATCTTCTCCAATGTGCTCTTTGGCATAACGTAGCCCGGCCCGTTGCAGTATCGTGGATATTCGGATTCTTCATAGTCTTCCCTTGATACGTACCTGAACAATTGTTACTTTAAGATACATTATTGTATCACAAAAATAAAACTAAACATATAAAAATTATATAATTGTACCGATTTTCACTGAAAGAAAGCATTTGGGCATACATTCTGTAATATGCAACTCACCAAGGCGATCGATTCCATCTGACAGGCCCTGCATCGGTAATACTCGAGCACGCGACCCAGTCCTTTGATCCATATTGTGATTCATATCGTTTCAGTATCTCGTACAAAACATCGATATGAACCACAGTATCCGTGTCAAGTTTGGCTACAAACTCCGAATCAATATTCGCCTTTAACCATCGAAAGCCAATCACAATCTGAAAATTCACAATTTTCTTAGATTATGTACGCGCAGATTACTTTGTACACCAAGTTGCGATACGTTTCAGGTGTTGTGACTTGGAGTACATCCTCATACTTCATAGCTTCGTTCTCGATGCTCTCGCTAAACGATTCACCGATGAGAAAGATTACCACCGATTTGCCATTCAGAATTTTTCCCAGTTTTTTTAAAAATTAAATTGTTATGTGTTTTCATGGTGTCACCTTTTGCATTGACGATTCTTCCATTGATTCCCAGAGTTTCCTGATCTGATGTCTTTCCTCCCTCTCATGAATCGCGCTAACCACGAGAAGAACTATTCCATACTTCTTATTTTCATAATTATATGGAGAACGGGTTATCAATCTGAAAACACATCAATTTGGCCAAATGAACTCATTCATCCCCTAGTCCTTCTTAAAATATTCTAACAATTATTCCAATTCGTCCATTCTATGATTACAATGTAATGATGCACACCATACCTTATGAGAGGAAGCTCGTTGGCATCCCTATGCAAGTCCTGATTTGCGTCCCTGTACTTTTTAGAAGTTGCTGTTGCAATTGCTAGTAATAGCAAACCAATGTGAGATATCCTCATTCCTGAAAATATTCATTTTGAGGTCTGATACAAATTTGATTCAATATGGTACAATTGTGTGCAAAAAATATAATATGAACGAACAGGGATTGTGAGTGGGGCAAATGACTCGGAATAAAACTAACATACTGCAGACGCTGGAAGGTTCCGATGAGAGGCCTTCTGGCAGTATCGATTCACAATCTTTAGATATACGCACGAGCATTGCCACTGGGTATGATGGGAGAATGACTTCGAGTGAAGTAAAACACCTCGCAATAATTTCCAAGATATTGATTGTAGTTGTGGCTCAAGGAATGCGCAGTGTAACACGACTAATAACAATTCATAATTATCAGAACGCTACATGTTCAATAGTTGATATTGTTAGAATTCAAGTTGGAATGTTTGAACGAGGTTCTGTATTCATTCAGTAATTTCCGAAAAATGTGCACTTCTTTTGTGATTAAGTACACGTCGAACTCGCGTGTGGGCGGACGAGCTCGTACATTGATTCCGACAACACAAACACTCCTTTTTTCCGATGGCAATTTTCGTTTGCTCAATCCGTGCCACTCTTCTTAGAGGAACGGAAAAACGTTTGATCTTGATCATCTATGAAACCAATACACAGGCTTTTCAAGTGATCAAACTGTACGTAATTGCTATTACAACACACATCCAGATTTTCTGATGCCATAGTTGCTATTTTAGATCGATCTAGACCAGAAGTACACCTCAGATAAGCGGTTCATCTGAGTACTTGGCGAGATATTATTAGCGGCAATTTGATGGACTATATGCCTAGATGACAAGACCAATATTTCGAGAGAGATGGGACGTTCAGTTCCGTAAAACTGCGCATTTTTTCACGGCTTCCAAGCCGATTCTCAATTCTTGTCGATTTTGGGATCTTTTGTCAGCTTCCTATGGGTGTTGAGAATCGAAAACATTGGACCGTAACATGAACATTTATAGTTGATCGTCTGAAATTCAAGTACTTCGTGACACAAATAAGGTAGGTTCAATATTACCGAAATCTTTTTTCCGACTTCGGATTTCAGTATCGAGTGATAGCTCATTCAAAAGAACATGAAAAGTTATGTCAGAAACCGGAAGGGATCCGGAAACCATCATCGTTGACGTTCGACTATATCATCTTCAAATTACATTTTTGAGACCTGGGATATAGAAATTATAATTCTAGGCATTGAAATACGTCATAAAATGTATTTATTATAACACAGGTATCACGAGTCGGTGGAGGAAGCCATGAACGATTTTTTCAAAGATTTTTAATATTTGCCATATATTGATGGTACTAAGGACAAGAAATCGAAGGAACCAGGTTATTTGTCCTAGAGCCGGCTTTTAGACATTTTCCGGTTTTACTACCGGCTATACTGTATTTCAGTCTGCAGAAGAGCTACAGGGATGGCGGAGGTCTTAAAAAATCGGGAAAAATATGGCAAATAACTTTACTGTTGACAACTTTCTGTTTGGACCAAAACTGATAGTTCTGGGATCGAAAAACCGCATTTTGAATTGAAAAATAAATATTTTCCGTATCACGCAGTAGAAACGCAGAGATTTTTTATTGCGGAATATGAAAGTCTAATCACTCAAGTGTCTTAGAATTTTATACCGTATTTTTTGATAATCGCGGTTAAAGGTGAGGCACCGAGGTGACGAATTGGAAATATTTGAAATATTCTACATTTTACGTTGCACTTCGACCGGCTTTATGCTGTTTCATTTTGTATAACACGGTATATAAAATGTTCAAATGTTCAAATGAGATCGGATTCAGTAGTTCACAAAAATTCGATTTTCAACACTCGGATTTTGTCATGTTTAGGGGAATGTAAAATGTCTTTATCAAATTGAACATCCATTGGTCATATGCTTCAAGTACAGTAGGCAGTCTATCAAAATTCATAGAACTCGGCCCTTGCAATCACTCAAAACATCTAGATATTCACAATCGAATTTACGAAAATGAAAGATCCGAAAAACAAAACAAATCGATTCTACCCAGATTTCGCGAAAATCGAACAGATTTGAACATCAAAATTCATTTTTACACCGCATAAGTCATCAAACACACTGATTTGTACAACACACCCCATTTGATATTTTTTGTTGTTTCAAGGAGATGGAAATATTTTTTTCCAGAAACAAGCAATATAATTGTGTTCACTGGGAATTCATACTGTTATGATCATAAAATGAATTTTAATGTCTAAATCTGATCGATTTTCGCGAAATCTGGGTAGAATCGATTTGTTTTGTTTTTCGGATCTTTCATTTTCGCAAATTCGATTGTGAATATCTAGATGTTTTGAGTGATTGCAAGGGCCGAGTTCTATAAATGTTGATAGACTGCCTACTGTAGTTGAACCTCAGCATATGACCAAAGGATGTTAACTTTGATAAAGACATTTTACATTCCCCTAAAGATGCCAAAATCAGAGTTTTGAAAATCGAATTTTTGTGAACTACTGAATCCGATCTCCTTTGAACATTTTTCGATATATACCGTGTTATACAAAATGAAACAGCATAATGCTGGTCGAAGTGCAACGTAAAATGTAGAATATTTCATATATTTCCAATTCGTCACCTCGGTGCCTCACCTTTAACCGCGATTATCAAAAAATACGGTATAAAATTTTTCCTTCATATTTTTTCTAAGACACTTGAGAGATTAGACTTTTATATTCCGCAATAAAAACCTCTGCGTTTCTACTGCGTGATACGGAAAATATTTATTTTTTAATTCAAAATGCGGTTTTTCGATCACAGAACTATGAGTTTTGGTCCAAACAGAAAGTTGTCAACATTAAAGTTATTTGTCATATTTTTCGCGATTTTTTAAGACCTCCGCCATCCCTGTAGCTCTTCTGCGGACTGAAATACAGTATAGCCGGTAGTAAAACCGGAAAATGTCTAAAAGCCGGCTCTGGGACAAATAACCTGGTTCCTTCGATTTCTTGTCATTAGTACCTTACACCATCAATCTATGGCTAATATTAAAAATCGTTGAAAAAAATCGTTCACGAAGGGGCTAGTTTTGCTTCACTGACTCGTGATACCTGTGATAAGATATTTTTCAATATTTTACCTATTTCGCCATTTTTCAGGGCACAATTTTCAGCAGAAAATGTAATTTCAATATTGTGCTTTCGGAAAATGAACTAACTAACTGAGAATTGTATGCTGTATTTTTATGCATAGAATTCGAATGTCGATATATAATTTGAAGATATTATAGTCGACTATTATACTTAACCACGTTTCACTTCCATAATTTCAAATTATTTGGTCTAACTGACGTTACCGTTGATGGATTATGTTCTCCTTTTGGTTTCTTACGTAATTGTTCATGCTTTTTCTTTCGAATGCACTATTGCAAGTCAACGAAATCTGAAGTCTTAAATTTTTAACCTCGTAGGTCATAGTCGAGCGACTGTCGGGGTACCCGCCGTACTCTTACGGAGAACGGGTTTTACATTGACCTCACAAACCTAGCACATGTTTACAAAGATTAGAAACATAGGAAATTCAACATTATAATAGTATGATCATTTGTACAGAGCACAAATGCTTATCACAAAAGGCTTTGATATTAAATTTTCATTCAGCTTTGCCCGCAAATAGTAAAAAAAGCAAATAATAATAAGACACTAAAAATACATAATAATATGGCATATTGAATGTGTTATTCTTATTATTCTTAGCAATAAAGCGTGAAAGGAAAAAGTCATTGAATATGAAAATACATTTGAGAAAATACGCCACGCTCGTATGTAACCTAAGCTTAATTCTTCACGGGCAACAATTACTAAATACGAGTTACGGTTCTAAATATGAGTAAAAGGGTACAATCGGCAAGAGCTGCATCAACACCGCTCCCGAGTACTTGCATGATTGAAAGCGCACGATAGATAAAAATTCCCAAAACAATATGCACTTTTCAAAGTCTTCCAAGCCGCGGATAAATCCTTCTTGCTTTTCGATTCTTTTGAAAGTTGAAAATGAGTGTTGAGAATCGACAAAACTGGACCGTATGATGAGCATTTGTAGAAGAAGTTCGTCTAAATTGGGTTATAGTCAAACAAAAAATATCAAACACTTCATACGTATTCATGTGTTGCTAGTCCCTCATCAATGATAGTGATGCCCGTTGCTTTTCCGTCCGTACGTTAGCATTTACCCATCGGAAACCGATCTCAATCTGCAAAATTCACATTTGTCCGATAGTAAGTGGTTGAGTCCTACCTTATACACCAAGTTGCGATACGTTTCGGATGTTGTGACTTGGAGTATGTCTTCATATTTTTTAGACTCATTGTAGATGCTCTCGCTGTCCAACGAGAAAAATTACTAACAATTTGCGGTTCTGAATATATTTTCCAATTTTGACGATTCCAATTTTATTTGTTTTCGTTATTACCTTTTGCATCATTCGGCCTGTTTAATCTGTCAAAAAGATGCGAGAAAAGTTGCGTAAAAAGTTGCGTAAAAAGTTCGCGAACTTCTGGTTCTCTCCTGTTCGTGTGCTCTCTCTTTTTCTCTAACCAGGTCGTTGAAAAGTTCACGAAAACTTTTCGACGAACTATGTTCGAAATTCGTGCTTTTCTTTTGTTTTACTTATTTTTAGGGATTATTTTTGCGTTATGAATACTTTAAATGACAACCTTCCCTTAGCTGGAATAGCTTCAGAATACAGCGTAGTGAAAGTAAACACGGCGGGAGTATTTTTTTCGATTATGGGTCACCACTTTAACCACCCTGTAATGTCAAGCTATTCCATTAGAGGGAAGGTTGTCCTTATAAGCAGTCATAAGTTAAAAGCAAAAATAATTGATAAAAATAAGTAAAACAAAAGAAAAGTACGAATTTCGAACGAATTTACGCCGGTTTTTAACGAACTTTTCAAGGAGCTTCGTGAAAAGTTAGAGAAAGGCGAGAGAGCACGCGTTCTTGAGAGAGGGAAAAGGAAGCAGTGAAAAGGAAGCACCCTCTCTCGACAACGCGTGCTCTCTCGCCTTTCTCTAACTTTTCACGCAGCTCCTTGAAAAGTTCGTTAAAAACCAGCCTAAATTTGTTGGTGACCCATAATCGAAAAAAATACTCCCGCCGTGTTTACTTTCACTACGCTGTATTCTGAAGCTATTCCAGCTAAGGGAAGGTTGTCATTTAAAGTATTCATAACGCAAAAATAATCCCTAAAAATAAGTAAAACAAAAGAAAAGCACGAATTTCGAACATAGTTCGTCGAAAAGTTCGTGAACTTTTCAACGACCTGGTTAGAGAAAAAGAGAGAGCACACGAACAGGAGAGAACCAGAAGTTCGCGAACTTTTTACGCAACTTTTTACGCAACTTTTCTCGCATCTTTTTGACAGATTAAACAGGCCGAATGATGCAAAAGGTAATAACGAAAACAAATAAAATTGGAATCGTCAAAATTGGAAAATATATTCAGAACCGCAAATTGTTAGTAATTTTTCTCGTTGGACAGCGAGAGCATCTACAATGAGTCTAAAAAATATGAAGACATACTCCAAGTCACAACATCCGAAACGTATCGCAACTTGGTGTATAAGGTAGGACTCAACCACTTACTATCGGACAAATGTGAATTTTGCAGATTGAGATCGGTTTCCGATGGGTAAATGCTAACGTACGGACGGAAAAGCAACGGGCATCACTATCATTGATGAGGGACTAGCAACACATGAATACGTATGAAGTGTTTGATATTTTTTGTTTGACTATAACCCAATTTAGACGAACTTCTTCTACAAATGCTCATCATACGGTCCAGTTTTGTCGATTCTCAACACTCATTTTCAACTTTCAAAAGAATCGAAAAGCAAGAAGGATTTATCCGCGGCTTGGAAGACTTTGAAAAGTGCATATTGTTTTGGGAATTTTTATCTATCGTGCGCTTTCAATCATGCAAGTACTCGGGAGCGGTGTTGATGCAGCTCTTGCCGATTGTACCCTTTTACTCATATTTAGAACCGTAACTCGTATTTAGTAATTGTTGCCCGTGAAGAATTAAGCTTAGGTTACATACGAGCGTGGCGTATTTTCTCAAATGTATTTTCATATTCAATGACTTTTTCCTTTCACGCTTTATTGCTAAGAATAATAAGAATAACACATTCAATATGCCATATTATTATGTATTTTTAGTGTCTTATTATTATTTGCTTTTTTTACTATTTGCGGGCAAAGCTGAATGAAAATTTAATATCAAAGCCTTTTGTGATAAGCATTTGTGCTCTGTACAAATGATCATACTATTATAATGTTGAATTTCCTATGTTTCTAATCTTTGTAAACATGTGCTAGGTTTGTGAGGTCAATGTAAAACCCGTTCTCCGTAAGAGTACGGCGGGTACCCCGACAGTCGCTCGACTATGACCTACGAGGTTAAAAATTTAAGACTTCAGATTTCGTTGACTTGCAATAGTGCATTCGAAAGAAAAAGCATGAACAATTACGTAAGAAACCAAAAGGAGAACATAATCCATCAACGGTAACGTCAGTTAGACCAAATAATTTGAAATTATGGAAGTGAAACGTGGTTAAGTATAATAGTCGACTATAATATCTTCAAATTATATATCGACATTCGAATTCTATGCATAAAAATACAGCATACAATTCTCAGTTAGTTAGTTCATTTTCCGAAAGCACAATATTGAAATTACATTTTCTGCTGAAAATTGTGCCCTGAAAAATGGCGAAATAGGTAAAATATTGAAAAATATCTTATCACAGGTATCACGAGTCAGTGAAGCAAAACTAGCCCCTTCGTGAATGATTTTTTTCAACGATTTTTAATATTAGCCATAGATTGATGGTGTAAGGTACTAATGACAAGAAATCGAAGGAACCAGGTTATTTGTCCCAGAGCCGGCTTTTAGACATTTTCCGGTTTTACTACCGGCTATACTGTATTTCAGTCCGCAGAAGAGCTACAGGGATGGCGGAGGTCTTAAAAAATCGCGAAAAATATGACAAATAACTTTAATGTTGACAACTTTCTGTTTGGACCAAAACTCATAGTTCTGTGATCGAAAAACCGCATTTTGAATTAAAAAATAAATATTTTCCGTATCACGCAGTAGAAACGCAGAGGTTTTTATTGCGGAATATAAAAGTCTAATCTCTCAAGTGTCTTAGAAAAAATATGAAGGAAAAATTTTATACCGTATTTTTTGATAATCGCGGTTAAAGGTGAGGCACCGAGGTGACGAATTGGAAATATATGAAATATTCTACATTTTACGTTGCACTTCGACCAGCATTATGCTGTTTCATTTTGTATAACACGGTATATATCGAAAAATGTTCAAAGGAGATCGGATTCAGTAGTTCACAAAAATTCGATTTTCAAAATTCTGATTTTGGCATCTTTAGGGGAATGTAAAATGTCTTTAAAAGTTGAATTGATACCAACACGATGTTGTTTTTGAAAAAAAAATAAGCCAATCGAATGAATCCTAGTTCTGTGAAGATAAGTGGGCGCAAATTGAAACTAGAGTGGAAGGTTCCGACGAGAGGCTGGAATGCCATACTCGCATCACAACTGCTATTGAGGCATGAGCTATGCCTCTGAGAGATATAAGGTTGTTGCAAAACTCTTGCGGTTTTTTGTGTTCGTACTTTGAACTAACATAATTTTTTTGTCACAATTCACAATGACTAACACACATAGCAGTGTTTAGAGGTATGCTTGTACTTTACATGCATACATTTCAATCAATCCGATATCGACATCAACGCGATAAATTATGATGAACACAATTGCAATTGATTCTCAAAATTTTGCACTAAACGTATTTTACTACATATTTGCTGGAAAAATTCACGAAACCTGCCCATACTGATGTCTGGGAAGTATCACGTTTAGCATTTCAGAAAATATGTTTCAATTCGGTCCAATGTTAATCGAGACGCAGTGAATCGATATGCCCGTATGGATGAAATTGGTATCCGTAATAATTACCTTTTCGGGTTGGAGTAAATAGCCGGGAGGGACCCAAAGAACACAGATGTGAGGTAAACCTAACACTCAATTGTCAGTCTGAAGATGGAATATCATTATTTTGTTAAATCTGGAATTGAAGCACAAGAGCCTTGTCACTGGGTGATCTGTATTCTTTCCGTCAGCGTGTATATCATATGAATGGGCGCATAGAACGAGAGCGAGCGTTGATTTTGACATCAATATCCATCCTGTTTTCCAATGGCAAGTTTCGTTTGTTCGGTGACAGAACGAGAAGAACGAAGCGTTTGCTTTGCCAGCTGGTATTGTCGAGGGAAAAAACCAGTGTGCGAACGTTGTATCAAGCACATAATTGGATTGTGTCATAGTTGCTTTTTTTATATTTCGGACCGATCTAATGAGGCATTTTGAGGCAATACGGAATGGCACGGAACAGAGTGATGCCCCCGATAAGCGATATTGGGTTCATTTGCACTTGAAAATAACTTAACAATGACATGTTGAGTCGAAAACATTTTATGTTCGATGGATCTAGGTTGATGGCAATTGTTCCCGTTATAATTACTATTTCGGGTCGGCGTAATTAGCTGGGAAGTCAAGGATCCGAAGCGACACAGATCAGAGGGACACCCCAGATAAGCGTTAATGGGTTCATCTGAGTACTTGAGATGATAATAATAGCAGCCAAGTGATGGACTCTATGCCTAGATAGGCGTTTGATTTTTAAGCTCGGTGGTTAATGAACGGTCAACTGATTGGCTGAACGCTATAAATGGGCGCAATTTTGAGCAAAATGACAAGACGCTTCATTAGCCTCTCTAACGTCTCGTCATGCCCTCAACCATCCTCCTCCTTCTTGCACTGCCTCTCGCCAGTTCTCTGGAGTGCCTCCACAACAGTACAGTGACGAATGCGATTTACAATGTGAGTTTATTCTCTAAAAAATAAAAATCGATAATCAGTGATCAGTGATTTGCATGGAAATGAATGATTGATTCAGCACGGTATGCTCGTCCGGGCGTACACTTCCAACTACAATTTGGGCGTGCTGGAATGTTCGGAGAAGCTGACTCGATGCGTGGTCTTCGTGAGTTTATTCCTGCTTCATATCTCGTTTACTTTATCAAATACGTACATAACTAATCAAAATAGTGTGCACGTGTCCTAGTGAAAATGACAGTACCTATTTTCCCTTCACATTGTACGCATTTGGTTGCAGAAAGCGATGGACATCTCATTCTTCCAGTCGCTCGACGTCGCTCAGGATCAGTCCATCTTCGTGAATCTCATAAAGGGCAACAACGGAAAAGTTGCGGGACGCGCGTGCATGTCTGAAGCGGACACAACTAAGATCGCCGGTAGTTATGCAGCATATTTTTTGTAATTTTCACGCAAAAATAGTACAGTTTTAGACATCGAAGAAATGTCGAACAAACAACACCATCGTAATTGTAATGTTTCCTCACGTAGTGATCAATTTCAGGCCCAACAGGCGGAAGATTGTCTGAACTGGCCCAAGGGCACGGACTGCTACTGCACGACGGACGAGTGCACGGGAAGTGCTTCTCGTCTTCTTTCGCTGCTCCCATTGATTGGACTTCTGATGTACTTGATACATTGAGCTGTTTGAGACTGAGTGTACATTTGTTCACGGGTTGTAAAGTAACACATTTTCGGATATCTATGAGCAGTAGATGTTTCGCATCGCAACAAAGAGAAGAACATCACATCACTGAACGACCGCACAAATTGTAACTGATGAGTACAGGGGAAGCGCCAGCCGACTCTCATGCTAATCCCATAGATTGGAATTCGATATTTGGGCTTATTAAGAGGCCTTTAAAAGTATGGTTCATTTTCAACGGGTTGTACATAAATAATTGCGGTGTGATTATGAATAAAGCGTATGTTGTGGACGCTCTCTGCTCCCGTTTCGCTGCTCTCGTGGATTGGTTTTCTAATATATACTTGTGCAACTAATTGAACTGTCAAACGCATTTCGCATTTCGGCGGGTTGTACAGCAATAAACGATTGTCACTGAGACCATTACAATCGGAGTGGAAGAACGTCATTATCTTTTCTGCACGAATTTTCAACGTGATCAAATCAAGATACAATTGATTTAGAAACACACCCACTCGTGATCACCGAATGCAACGATCATATGATCCATGAACACTAGTCGGTTTCGCATCGTGTTCGAGGAACGACACCACGCTCTCTTTATTATATTTACTCTCTCGCCGCTCGACCGGTCGAAAAGTGTGTAGAGTGAAGAGAGTGTGGCAACGTTTTTCGAACACTGGTCGGTTTCGACTGTTGTGCTAATAAACGCCCATGTTCCATGCCAAAATCCACACACGTTTCATGCTTATAAAACACGACTTTCAGCTTCGTCTCCACTCAACTCCGATGAGGCTGTTACTACTGTTCTCATGTGCTATCGCTTGCGCCTTGTAAGTTCAGTTACTGTTTTGAAAATAAATCCCGAATTAGACATGACTCTCTTATTTCTATACAAGAACCATTGAACCCCATTGGCAACCATTGGACCCCATGGTGGAGCGCAGCTTATGAAGAATATGGCCCCATCCTCACCTGAGCACTATTGCCTGATGTGATAAATAATTGAATTGAATTGAACTCTTATTTCCAAACACTCTCTCACCAATCTAATCGACGAGAGATAATGAAGATAATTAACATAATGAAGAAACGATGTCATGCTAGGAAATAGCTATTTCAGATCGGCGAACCCAGTCGAGCTGCTGACGGCGGCGATGAATGAGGCAATCGGCACGGTCAAGCTGAGGAATCTCGTTGCTGGCGATATCGTCGGTGGGTTATGCAAGTGAAATATCGGTTACAAGGCACTATTTCGGATGAGAACCAAAAATGAGCCTTTCTCTTCTGAAAATGTATTCTGAAAACCCTGGAGAATACTAATTTTACGTTCGCATCCGGTGGGTTCTCATACAACCTACTACCAATCCCAATAATGACTGCTGATTCCGGCTGAATCGGATTTCATCGAAATTATTTCATATTTCAATCATAAAAAAGTTGCTTAGGTGAGGACTATCGTCCGAAAACGCAAAAGGCGGTCGGAGACTCGATTGCAGCGCAGAAGATCGGCGACATTATGCAGGTTTGCTCAGAGAAAAATGCAATTTTGCGAAACACATTGAATTCATTAGGAGACAACACGGATTCTCATGGAGAAACACGGCGCTGCCTTCCTTTCGCAACTACAGGGAGTAAGTATCTAAATTCGAATATTTATCTGACCTTGTGCGAATAGTGGATTATGGCGCGATCAAGAGACACTTCAGATCGATATTTCGGCCACGCTGGAGAGTCTGCTCAAATCAAACAGAACTAAGAGACAATACGGAGTGGTTGGCCAGATTCAATCTTGAAATGACAGGGGAAAATCAATCGTTTTTTATAACCGTTTTTCGCACATCAGGGCGAGACCACTCCAGTGCCCGATTCTTGCATCGAAAGACCGGCTACTTGCGATACGAGGTGATAATTTCTTAAAATATCATTTAAAAATAGCGAATTGTAAAAGGTAAGTTTAAGCCAGCATGCTGGTGTCAAAATGCTCGTGTAATGTTGAGCTTCCCCTATCGTTCGATCTCCGGTTGGTGCAACCACGATGACACCGCTAGTCGAATGCTCGGATCGACGATGCACCCGATCAGAAGATTCATGGGAGCGCCAAAGTATGATGATGGTGAGCGAAGATTATTTCACAACATTGCTGTTTTCCTCAAACACTGCTCATGCTGTGTTTGCTATTATTGTGACGACGCGAAACCATATTCTGGAAGGAAACGATTGTTCAGGTTTCAACTCGGTTCGTCGGCGGTCGGCCAATGGAGGCGTGCTCCCGTCCACTCGAGCGATCTCGAACAAGATCTTCGCCGAGGTTAGCTACCACTGTTTGCAAAATTTGAGTGCGCTGACTATGACCTTATTGCATTTCCATTTGATTTCGCCCACATTTTTTAGCCGATTTCGTCCATATTCTTCTGGAATTTTTAACAGGCGTCCATTCCCTCTTTCGATCCCAAGTACAACCACTTCCTGATGCAATTTGGACAATGGATTGCGCATGATATTATTTCGACTCCTTTGGCGACAGGTACGAGGCAATCCTAAGCTTATTTTTGAAATTGATATTATTTTTCCAGGACCTACTGGCGCACTGCTCGATTGCACAAAATGTGAATCTGCTGAGGTCACGGCAAATTGCGCTCCTATCGAGGTACATTGCTTTGGATTATACATTATTACACGTTGCACGATACAGTTGCATTTGATTGCACAAATCTGCTGAAATTGAATACAAGTATGCCTTGGAATTGCCAGGTACCTGAGGACGACGCATACTTCCCTGCCAAGACTGCGGATGGGAAGAAGGCGTGCATTCGGTTGACGCGTGCTATAAATGGACAGCAGGGACTTGGGCCGAGACAGCAGATCAATCAGGTTCGCAATGCAGGTTAATTTTCGAAATTCTAAAAAAAAATGACTTCGAACGGTTCGAAATTCAGCCAGATACATTCTCTCCGGTGCTATCGAAAATGGTTAATTTGCACATAATGATCATTAGGGTAGGCTAAACGATAGCGATATTGCGGGCCCGTAACAAGCGAGGGAGAGGTAGCGGGCCCGCTACCTATCGCTACATATCGTTACGTTAGCTTTCCCGCTCGGACAGGGCCGCGGTCATCTCCTCGCCGCGCGCTCTAACTTCACCGGGTCAGAGAGAGCGGGAGGAGGCGAGGGAGAGAGGCAGAGCAGGGGCGTGATACGTAGCGATATGTAGCGATATGTAGCGGGCTCGCTACCTCTCCCTCAGAGGTCACGGGCCCGCTATCGCCAGGCGCGTTATAGCGGGCCCGTTATTATCGAATTGCCAACACTAATGATCATGCAAATACGTATTTTCAGAACTCACACTTCCTCGACCTCTCACAAGTGTACGGATCGACTGATTGTGTGGCGAAGTCGCTCAGAACTCTCACAGTATACCTAATATTTATAAAACGGACACAAAATTATTAATCAATATGCTTCAGGACGGTATGATGAAGATGCACACTGCACAAGGCTATTTGTTGCCACCGCAAAACACAAATGTTGGTATTTTCATTACAAATCGTGGATCAATGTCGATAAAAAAACCCATATGTTCTTTGAATTTCCTTCTTTTTCTATCGCGTTCAAAATCTCCGACCTACACTCGCGGTCATTACTTGAGATAATTACATTCAATTTCAGTTAAAATGCTCCAAGAACTATCATCGATTCTGAAAACCTTGTACATCTATGAAGATAACCGTTACTTATTTGGAATTGCCGATATCGATTGGGCACCGATTTTTCTCGAAATGTTCACGCTCAAGTTAGACACATTGAGAATACACTACGATAACTTAACACATGACTATCTCCCGAACCAATGTGCTGATTTTCTCAGAAAGGTTTGCAGTGTATTTCCTAGTATGTAGTTTAGTTAAATATTTCTTTATTTTCTGTTGAATAATATTTAGAACCTCCCACCGCTGGGTAAGAAACTCTGGTTGTATGCAACATTCAATAACTATCAGGTTGGTCATAAAGTTTTGCGCGATTTTGAGCAAAGTACATTATGACATCCATCATCCTTCGTTGCTAACCAATCAACTTAATTTTTTATAGGTAGATAGGGACGTCTATTCTCTCTTCAGCGCACACTATCATACATTTGTCCGACCAAGTAAACCAATACAGTCATGTCCCAAACTTCATGTGAGCGACCAACACCCTGACTTTTCACCCTGGCCTATTTGGAATATGCACGTAATCCAAATTTGAAATTTCGTGATACTTATGAAGATAAGTTTTTGGAGTACTGCATCTATGCCGACAGTTATTCAGATTTCAATTATTCATGAATGTGAACTACCTCGCCAGTACAAGTCACAATTCTCTTTGGGATAGAATTGGGCTCTCCATTCATGAACAGGGTTCTTCGGAGTTTAGGTGTCCAATTTTTAACATCAAAATACACACTTTTGGCGTTTTTGTGCTAGCCCTGTAGTTTGAGGTGCAGTAATTTCGTGCTCAAATTAATGAACAACCCTTACACTGTCCCTCTTCAATTTGGAATAATATGGGGATCGCTACTTTTTCTAGGACAATCCGTGTCCGAAGACCCTCCATGTTAGGTATTTCGGCATTTATATCGAAAAATAATTGATAGACAAATATCACTTTTTTAGATGAGAAATCCAAGTGGGCTCTTAAATAAAACACATGACTATCTCCCGAACCAATGTGCTGATTTTCTCAGAAAGGTTTGCAGTGTATTTCCTAGTATGTAGTTTAGTTAAATATTTCTTTATTTTCTGTTGAATAATATTTAGAACCTCCCACCGCTGGGTAAGAAACTCTGGTTGTATGCAACATTCAATAACTATCAGGTTGGTCATAAAGTTTTGCGCGATTTTGAGCAAAGTACATTATGACATCCATCATCCTTCGTTGTTAACCAATCAACTTAATTTTTTATAGGTAGATAGGGACGTCTATACTCTCTTCAGCGCACACTATCATACATTTGTCCGACCAAGTAAACCAATACAGTCATGTCCCAAACTTCATGTGAGCGACCAACACCCTGACTTTTCACCCTGGCCTATTTGGAATATGCACGTAATCCAAATTTGAAATTTCGTGATACTTATGAAGATAAGTTTTTGGAGTACTGCATCTATGCCGACAGTTATTCAGATTTCAATTATTCATGAATGTGAACTACCTCGCCAGTACAAGTCACAATTCTCTTTGGGATAGAATTGGGCTCTCCATTCATGAACAGGGTTCTTCGGAGTTTAGGTGTCCAATTTTTAACATCAAAATACACACTTTTGGCGTTTTTGTGCTAGCCCTGTAGTTTGAGGTGCAGTAATTTCGTGCTCAAATTAATGAACAACCCTTACACTGTCCCTCTTCAATTTGGAATAATATGGGGATCGCTACTTTTTCTAGGACAATCCGTGTCCGAAGACCCTCCATGTTAGGTATTTCGGCATTTATATCGAAAAATAATTGATAGACAAATATCACTTTTTTAGATGAGAAATCCAAGTGGGCTCTTAAATATTTATGTATTAGAGAACCCTTGAAGTAGTGATGATAGCGCCCATAGGTAGGTGTCCGTCTCGACAATCTTTGAAACAGGTGATTTATTCGAAAGAACTCTGATTTTTCTGAATGTCCATGATTCATCGACCTGTTCGAAGCACTTGACGTATTCAGCAGCTCTCTATTTTTGAAACTAGGTAGTGCACGACTAGCGCTTTTTGATAAACTTAGTGAACCTCCATCTAACAATTTCTCTGCGGAGTACAGCAACTTTAAGAAAAATCTTATTTTTTCTGAAAATATCAAAGTTACGCAGGCATTAATTTCTCGTATATTAGAGATACTTGGACTAGTTCAACGGTATTATCCTAAAGGTCGAACATGTCTCTATATATCGACATTAGGAAAACAAGTGGAGATTTGAGCAAAGCAAACTATACGAACTCAAATTTCGGGTCAGAAATCGCGCAAAACTTTATGACCAACCTAATACTATGGAAACGGATCACTGGGTGTCAGGTACTAATATTTTGTGATTTTAATATGCACGAGCTTCATTCAGCGAATGTTGAAGAGTCTTCCTTTGCGATCCGCCATATGTCAAGAAGAAAAGAAGAAGTATCATTCGATTAACATTTTCATCACACATAATGATGGATCTTAATATATTGTTATGTTTTGGTCTTTGTCTGTTCAAACAGTGGCATATTAATGATAAAAAAAAACCAAAAGCTCTGTCGACTGACTTGATCACTAGAGTAACACCCCTTTCTCCAAGTTTGATTCCACATTTTTCATTATCAATAAACGCAACAATTGTGTGCAAAGAGAATGATGCACATAAGATAATTCCATACTGATTAATAGTCGCGAACTGGTACTGAGGGCGCCGAAGTCTCTTTTTGAACAGTACACTCTTGTTTCGACTCAAACTCTTCCTCTTTCTCCTCGAATATCGCCCATGCTTCATCTTTCTCTTTCTCATCGATTTCCAAAGGCTTTGCTCCATCTCCGCAAGTCTCTTGATGTGAATCTAGCAGATCGCGAGGAGAGAGGAGAGGGACGCAGGGCAGTCGAAGTGTTCTCGATCTGTTTCGTTCAGTCCCTTCATCCTCTCCGCGAACTTCCCTTTTCCGGTTAAAGATACGTGAAAACACCCCTCGTCTTGGTTCAGGATTCACTTGCTGGCTCGACTCCAGATTAACCTGAATCAGGGAATTATAATAATGCACTCAATGGCATGATCTAGCTGTCACCACCTGGTTCGACTCCAGATGTGCGGAGAGGCGAGGAGCGGAGGGAAGTCGGGTGGGGATGGGCAAAGGCGATAAGAGATCCCCGCCGTCCCCATTGTTGTTGTTGTTGTTGCCGCTTCCACGAAGGCTGAAATAATATGAAAAATGTACAAGAACTAACAAAAAGGAAAACAATTCGATTACCTTTCCATCTTTGCGAGATTGCCGGTGATGGAGACGTTGAGAACGAAATCAGCGCAGGAACAGCACCAAGAGAAGGTGATCAGGCTGAAGTTGACATTGCAATATCCAATCAGATGCATCAAAGAAAATACTTGTTTGTATTTGTTTATTTTACCCTGATTGTATTTGTTCTTCCTGGATAAATTGTTGTGATGTGATATGAGTATTAAAGGGGAAGTAAAGGCAAACGCGCGTCCGGGTGAAATATGTTTCAATTAGAGGTGAACTCCCTTCAAGTCGAGTGCTGTCTCGCGCGTTGCCTGATTTGGCTCCCGGTCAACTACCGATAGCTCTGTTGCTAATGGAGATATTATTGTGAACATTTCGGAGCTTTATATCGTTTGGGAGATCTAGGTCGTGCATATGAAAGTTTCAAACATTTAATTTTGCCTTTACTCCTCCTTTAATCTAAAACTCGTTTCTCACTTGTTCATCTCCACATTGGTATCGCAATTCGGGCAGAAGAAGCGAAGAATGACGATCGCGGCCAAAGAGATGACTGAGAACACCTGGAAAAATCACCCGATTTGAGAAAGTTGAGGTTTTTGAGGGAGGTTATTGAAAAAAATCAAATTACATTACTCACAATAAGAAACAGCCCAGAGTGCGGAAGTGTTTTGGGACCATCGCAGCAGAGGAAAACCACCAGTCCAGCGAGTATTTGACACATGTGCAGAACTGCCTGGGAAATGTGGTTCACATCAGTATTGAAAAAGCAACCAGAACTAGGGTATGTGAGAACTATCATCCGTAGCCTATCTAGACTACGAACGAACCACAGCGTTCACATTATCAAAATGAATATTGAAAGACAAATGAAATGTGTTACCATGAATTTCTCCCTTGCGCCTCCGTGATCGAAACTTCGAAATGCGAGATAGAGCATCCATGCCGAATTTAGAACTTTCACAATAACCAGAATTTTCGTCTGAAGTTATCCATAGAATCATAATCAAATATTAATTGGAAAGTGCCTCACCACGATCCGAACGCTTTCGAGACCCATTTTGGACCCTGCAGAAAAGAAGGTGCGTCCGAATCACGTAGTTCCGGGGTGCTTGAAGAGACGAAAGAAACAAATGTGCAAAGACGTGAGATTGGAAACAGCCCTGGCGCTAAGGAAGCCCGTAATTCACCCTGTTTACGAGTTAGAAGGCGGGAGAGGGGAAAGATCTTTCCACTCTCTCAGGCGGCGGGAAGAGGAAGAGAAAGGGTCATTAAGCATTACGTCGGGGGAAGATCAGAGTAGAGAGATGGAGGGAGAGGCAGAGATAGAGAAATATAGAGAAAGGGAGAAATCGGATGGTGATTCAGAAAATGCTAACTGATGAATTTCCGCATCCGCACCAGTTACTATCAGATCGGGGGGAGATCAGAATGGAAAGAAGGGATAAATTTGGCTCAGAAGAATCTGTTGAGCCACGCCTCCTGTCACTTATTGATTTTTTTTATCCCCTAGTAGTGTTTTCAGTATGAGATTGACTGATATGATATGGGAAATTTTGAAATTGGAGTGCACGACTGGATGAGCTTATTTATCATTAGTAAATCAAACGATCCGAGCTAGCCGAAGGGAGTGTGAGGGCAGAGTCCGACCGATTTTATACGATTGTTCCAACGATAATCGGCGAGATCCATCTTAAAGCCTGCAATCGTTCACTTTGACATATTTTGCTGGGTTTTTTAAATGAGGTTACGATCAACGTTTGCTGATCACTCACCGAACAATGACAGACTAGATGATTGGTATACCGGGCATCCAGGATCCTGGAAAATAGGTACGTATTATGACATATTTTCAGAACCGATAAACTGAAGATCATTATTCATTTCGAGGCATTTATCTACAGTGGCAGTGGAATCTTTGGAATCCGCAGTGGAAAGGCAGCGTAAGACTAGCTATAGCTAGGCGTTTTCCTCCACTTTTACATGAGACTCGTATTTCACTCGTGTTTTCTTTTCAGTAAGTCAAAGTATTGACCTTGTACAAGCATACGTAGTAGATGCCACCGTCGACACTCGAGATTCCGCCATCTGTCGTCGTCATGTGCGAAGGGAGATTCTGGCAGGCCCCACCACGGAGAATCAACTGCGTACCTTCAAGTATGCTGAGTACATTGTCTGCATAGTCAAAAATGAATTCACTTAAGATCGAATTGGGAAAGCTTGTGTAGAAGAGACCCCGTTAGATGGACAATTCATTAATAATGAGAATGATAAGTTAAGAACCCTAAACTGACCTCTAAAGAATGGTTGTGTGTAGAGAATGCACTCGCGACAACTGAGTTGGGATTTGGAGTCGTCGTAGCTTGCGGTTTTAAAAGCAGATTGATCGGGAATGGTCGAAAGCTGCCGCACAACACCTTGTTCGAGCTTAATGAGCTCATTAGCATATTTTTTATAATTATCCACTAATTGTTTATAAGTATTTACTAACAACGCTTTACGGCGCTTACAAATGTTGGAAAATGTCTGCTTGGACGAGCTCCATCCCGTCGGTGTTTTCGCAAACGAACTGAGCCAGAGAGTAGCCGATAATTGCATCGTATTCGGCTTAAATAATATTAATCAACCGAAGAATGTCCCATATTGTATTGTCTTAGCGTCATTGGCTCACTTCAAGAATGAATGCGGTCTGCCGGAGGTAAAAAATATAATGATTTGTTGGTTAGATCCCGACACATGTGACTAATTGACTGACCTTGATTGAGAGCTCCAGCCGTCACGGCGTTTTCATAGTAGAATCGGTCGCCCTTTTTGAATGCCGAGAATTGATCAGCGATTAGATGAGTGCCGGTAGGGCCGAGCTGAAACGTTATGCATGCCTGCTAGATTCCTCAATTCAGGTCTACGCATTATATTCTCTACGCGTGAATCGATGAGAGAGAGAGAGTATAGAGTGAAGTGACAGTAGTGTATTTCTAGAACTTTACTGAATACTCCTGTGGGAAACCGCCATTAAAATCTACATAATATCCGCAATAAGCAATACTGTGAACGTACCAGAGCCGTGGGGTCGACCACCCTCTTCAGCAGAAGACCCACGTAGAGATCGATGTCATCGACAGAGTTATACGTCTTCTTGAGCAGATCGATATTTGCCTGAAAGTGCCGTAATCTTCACAAAAATCAATATTATTAATTCTTAAATTAAATCAATATTTGCCTGATCCATATCTTTAGCGAGTGCATCGAAGGAAGCAACCCGACCCAGACCGGGAATCATCTGTCTGAAAATCAAGCGTTCGATTGCGTTTTTATGGCACTAGGTCGGACGAGAACTGTTATGTCGTTTTTGGTACACCAAAGGCGGCATTACGAAATATTTATCTTCTGAACTTGTGCCCGGTTGCATGCAATTACATCATACACTAATTTAGCAATTGCCCACCTGACTTCGTTGTACGGCTGAATTCCCTTATCTCTCCCTCTCTGCACATTGAATGCGGGCAGATCGACTCCGGATGCCTAGAAAGAACTGCATAGATGAGCACTACTACCTTCTAACACGGCATTCGTGCCAATACCATTGTCATGTGAAGAATCAAGCATAAAATACTAGTATTGACATTGGCGCACCTTCTGGCCTCTCTTCGAGAACATCTCGTTCCTCATCGGGAAAGAGAACTGTCTGTCGACAGCCATGCCCGGACAGTTAACCATGCCTGGAATAAACTCTATTCTTGGAAACTAACTTATTTGATGTCGCGCTAGGTATCACGATGTATTGATCAGTGAGTGCATAATGTTTCTCACCCTGCATCATACTTGAAACAGTTGCCGTCTTGTCGTAGATTGGATCCGTGTAGAAAATGTGCTGACCGAGATCGACGGTTGCGCCGATCGAACTGCAACACTCACTAGATGTCTTCCTCATTGCGCAAAGGTCTGACTATCCTGATATCACACACTCTCTCGCCGGTCAGAGAAAGCAAGAGAGAGCATGAGATTTGGAGAGAGTCATTACTCCCTCACTCCTACCACTCATGCTACATGTATGGTCTCGTGACCTCTCGGGCGTGGATAAATTACTATGATAATAGTATCATCCACATAGTAACTTTAAAAAATAGTTTAGGAGTACACACAATAAATACGATATAGGTAACATACACATTCTGGTTCGTCCTGCGTGGTACATCTTTTCTCGCTTGTGAGTGGCCAAATCGGAACGCTCCCGAGCAGAATTCAACAGAGACGGAGGGGTTGATGCGTGTATCATAAGTATCTGAAAGAAGATTCATTTAACATTCATTTTTTTTAATTTACAAAAAAGGTGTTTATTTTTTCTTTGGACTGCTTGCCAAGGGCGAGCACTAAATATTGGGGTGTCCGGAAAGTTTGTATAATTTTTTGTTTTTATTTTTTATTCAATGCTTTACAATTCTCAGTGACCAATGTATGCCCCCTTCTTTCTCACTACCTCCCTCCAGCGATTGGGCAGGGTCTCGATTCCTCTCTTCCAGAATGCGGGTTTCTTCGAGACCGCCCAGTTCACGAAAGCCCTCACAACTTCATCTCGATTCTTGAACTTCTTTCCTTTGCAGAAGTCAGAGAGAGAGCGGAAGCAGTGGTAGTCGCGTGGGGAGAGATCCGGGGAACACGGTGGATGGGAAATCCTCTCGATCTTCAGCTCCTTCATTTTCTTCTGGCTGGGTCATCTTCGCTCGATGTGGGCGAGCATTGTCCATCAGAAGAAGAATTTTGCCCTGGTTCTGGAGTCTGGGAGGAACTCTGATCGCGACATCTTCCAGTTGTTCAGAGAAGAGGTCGGCATTGATGCTGGTGCCAGGGGCGATGATCTCCCAGTAGATGGGACCGAGCACTGAGAAGAAGAAGCAGAGGAGTTCCTTCTTTCCGTGCTCTTCCTTCTTCGGGACGGGCGTGGGCTTCTCATCTGCATCCACCCATTGCAGGATCCTCACAGGGTTATCGTACGCGATCCACTTCTCATCTGTAGCGATGATGGAATTGACCCATCGAAGATTGGATCTACGATGGAGTAATTCCCGACAGACTTGAACACGATTTTTCAGCTGTTCGGGGGAGAGGTCATGGGGAATCACTTGTGGGAGTTTCGGCTTCTTCCCAGATCGATGGAGGATATCGGACACCGTTGATCTGGGAGTATCAGTATCCTTCTTCAACTCACGCACACTGGCCATGGGCTTGCGCTTCAGTGTGCGGAGAACGAGAGGCTGATCGAGGGAGGGAGGGCGTCCAGAGCGGGGTTGATCATCGAGACCAAACTCCCCTTTCTTGAAGCGGGAGAACCACTTATAGCAAAAGGGTATGGAGGGGGCGTCAGCTCCTTCCGACTGGGCCAGGGCAGAGTGGGCCTCCTTCACGGATCGGCCAAGACGGTAGTAATGAAGTAAAACTGCTCGGAGGTAGAGATGGGAGTCCATCACAAGAATCAATGTAGCAACTAGGAGACTGATTAAATCCTCTCACTACTCAACGTCAGAATGATGCAATACATTGTTGACAAACAGATTGCGCAATCACTGCATTTGATCGCGAACTGACTTTTTTCCGAAGCATTATACGAACGTTCCGGACACCCCAATATAACAAAATACAATTTCTTGTCAACCCATCACTAGTTTTGGTCAGATTCTGGACGATACTAGCCACGACGGGGAGTACTAAACACTATACTACATGGGCCTGGTGTCATCCGTAGGCTTCGATCCTGCGCCCACAGAAGTGGACTGTATATTTCTACACAAACTAAAAATAGAAAAAGAATGAAAAAGCGCATGAACTAACTTGATCGACCGCTGGGGTTCAGAGCGAACTGCTGCATCTTCTTTTGCCCGATGATTTTGGGAAGGTACTCGGAGTAGATGTGAGATAGAGGGCGATCATCAGGCGACGAATTTCCCGCAAAATATTGAGGAATTTATTGTCGAATGGTGGTAATGTGTTTTTTTTTCACTTGCAAGGACTCGAGCAAAGCCAAATTTGAAGCCAAATTGGGTTAAACTTTACTTGATAGATCTTCTCGTCGTTCCACTGCGTATTCAGCCCTTTAATCTGTCCCGCCCATTTATTGTGCTGTCGAAGGTAGAGAGTGTGCATCGGAATGAGACCTAGAGCAGCGATTTATCTTTTTTTGGTACAAAGATCGTCTATATTGTGTCAAAGAATCACTGAAAATGTGCCATTATGTAGGGTTTCCTCATCCGAGCGTGGTAATCTAACGTAGTGACCCTTGTTAGGGCTTGAAAACTCGTGCCAGGATGGAGGGAGCTTCTGGGGTCGCCTGCTGAGAAACATGGGTACGTCGGGGCGGATTGGCAATTGGAGCTCTGAAAATTGTCATTTTTGGATCACCTCGCATTGTTGAATGACAATTACTTATTGACATTGATCCACGATTTGTAATGAAAATACCAACATTTGTGTTTTGCGGTGGCAACAAATAGCCTTGTGCAGTGTGCATCTTCATCATACCGTCCTGAAGCATATTGAATAATAATTTTGTGTCCGTTTTATAAATATTAGGTATACTGTGAGAGTTCTGAGCGACTTCGCCACACAATCAGTCGATCCGTACACTTGTGAGAGGTCGAGGAAGTGTGAGTTCTGAAAATACGTATTTGCATGATCATCATAATACATTGCTGCAAATTAAGAGGAGCAATTTCAACAAATTTCGATCAACATATAAATTTGTTTATATTAGGGTGGCTGAAATGGATCAACGGGTCGCTATTTAGAGGGCCTCGGCAGATCAGAGACGGATGAGACGGTTAACCGTCCCTTCTGGCAGTCCTACCCTCTCTATTCATTGTGGAGAGAGACACTCTCTCGTTTCTCTCTAACTCCCCTCACGGATGACCCGTATGATAGAGTAAACAAGACGGTTAACCGTGATCCATTTTAGCCACCCCAGTTTATATATCGTATCTTTGGACGAATACATTGATTACTTGCATTTTTAATTGACTTGATTTTTTCAACCCTCTTGATCTTTCAAATGAAACGGAGATGGATATTTGAGCTTTGGTTAAATACGTATGTTTTTAGTTCAAAATCAGTTGAAATACACAAAAACACGCTGGTGTGGAATGTATTAAAATAATTTCGAGAAAATTTTAAAATAATTTCTATCCCCACCCCATTTTCGTGGCGGCATTAGCTACCTTCTGGCAGGGATCCACTGCACAATCGTAAACTCTTACGACTGTGCCCCTGCGTCACGTATTTAAAATGAACAATATCGGAATCATCCGCTCTTCACATTGGATGCAGCCGCCACTCCACTAGTAACTCATAGTATGTTCATTAATTCATAGTCCATAGATCTCATCAGGCAGTGTCGTTGTAATCCATATTGAAGCACAGTTCTTTAAAACATTGCATGTGCTTTCAAATTAACAATATTGTCTGATTTGTTTTCAGTTCGCGCTGTCTAACTTATCCACACTAGTGTTTCTCTTAAACTTGTTCCTTCTTATAATTATCTGCGAACTAATTGACGTTGTATTGTTTTGAGGATGTCTACCTCGAATGGAATCAATCTTTCCGATTTACCTTCCGATGTCATTCGGGAGATAATAACGGAGGACGCATTTGAGTCGATCGCCTCAATGAGACTGGTGAGTGATTTTGCAAATTTCAGATAGTTTCAGAATTTCAGATAGGTTGAAATTCGAAAAGAATGACGTATGTCTTAATGGTGCAATAAATCGAATACTACTGAATACATCCATAATTTTCATCATTCAAGATCTCGCCCCGATGGCACCGTCTTGTGAATGATCATTTACAAAATAGAGCGACTTTTCCTGTCATTGAAACTCTCTGCTGGAGCGAGGGCGAAAGTACGGAAATCATGGAGCTGGGCCTGCAAATTCCCGATCGACTCCGAGGATATTTCGGAATCGACACTTGGAGTGCAACTTCCCAACCTAGAGACTCGTTTGATGTGTTTGCTCAAATAAAAATTAATTTGTTAACATATTTTGCATTAAGATATTTGACGTCTCTGATCAGAGTTGGTTTACGAAAACGACAAATGTCGGAAGCCTTTCTAAATTGGAGGAGTTGCTTGGAAGATCGTCTCGGATAAACACGCTTATTATGCCCGCCGATAAAAGTGTGCACATCCCCGGATTGTTCAGACAAGCCCTATCTGGCGTCACCGTTGAAACGCTTGTGCTTTCGACCTCAGGGCCTTTGGGAGAATGGAACAAGTGAGTGCGACTTTGGAAGCTTTTCCAGAATATATTTTTATTGAATTATGTGCCTTCCCCATTGCAGGTATGCTATACTTGATATTATCGAACGTAATAGAGTCGAGAAACTTGTGATGTTGTCGACGCACGGTGGTTCGTATTTCGGTCAACTTCGAACTTATCCCGATGGTAAGCATTTTGCGTGACATTGAAACGAAACGAATTAAAATATACCAAAACGTATTTTTTCGAATATTATAATATTTGGAAAATAATGAAAAATGTTTCATGTACACACTGCCTTTGCAGATCCGAAATATTGCGGTGCGCATCGATCATTTTTAATCGAAGCACTAAACATCTTCGCATCGATCGATATAGTTTTAATTCCGTTTGGCAAACAGCCAGAGCCTGAAAGACTATACAGAAAAATTGCGGCGAATTCATATTCGATGCTCCAATTTCAGAACAAGTTCAAAGTGAGTGATTTTTGGGGAGCAAATGCCAAATTTTCTCCATTCAAAATATTGCAATGAAATCATCCGAATTTTTCAAATGCGTTAATTTAGGTGAATACGCTTGTGGAACTCAAGCGAATTACTGAAGGATTCGCATACGTTTCCGTCGCCGTCGCCGCTCGATGAGCGAAGAGGACAAGGAAATCTACATTACCCTGCCTACAGTATCTTAATGGCTATCGAGAACTGATTTCACTTTACATGCTAGAATTACAATTGTTGCTGTTTGACATATATACCAGCATAATTTTACAACGATATTTTCCCCTGTCTGTCTTCCAGTTCCTCTAGGTTCTAGGCCCAAAGGCCTTCGTGCTCATTTCGAAAAAAATTCCAAATAAAGTGAATAGGAAGATAAGCAAATGAAAGATTACATGGAATAATTAATTAATATACCGTTGCTCATTTTTTTAATTGCAAAGGCCATCAGAGAGATTGCATGGAATCTCATTAATACGCTTTCCAAAAAAACTCTCAAATATAATTTGGTAGTAGTTCCGCAGTTAAAAGTACGCGAGTTTGAAGTATTTTATAACTTAAGAGGCCGGATCGGTAATTAACGACCACTCCCCGGACACGGCCCCCCGGAATGAGAACCGGGCAACCTCACTTTGTACATGGACACCCCTTGGTCCCTTGCTGCGAAAAGTATTGGTGTTTTCTCGATTCCACTTATCAATGGGCAAATATAAGCTCACAAAGTCGAAAAATCGAGATTTCGTATTTTCTGAACGCGACAAGATAGAGTCGAAATCTCTTTTGCGTTACAGTAGGCATGTTCAATAACTAAAAATTAACCATCCCGATCGAATCCTACTCGACCTAGATACCTAATTCAAGATCAATAATTTTGCATTTTTAGCAAAATATGACAAATATTGAGAGACCGACGGTTCTCATTACGCTCAAAATGTAGCCTGATGAATTCTGCATCGGGTCCTCCAAAATCGGGAAAAAATCATTTTCCCCATAGTGGTCTCCCCCTGCCCCAAATGTGCAAGGGTTCTCAAATTTACTGAACTTTTCGCATTATTTGCATTCTAGTGAACTTTTTCGAGGCAGTTCGAGCGTTGCTGTTAATTCTAAGACTGGTAAAACTTGAAACTGCAAGCGAAAGCCGGATTTGCATAATTCTCAAAATGACGATTTTGGCAACCTCGGCTGGACCCATATTCGAGAGACTAAAAGTCATTATTTTCAATGGCATGACAGTGAAAACAATGTGCGATGCAAAGTGTACAAGTACTAGTTTAAGAAAAACAAAATAAATGTTTTCCTACAAATTTTAAAGTTTGAGATTTTCTCGACCCAATATCCGATATTAGATTTGGTGACTTCGAAAAATGTCGTTATATTAAACTAAAACTGCGTTGTTTTATAAGTACACAACATTATTCCATGAGAAAAGCAAAAACGAGCCAAGAAAATTCACGTGCGTCATGGAAACATTCATTTTTTCGACTTCGATTTTATGTATATTTGCGCAGTGATAACTCAGGATTTTAGTATTTCTACCTGGGGCTTAATATATAGTAGAGTAGTAGTACTCCTGAAATAACATCACTAAGTCACTCTTATCATTGTTATTTTTTTAAATAACTTCTCACAAATTTCATCAAAATCAATAGTATCGTTAGTAAAATATTCGAGACATTTCGATTTTCTTGAAGAAATTGAGCACAAATGTTCATATTGAATACAATTTCATTAGATATTTTAGAAAATGTTTCTTTCTCACTAAATGTGTACATTTTTGAAATTTCGTTTTTTTCGGGTTTCAAAATTTCGAAATTTTTGAAGCTGATGAAAATGCACGTGTTATTCGCATTTTCATGAGCAATTAAAATGCTGATGATATTACTTGTGTAATTGGAGCTATTAGTGCAGAAACATTTGAATTGTACACGCGATTTACTTTCGATACTATTGATTTTGATGAAATTTATGAGAAGTTATTAAGAAAATAAGAATGATAAGAGTGACTTAGTGAAGTTATGTCAGGAGTACTACTACTCTACTATATATTAAGCCCATACATTCCAGGTAGTATTACTAAAATCCTGAGTTATCACTGCGCAAATTTACGTAAAATCGAAGTCGAAAAAATGAATGTTTCCAAAATGTGACGCACGTGAATTGTCTTGGCTCGTTTTTACTTTTCTCATGAAATAATGTTGTGTTCTTATAAAACAACGCAGTTTTAGTTTAATATAACGACATTTTTCGAAGTCACCAAATCTAATATCGGATATTGGGTCGAGAAAATCTCAAACTTTAAAATTTGTAGGAAAACATTTATTTTGTTTTTCTTAAACTAGTACTTGTATACTTTGCATCGCACATTGTTTTCACTGTCATGCCATTGAAAATAATGACTTTAGTCTCTCGAATATGGGTCCAGCCGAGGTTGCCAAAATCGTCATTTTGAGAATTATGCAAATACGGCTTTCGCTTGCAGTTTCAAGTTTTACCAGTCTTAGAATTAACAGCAACGCTCGAACTGCCTCGAAAAAGTTCACTAGAATGCAAATAATGCGAAAAGTTCAGTAAATTTGAGAACCCTTGCACATTTGGGGCAGGGGGAGACCACTATGGGGAAAATGATTTTTTCCCGATTTTGGAGGACCCGATGCAGAATTCATCAGGCTACATTTTGAGCGTAATGAGAACCGTCGGTCTCTCAATATTTGTCATATTTTGCTAAAAATTCAAAATTATTGATCTTGAATTAGGTATCTAGGTCGAGTAGGATTCGATCGGGATGGTTAATTTTTAGTTATTGAACATGCCTGCTGTAACGCAAAAGAGATTTCGACTCTATCTTGTCGCGTTCAGAAAATACGAAATCTCGATTTTTCGACTTTGTGAGCTTATATTTGCCCATTGATAAGTGGAATCGAGAAAACACCAATACTTTTCGCAGCAAGGGACCAAGGGGTGTCCATGTACAAAGTGAGGTTGCCCGGTTCTCATTCCGGGGGGCCGTGTCCGGGGGGTTGTCGTTAATTACCGATCCGGCCTCTTAAACATATCGGTGACCTCACTCGACAGGGTTTCCTCCACCACTGTGAATTCCTAAATGATTATTCAGTTGTGGTGTAAAGGGCTCTAGAAAGTCCATTTAATACTTCATCGATTGTAATTAGTTAGATGATATTGAAAGATAAAGTTAAGGCTATAGGGGCTACAATGTCCAAGTGCTAAGACGCGACAAGACTTTAGCAACAACCTGATAGCGTGAAAGATTGATTAATTATTGTGGATTGTTGTGGCATGTGTTCGACAAGAAGTGAACTAAACGGCCAGTGGATGAAGATAATAGGGAATCAACGAGGATTCCTCAATCCATTTAGCTCACAAGCAAATGTATCGCACGTAAAGAACCTCCGGTACCAATGCTAGACTACACTGAGTGGATCATTGAATCCCTTTATCGACTGTTTTCCTATGTTCCTCCTTAATCTCCTCCATTATCCGCGCACATCCATCTTGCCTTTTCCCCCGTGAGTCTCATTTTAATTTACATTCTAACAAGTGTATCTCTGAAGCATCCAGTCCAATAATGATTTGTTTCAATTTGATAGGTTAAAGGGACCTGGCAGAGATTGGACATTTGAACTTATTGTGTAGAACTCGTTATTTCAAAATTGATATTATAATACAAAAAAATTAGAAAAATTTTCTGTTCGCGTAATTTAAAAAATAAAATGGCTATGTGAAAATATTGGTGGGAATTTAGGGTGAGTACGGTAACGAGTGCTTTTTCCCCATGATTCACTATTTACCGGTTGTGTCCTGAGTTGACGGCTCGTTGTTGCCTCAACTCCAACTTGAAGGTTTCCCTATTTTGCGTTTTTAATTTGATCATCCGCTGTTTCCAACATGTTGAATATGTGCTTTAGTGTCGCTACAAGCCAAATTCGTTTATGCTTGGGCGACAGACGGGGCGCGAGTTACGCGTGTTTCGGCGCGCGTAACTTGTGCCTTGCGCTCTGTCCTCCACCCATGCGGTTCGGCGCGCGTAATTCGCTCTGTATTTTTAATATTTGTCGTATAAAAACGTTTGTGCTCGATTCTAAATCGATTTGCACAGGCCGTCACGACGATGGACTCGATTAGAAGAGGAGAGGAACGACGAGGGAGCCGCATCTTTGCCATGCTAAGTGGCCTCAACGGAACGTCAGCAGTCGTTTCTCCCGTCACCTTCTCGCCCAAGAGGCTTTCCACCACTCTGACCCTCTCTGTGAGTAACGCCTTCATTTCGTAATCAGTTCTGCCTGTTAAAATTGATCGATTTACATAGTGTGTTTTTTGCTAAAAATAGGCGCAGTTGATGTTTGTTTATGTGCGTTTTATGATACGATCATGTTATACTTGTTAGAAATTACGTTTTTGTTTCAGAATTTGTAATCCCGGAGTGTAACTCCATCAAACTGCGTGGAACTTCGACATTTTCGTCGACTTGAAGCAGCATACAAATCAAAATGGCCGATCTTGATTCGTTCTTTGCTAAGAAGAAGGACAAGAATAAGAAGGTTAGTTGTATTTATGTTACATATCCCATTATTTAGAAAGTGGTTAACATTATCTCTTTATTTATTTGTTTTATTAAAGTGATCTTTGCAGTCCGTCGTAAAGGTCGATGATGTCGGAAGTCTCCTTGAGCGCAAGGCGAAGAAGCAGGTTTGTGTAGCATTTATATTGTGATTCTAGTGGGAACAATCAACTTGTTGTATAGGAACCATCGTAATAGCTAATTTTCCTTATTAGAATATTCTTATACACAATTAACTCACTTGTCGATTACGACATTTCCCATTAGTGTAAGTCCTCCCTCTCAAACTGTTGTATTACGTGTCAATACGCGTCGGCCTCGCTCTCTCTCCCTCGCTTTCCCGCGCACTATCTTTCTCTGCACTCTCTTCCCAAGTGCGCTCTCTCGCCCCCCTCTTCCCTCACTCCATCCATTCATTCTGTCCTTTAGCTCGTTCACCGGCTAGCTGCCCGGTCTCTCCTCTTGTCTATTTTCTGATATTTATTTTGTGGTGACAAACTCTGCGTTTACTCACGTCCTCTCCCATCTACAAGGGACAAGGACACAACACAACTGATACTCGTATTTCATCACAATTAATCAACTTGTTCAGGAAGAGAGAGAACGTGAAGAAGCCGAGGATCTCAAGAACGGAGATGACGACGGATCGCAGGAGGAGAGTGAGTGGCTCGATTATGAGACCAACACCAACAACAGGTTTGCAATGCGTTGTAGTAGCTTTTCTTACCTACTGAGTGGCGTCAGCGCGGAGTGCGCAGCAGAGCCACAAGTTGGTTTTAATTATTAACATTTCAATGGTTTATGCTTGTCTTTGCAGAGTCGACGGACTGCGCATTAAGGACATGGGTCTCGAAGACACCGATGAAGAGACCCCCGAAGCTGTCGAGGAAGAGAAGGATGTTGTGAAAGAGGTCACGAAGACCTGGAGAACCATCGAGGCGAGTAAACTCAATTCGTTATTTTTTATACATTGTTCATCTCATTGATTCAATAGGCGTACTTACGATTCACATAAATTAAATTAAATTCGAACGTTTCAGAAGAGCGAGACTGCTCCGGAGCTGATCCCGGCCGCGTCCGAGTTTGCAGCCAACAAGCCCTCGCGCTACGTCGCTCCCAGCATGCGCGGGGCGAATGTCGGCGGGAGATCGATCTCAGTCACCAGGTTAAATATTAATAAACCGGTTTTAGCTCATGGTTGTGATTGTAAGATTTTTTATTTATTGTGTAAAATTTGCAGGAAATGTTCACTACTTTCGCTGCTGCCGAGCAGATGGAGAAGCACAAGAAAGACGAGGTGGAGACTACGAACACCGCCAATGCGTGGTCTACTGCCGGAGCACCCGCCTCCAGACCGGGAGCCTACGTGGCGCCCAAGATGAGCCCAAGACTTGTCCTTGTAACAGCATTAAATTTCAAGTCTAGATCCTGTTCAAAGGCTTCTTGCTGATAGACAACTAGCATAATTTTCCTTATCTGTACACAAACTATTTCGTGTTAGGTGTGCTTTCTCGTGGTAACTGTGATGCTTTCTTGCATGAGTATTTTTTAAAATGTATTGGTTTTTGCAGACGGACGCGTGGGTTCGCCCTTCTCCCCCGCGAGAAGAACGACGCTCTGCCCGCAGTTAGAGCGATGTCGGCAAATGCCGGTCCGGCACCATCCATGGTTGTCAGATGGGTTATTTACTACCTTTTTTCAATTGAATAGTTTATCATAGACTAGTAAAATTTAAATAATCGTGACTATGTAATGATACGGATGTAATGATATGGAAATTATAGACTTTTGATTAATTAGTGGCTTCAATATTGGGCAAAAAAATAGTATAATACTGACTGATTTGTCTGAACTATAGATTAAATTATTTTACAATTTGATTGATTGAATATTTGATTCTTTGTGGAACAGTTACAGTGCTTTCTGCTTCCGCTGCGATGAAGAAGACGACGAATTTATCAAGGACAATCAAATATCAGGTACGTGATTACCATAAATAAAAAATTCCAAGAATATAGTGATAGAAGATAGTTCGGTTATTGTAAAATATGGTATATTCTTACTACTGGATGATAATTATGAGAAATGGAGCACTGAAGAAGGGATGTTACTAGAACAACTCTAAACATAGGTGTACTGTACCTCATCCCTCCATGGATGCTTGCCCTTGCTCATTTTGCGTTTCACGCTGTCTGCAATCCTTCCCTTTCTAGGCAGCAGCACCTGCCCAATCTCCACTCGATCGCCCAGCAGCTCGGAGAACACAAGTGAGTTGTGGTGCATGGCCGACAGCTTCATCTTCTTATTGTAGTACGGGGCCGAGCTAGTAATATTTAACAACTATGTTGAGAAATAATGAGTCATTATATCTTGGATGATCGCAAATTGACTGTTTCATACCTGGAGAGACGTTTGGGTGCATACATGAGCGAGAGTGAATGGAAACACTCGCACATTGCAGTGCCTACGTCAGCAGAGCAGGCGAGGAACGCCTTCGCGAAGGAAGGAGAGAAGAGGAGGGAGTGGATGAGTTGATACTCAGGCGAGTCTTTCTACCATTACACAAAAATTATTGGTAGGGATAGGGGGTCATACTATTGATAATATTGCTATTCTCGAGTATGTACCTCAATCAGATTCATGGGAGCCTTCAGGAGTTCCTTCTGATTTACATTCGGTCCTTTCCCTTTCTTCCCCTTCTTAGATGCACGGGCAAAAAGATGAATACACTTGGTTACCAACTTGAACTCGTTATCCTATTAGAATAATGTTCACTATTTTGAACAGAAATTATATATTGGCAACCTTTTTCCACTTGTGCTCTCCGGTGCAGTGCTTTAGGAATGACCTCACATATTCAAGAGCAAGTGCTCGATCCTCTCTCTTGGGAAACCTCTGGTTGATGAAGTACAAGTGATTGAAAAATAACTTATACCACTCCGCCAGACGAGGACAGGATGGTTTCTTCATTCCCTGTATAGGGTTTTCTAGGAGGACAATGATTCGCTTTTCACTCACGTTCCACCACTCTTTCCGAAGTGGCTTCTGTGCATGCCAAAAATCTCTCAGCGATTCGATACCAGCCAGCTTGGGGTTCTCCCTGATTCTCTTATCCACGCTCGCGTTCGAGTCGGTGACGCGCGCTCTGATGATGAAATCAAACGGTAGAATACTATAGGTGGAGAAATAGTGGAAGGATAGGATACTGTAGGTGGAGAAATAGTTGAAGGATAGGATACTGTAGGTGGAGAAATAGTGGAAGGATAGGATACTGTAGGTGGAGAGGTTACGGTAGGATAGGATACTGTAGGTGGAGAGGTTACGGTAGAATAGTATAGACCATTAGAGCTGTGAGCTTACACGGAACAATACCTGATCTTGAACCCATCCTGAACAAGTTGCACGAGCACTCTCTCCGATCCAATTGTCTCGATCCTACACGAGACTCCTCCTATTGATATAATTTCCTCCAAACATTTACTACACAATTATAATGATACCAATTTCCTCATCCTTCACCGAGAGGGACACGCAAGCGACGATGAGGCGAAGGCCGGCATCGAAGGCCTTCGCCTCATCCTCACCTTCCCATTCGAAGACGTCCACCCAGGTGAGTCGAATTGACCATCCAGAGCGATCATTATTCCATCCACACTGGAGATGGTCGAGTCAATTCTCTCCGGTTGAAGACTACTTTGCAGATTCCTGTGAGGCGACCTGGAGTTGGGAGAGGGAAAGAGGAGCAGAGAAGAGATGCTGGAAGGAGACGGTTGAGATTTAGTAAATTGCATGTTTTACATATTGTAACTTATTGTTTATTGTAAATATTATCATAGGTATTTTTATTGTAAATAATATATAACCTATCTATTTTGTATTATTGAAAAGGGCAGGCAAACGGTAGGGGTTGCAAAAAGGAAAACGATAATTTCGCACCCTCTTGTAGCTCTTTCCATCCCTCTCAAAAGTGCGCTGTGCGAGAGGTCAACAGCTACGGGAATCTGCGTCCCTTCCTCACTCCTTCCTTTTGAAAGAAACGATTGACCCATTCATTGATCTACTCGAGTCTCTGGTTGTTATGCCCCTTCCTTTCTTTCTCCCTTATGGGATAGGGATGCAACGAGAGACTCGGGTAGATCAAGAATCAATGAAATCCCTTGCATGGAGTGGACCACGAAGGTCCTGCATCCATCGGCTGGTTGATCCCGTCCGCTCGAAAGTGAGGGAAAGATAGGAGAGGGAAGGAAAGAGGGTGTGACAGTTCCGAAATTTATATAGAGCATACAACCCTAGAGTATGGTACTCTCGATTTGGCTGCACTGCTCCCAAAATGTGATTAGTTTTGCCGTGGGTACATTTATATATTATTTCTGTTTCCAGACGATCTTGAGCTTCACTCACAACTAGGGTTGGAGAAACGAGATGGATATCAAGCTTCGCGCACCTATGGCCTTTCTCCCCTCCTCTCCCCCTTACTCTCGCGCGCGCAAGGTCAAACTGCCAGCGGGAAAGCTCAGAAAGCGAGATCTCGATTCAGAATCGATTCTTTCGAATGAATGGCTTGCGCCAACAATTTCAGAACCTGGGTGTGACTTTTGCCTTATTTACTTTTCCGAATCATTTGAACTCTATTTTCAACAGGACAATTTCATCTCGCACCTCTCCATTCCGAGAGCGCGGTCAACAATGATTGATTTCTCTAAATATTCCCACTGAAAATAAAGTTCAAATGATTCGGAAAAGTAAATAGGGAAAAGTCACACCCAGGTTCTGATATTTTTGACGCAAGCCACTCATTCGAAAGCTCTCGTTGAGATACACACAATATGCAAATTTCAGCTGCTATTTCACCTACACTTTTGAGAAAAGGTAGTTTGAGTATAAGTTGGTTAAAACTAACTTTTGGACAATCTAACACGCATCAATCGATTTAGCATGACCTGGGGTCACTCAGAGGACAAATTTCGGATATATTTAATCAGTACCAAGATACGGATTTCTAAAGTTAAAGATCACGTTAACTGATACGGTGTAGGGAGCCTAATAATGAAGTATCCACAATAAGACTTTGGGGCAGTGTTGCGGATACCTTAGGATGCCCAAAAACAGTTAGAACTCATTCGGCAGTTTTTCCTCCATTCCCTGGTTCAGCTCGATTCTCTTATGAGAGGCGTGATATGCAAAGAGCTCGTTGCAATATGGAATTAATTATAAAATGCAGGAATGTAATACTGGATATCATTCGACGCAATAAGGTGAAGAAACTGGAAATAATATCGTCGTGCGGATTATACTTTGTACAGCTAGAAAATGAACGCTTCTTCAGTGATGATGGTAAGCTTCTAGCATCAGATAATAATTCATTATTTGGCCAAAGCTTACAACATTTATTTCGAATTGGATTGAGAAAACTCCGAAAAAGATCCTTTCATTTGCACTCACGTCTTTCAGATCCGGCTAAATGTGAGGCGCATCGATCATTATTCGAAGAAGCAATGCGTATCTTCTCGTCGATCGATATTTTCGTATTTGATATCGATCGCAGCTACATAGGCGCGGAGCAGCTCTCTAGGAGCATCAGGAGGAGAGCAATCAGTTCACTGGAGAACAAGTTCAACGTGAGTTTTCATCGAGAGACCCGAAACCATCCAGTCATGTACTCTCTCAAAGGTAGAGATTTTAGTTTCGAGTTAATTTCCTAAATTTGCATTTAATTTGTTTTTTTGCAGACTTGTAAGCAGATGCAATGATTTGAAATATGTTGGTTTATTTCAATATTCATGTCGATCTCAAGAGAATTTCCGAAGAATCTGGATACATTTCCATTACAGCCAGCGCTCGCTAAAGAACAAGATCGTAAATTAATCTAATTCCAATCCCATCAGACCTGAGATACTATTTGAGGAAATCACACATTTTTAACATGTAAATAAATATTTGTTTTTTTTTAAAGTGATTTCCGAAACCTCGATTAATTCCTTTAACGTTCACAAAGTTAACCGAATACATATATTTAATTTGTAACCCACTTTTTCGAATAATCACTAATTGTTTAGTTCATGTCGTTTGGGAGCATTTGGGTGCTTGTAAGTGTATCTTCCCAATCGATTGATTATTATAAAATTATCTGATCTATTTTATCGAACCCTGCTCTCCATAGTGCATACACCAACAATCGATCTGTAGAAATCAACTCTGAATGAGCAGGCGTGTATTATTGGGCATTACTTCTTCATTAGAACATAATTTTTTATGTCGTAACTATACGATTGTAATTTCAGCATGGTCTTGTTAAACAGGAATTGATTGATCCTTTAATCTTTACTGTCTGCATGAATGATCCAAGACATAGTTATTTCGATCGGCAGGTATTTTAGTATTCAATTCAATTCAATTCAATTCAATTGTTTATCCGCCAGGGTAAGTATATAGGAAATGTGCAGAGAGTCTTCGATATCTTGCGGTGGATTTGGTTGTATAGCAGACAAGGGATACCACAAATCAAACGCACCAGGGTCGCTAGCGGCGCTGATTCGAGGGAGGGGAGAGATAGGTCTTGAATTTATTTTGAAAATGGGGGACTGGGGCTTGGGTGGGGGCAGCAGGTAGGGTTAAAGTCGCAAGAGCGATTCGGAAGTAAAGGATATTGCGGGTAATGAGAGAAGGTAACATCGGAAAAGTTTAGGTGAGCTTGTTACAATTTCATTGGAGAGCACGTTCCATCTATCGATAGACCTCGTCACAAAACTCGAGTGAGACTTAGGAGTAGTGAAAGGCAAAGAAAGACGCAACGCGTGAGCTCTACGAAGATTACGAGTGAGTGGCGAGATTTTATAAAGAGAGGAGTGATCGTAAGAGTAGAAGCCATGAATAGACACGCCTTTGCTCAAGAGTTTGTAAAGAAAGAAGGGAAATTCTTTGAGGGTAGGATGTGTACGGAATATAACAACGGGCAAAAAGACTTTCGTGATTCTTCCTTCGTGATTCTTCCTGTCATGTCCATGCGTTTTTCTGTTTTGATATCAAATATATATCACGCCATTCATCTAAGAATCGAGCTGAATTGGCCTTTTCTCGGATTTGGTCAAAACTTGGAATGTGATGTTTTTTTATGGATAAGTGGATCCATCTCATTCAGAGATACCCTGCTAGTCTCATTTGCATAAACCCATCCTGAGGGTCCTGGCACCGGGTCGTTAGTTCTGGTTCCAACCTTTATCCTTGAATATCTCGGTTCGACGTCACTTTTAGTGAAAATGCCCACCTGACCGACCCCCACTAATTTTATGAACGCTATCCATCCGTGCAAACTAGAACAAACTAGAAATGAAAATTATTTTTAACGGTTATACATATCATACTAATTATCTCGAAAATCAGTCGAAAGATGCAGCTGAAATTTTCTCATAGAGAAGCTCTCGATAAGAGCTTTCGAATAAGTGGTTTGCGGTTATCCAACTCTTTCCGCAAGTTCCATTTTATCCACTTTGAAGTTCCGACTTGATTTGAAGCCATTTAATTCGATGGAGACCGCGCGTTTTTTAACGAGAAACGTAAAATGAGAGGAGGAATTCGTTCTCAACTGTGTTTCAGATATTGTTCAAATGTATTTGCCTCATAAAATATTTGACCAGTATCTGAAACACAGTTGAGAACGAATTCCTCCTCTTACTTTACGTCTCTCGTTAGAAAACGCGCGGTCTCCATCGAATTAAATGACTTCAAATCAAGTCGGAACTTCAAAGTGGATAAAATGGTACTTGCGGAAAGAGTTAGAAAACCGCAAACCACTTATTTGAAAGCTCTTCTTGAGAGCTTCTCGCTGTGAAAATTTCAGCTGCATCTTTCGACAGATTTTCGAGATAATTAGCATGGAATGGATAAACGTTAAAAATCATTTTCATGAGTTCTAGTTTGTACGGATGGATAGCGTTCATAAAATTAGTGGGGGTCGATCAGGCAGGCATTTTCACTAAAAGTGACGTCGAACCGAGATATTCAAGGATAAAGGTTGGAACCAGAACTAACGACCCGGTGCCAGGACCCTCAGGGTGGGTTTATGCAAATGAAAAGTTGGGAATGTCGTTAGGCATCCTAGAGTAGCGCAAAACAGAAGAAATCTATATTTCGACAATTTTGTCAAATCCGGCGTTGAGCTCGATTCTTAGGTGAAAGGCGTGATATTTTGACAATATAACATGTATGGCAATCACAAATAATTGTATTTTTGCGCGCACACCACACGCGCAAGACATGCTTACTGTAGCATTTGAATGCGCGCTCATCTTGGACATTAATTAGGGTTGCTAAAGACGCCAAGCGCTCGCATCAGAGTGAGATTTTTGTTTTCATGTTAATCCTTCCACATGTCCTTTATATTTCTCATTTCGCTTGTTCTTACCTCTTTCAAATCACTCTTATGCAAAATAATTAACGTGATATGACATTTCTTTTCTATAGATTCCTGCTCCAACTGGCATGAGTATCCGCCTATCGGATTTCTTTCTTTTCTTTTTCATATTCATCATTACAATTATCTATACTTTATTTTTCTATGTTTTCCTAACACTTTTCGAAATGCATTAAATGGAAAGTGTCATTAGTTCATTATAGATGATAACTTCAAATGACAGCGGTTTCGGACTATCTGAATTACCTGCTGATCTCATTCGGAAGATCAACAGGGTTGACTCTTTTGAATCAATCAACTTAATGAGACTGGTTAGTATCACTTTTTTTGTTATTTTGTTTCGGATAGATGCATTTTAAAGGTTCTGATTCTTCTCGAAAATAATGTAATTTGTGCAAATGACAACTTCAAATGTCACATTTCATAGCGTTATTTCAATTTTCAATCAGTAATCATTTCAATCAAGATCTCGCGCCGTTGGAATGACCTTGTGCTTGAGCAGATTCCTGCCATTGAGACTTTTTTCTTGAAAGAGCATGAGGATAACACAACATTGGAACTGGGAATGCAAATTCCCGATATGCACCGAGGATATTTTAGAACGAACAACTGGGGCGTAACTACCCACCACAAGGACACGTTTGGTGTGAGATTTCGCAAAAATAACATTGTTTCATTAATATTTTCTTTAAGCTATTTGACGTACCCGATCACAACTGGCTCGCAATGACTACGTATGATGGGAATCAGTTCGAATTGGGGATGTTGATGAGAAGACCTTTATGCATCAAATCCCTTATTATGACCGTATATTCTTGTGTGAACACCCCTGGACTGTTCAGGAAAGAAATGAGCGAGGTTATCGTTGAAAATCTTGTTATTTCGGCTAATGGAAATCTTGGCCAATTAAACAAGTGAGTTGTGGCTTTTACAATGGCTAAACTCTCCCATCGAGAAATGAAAAAAAGTGTTCCACCGCTATTTGTCGAAGAACACTTTTCTTGCAGGAATGATATCATGGAAATTATCCGGAATAATCAGGTCAAGAAACTGGTCATAATTTCGATGCAGGGCGGTACATATCTGCCTCACCTTCTAGTTAGAAATGACGACGGTATAAACAATAATATTATGCAATAATGCTAAAATATCTTTTTAGATCCGAAACAATGCGACGCGCATCGAGATTTGTTTGTCGAAGCAATGACGATTTTCCCATCCATCGAGATCATCTTAATCCCTATGCAAATGCAATACAGACTAACTGAGCAAATGTCTAGGAACATAACGAAGAATGTTTTGGTCAAGTTGGAGAGCAAGTTTAACGTGGGTTTTTACATCGCTTATTTCATAATTTGACAATGTAATGTTTGAATATTTTTACGGACAAATTTATTGATTTATAGGTCAACACGCGTGTTGAACTCAAGAGAATGTCGGAAGAAACCGGATACGTTTCCATCACTGTCAGCAGTCGAACTTGAACTATGGCCTACAAACATGCAATATCATCACTGTTCAAGCAACTATTGACAAGATTCATTCCTAATTGAATTTTTTTTTCCTTCGAAGATTTTCACGATAAATTCGGAAATGTAGTACGGAACTGTTAGATCGAGGTTGAATCATCTGCTAACAAATGCATCAAATAACATAGAACAATTGACAAAAGTGGAATTTTCATTTTAATATTGCCAATTCTGTTATCCAATAGGAGCATCATCGCGAGAGTAGCCCATACCGATGCTGAAAAGAGAAAGGGTGAACATGTTATTTATTTATGTTTGACCATACACTTTACACCACGTATACCGTTGTTGGTGTTGGACTCGATTCTGGGAATACCGTTGATCATTCGTATGGTGACCGTTGATTGCTCCATGCTGCTGCGGAACTGAACATTTCATCATTTGTTTTTCAATTGAATATACTCTTTCGAATACCGTAATCGTTTCAAGCATTTAACATATTTGTAATTCGAATAATCATCTCTAAACTAGATATCTTCGAGTCTGGCGATAAAATAGTGTCGATATTTTTTAAAAAAAGAAAGAAAAAAGTGAACACAAGACTATTGGTTGATCATTATATTCACGCATACCGTATCAAATTTTTCGAGTTACAAGTACATTACTGGTTGTCGGATGATCATGAGAAGAATATGTCGATGGCATATGGGGAGCAGTAGGGAGGGGAGAGGAAGAATTCAGCGACAGATAAATATTTGGGAGAGTTGGGAATTAAAAATTATGGTAAAGAACTTTGCGACATTAATATATCGAAAACCATACTATTCGTCCAAATATATCAATGCCGAGAATTCCATGACATGTTTTTGAGTATTCACATATTAACGGACTTGATAAACAATAGTTCTTTCGCGCGCTTAAAATCACGCGCCAATGACAGCCTTACTGTAATGTTTGAATTCGCAATTGTTGAGAAACGAGTGGCAAAGAAATGCAAGCAAAACCAATCCTTTGCACAAGCGATGAGGCTACATTAAATGTATTGCAATATATTATTGCAATTTTCTTTGTTTAAAACAAGTGATTTATTATACTTTTATGTTAATTCTACTATTACTGCTGATCAAGCTTTTATTACGATTGAACCTATTCTGTATTCTTAATTTCTTGCCTAAACTGATCAATGGCATACAATTTTCGTTTATTATAGATGTCCAGATCAAATGGCATCAAATAGACTCGTTTGAGTCAATCAGTGTTATCAGACTGGTCAGTATTTTTTTTCGGTATGATTCAATGTAACAACTAGTGGGCAACTACACCTCTTTTAAAGTTCAATAAATATTTAGAAAATAATCCCTCTTGGATGCTGCAAAATGCCTGCAAAATCATGGTTATCACGCTTTTTTTGGATCCATCCGCATACGAAATCATGACTCTGACCCATCGTATGACCCCGTGCACTGGGTTACGGTGTGCCTTGGTTACTGTAGTAGTACTGTATTGATGTTTTGCAACGATCATCCGATGAAATCATGAGTGTGACACAATATCTGCTCCAATGCCACATCCAGGTTACGGTACGCGCACGGACAGACCAACACCTATTTTTTGGTCGTAAAAATTTTTCTCCTGGAAATTTCTGAAATCTTTTCGTCTGCTGACCTTGTATTCCGGATGGGGACATACTATCGAAATCTCGCTCGAAACCAACGCGCCAGACAAAAACCCTTTTAGTTTATTGTATATGTAGCAATGCTCATTAGAAAGCAATACGTTGAGTTGCATGTCAAAGTCAAAGTTTTATGTCAAAGTTTTACAAAAAATCGATAATCAGTTCGTTCAAGATATCGCACCGATGGAGTGAAATTGCATGGAACATGTGTCCTATCATAGAAACATTTTTCATGAAATATTACGAAAAGAACGGAAACTTTGATATGGGGATACAAATTCCCGCTCGACATCGAGGATTTTTTGGACTCAATAAATGATCTGAGACTTCCCACCCTAAACACTCGTTCGGTGTGAGTTTCCGCAAACAATATCGTATAAATAATACATTTGTATTTAAGGTGTTCGACATCCCTGAATCTACCTGGTTCACAATTATTAGAGTGTCCCGAAAGTTCGTGCACTATTCAACTTTAAAATTCGTAAAAATCAGTTCGTTATCCAATACCTTGTTTACCGTCTGTTGTCTGTCAACAATGCATTGCGTCATTCTAAAGTTGAATAGCTAGCGGATTCACTCAATATCCAGTTTATTACATTCATTCTACTGATGAAGACTCAACACGATCAGCGTGCAGTTTTCAATCACTACTTCCGCCTTGGCCGATCGGCAAAGGAGGCCCACTCTGCCATGGCCCAATCGGAAGGAGAGAATGCCCCCTCCATTCGTTTCTGTTACAAGTGGTACTCCCGCTTCAAGGAAGGAGACTTCAGTCTCGACGATCAACCCCGATCTGGTCTACCCACTTCCCCTAATGAGTCGCGTGTTCTTGCTGCTCTTAAGGAGGACAAGAAGAGGAGTGTGCGCAAGCTGGACGCCGCGACTCATACTCCCAAAACCACTGTGCACCGGATCCTCCATCGAGTTGGGAAGAGACCGAAGCTTCCTCAATCAATTCCCCATGACCTTGCTCCTGCTCAGCTGAAAAAGCGTGTCGAGGTGTGTCGGGAATTACTCTACCGCAGGCGCAATCTGGGATGGGTGAACAAGATCATTGCTATGGACGAGAAATGGATCACCTACGACAACCCTGACAGGAGACTTCAGTGGGTCGATGCCAATGAGAAGTCCGAGCCCGTCGTGAAGAAGGAACAGCATGGAAAGAAGCAACTGCTCTGTTTCTTCTTCTCCGTGCTCGGTCCCATCTACTGGGAGATCCTCCCCCCTGGCACCACAATCAATGCCGACCTCTTCTCTAAGCAGCTGGAAGAGGTCGCCATCAGAACCCCTCCCAGTCTCCTGATGGATGGGAAAATTCAGATGTTGATGGATAACGCTCGCCCCCCACTATTCAAAATTGACCCAGAAAAAGCTGGACGAATTGAAGATCGAGTGGATTCCCCATCCACCCTATTCTCCGGATATCTCCCCTTGTGACTTCCACTGTTTCCGTTCTCTCTCACTTCTGCAAAGGAAAGACGTTCAAAAATCATGATGAAGTTGTGCGAGCATTTGTGGAATGGATGGTCTCGAGGAAGAAGGAGCTCTGGGAGAGAGGAATTGCGACCCTGCCCGATCGCTGGAAGGAAGTTGAGGGAAACAAGGGAATATACATTGATCATTGATCATAATAATTGTATTGTATTGAAGAGGAAAATAACAATAAAAAATCCCAAAATAGTGCACGAACTTTCGGGACATCCTAATACTAAACGTATTAGGTTGTTGCAAAAGTCTTGCGGTTTTTTGTGTCCGTACTTTCAACTATCATAATTATTTTGTCACAAATCACAATGACTAACAAACATAGCAGTGTTTAGAGGTATGCATGTACTTTACATGCATACATTTCAATCAATCCGATATCGCAATCAACGCGATACATTTTGATGAACACAATTGCCATTGATTCTCAAAATTTTACATTAAATGTATCTTACTGGATATTTACCGGCAAAATTCACTAAACCTGACCATACTGATGGGAAGTATCACGTATACCCTTTCAGAAAATATGTTTCAACTGTGTCTCGATTAAGATTGGACCGAATTACATGCTATTGAAAATATACTGTCGATTCTGGTTACATGAAACTTGTTCAGATTTTTTGCAAGGAAGACCAAGCATATAGGCTTCACTATGAGTGCGCTACATTCAACCACCAAGAGACTTCATACGCAGAAAAAATATTGACGACTGCATCTTTCTCGTTTCAGAAAATTTGAATCTCTTATTTTTCAAAAAAAAAAAAGGGAAATCAGCGTAAAAATTCAAAATGTAGTCATTTGCAGTTCAATACATTCCTCGCAACGATGTAACTTCCAGCTTCCATGAGAAAAAGTATGTATAGGGTAAAGATGGGAGCTTCATATAACCACCAGAAATTGAGCACTCATGCTTCAGAGGAAACGAACCGCTATTGATATCGCCATATATCCCACCAGGCCGCCAAAACTTAGCAACGCAAAGATAGCGAACTTCAGTTTGTTGAAACAACTGGGAGATTGATTCCTCAGAAGAGGCCATTTTTTTCGAGGATCTGAAGTACATTTCCATTGTGTTTTTCGATCCTGATTTCGATTATAAAAGAATAACATACTCGCATATAATAATTCGTTTCATCCTCTGCCTCCTCTGTAGTCTGGAAAAAATGTATTAGAAATTCACCTGCTTGCATTTTGAGTTCGATTTTTATAGGGTTTGCTATAAGTTTCCAATGAACCTTTATTCTGAGTGAGAAGCAGATCACAAGAATAGCCCCAAATATTTCAAAATACATCTGATATATCAGGTTGTAACATAAGTTTTGTCGCGTCCAATCTCTTATGCATTTTAACCTCAGAAATTCTTCGAATTAATTTAATCTCAATTTCGTTATTCATCATCAGTGAGGGCCTTCGTACTCTTTCTTACGCGCTTTACTTCAGTCCTGTCAAGGCAGTTGAGGAGGCACATTAGTCAGACAAAGTTGTACTGAGATAAGGATTACAAATCATTTTCACGCATCAGCTCTTCTTGAAAAGGATAAATTATGCCGTTTTTGTGTGATTTGCGTAAAGTACTACATATGTGCATAATTTTGAACCACTCACGGATAATGACAAACGAAAATCGTTCTAGAAATGTAGACGAGTTTGTATAATGTGGATGGTTGATGACGGTCGCGAAAACTTTCGCAAGCCGAATTTTCTTCTCAATAGATATCCAGATCCAAATAGTGGTGGAATATAGTTCACCCAAAGTGGTCAGTACGCAGACAAAGTTTGGGGTAGATTGGGTTCTGTTGAGATAAGTGGCTCCATTCAGAACGATGGTATGTAAATTAAACTAATGAAATCGGCACTTTGTTCATATTCCTACCTCACACACATGTTCAATATCTGATTTGTTGTGTCCATCCTAACCATAAACCCTTCCCTTACTAGTATCTACTTGGGATAAGTTTGGAAATAAATAGCTTTTGAATGACAATCTTTAATTCGAAACACCTAAACTTGCATATTTTGGTAAAATTGTGCGCGAATTGAATTAATAAAAATTCAAATTTCCCACAAGTGGAGTGTTCTTTCTTTCACTTGTTTAATGATAAATTATACCTCCATGAGTGGTAATTGGAACGCACTTATGTTAGTCACTGTTGTTGCAATTCTGGATTCAGAAGAGTTGGTCAAGTTGGCTACGAATCAGCGGCTAACCTTACACTCAGTGAAGTATATCTTTGATTCCGCTCAACATAGCACCATATCTGGCGTATATTTTGAAAGAGCATTGACGGGGTATATCACCATGCTGTAGAAGTTTGGTTCATTATTCATCTCTGCGAACTAGCACCTGATCAAACGAATTAAAAAAATCTGCACCAAATTTAAATCAGTTCATATTAATATTTTTCGCATAGCCAGCGTGCGTAGTTCAGCTCTACCATATGGTTTGAATGTGCATGAACACCCCAAACATATACTAGGAGGTCAGGCATTGATAATGTTTGAGAAGTATCCTTCATGGAAATATTGTGAACCTCCGAAATGCGACAAAACTTATGTTACAACCTAATAATTGCGAAATTTTAAAGCGTGAATGGGGTTGTAGGGCCGCCTGTAAAATTAGCAAATATGATATATCTCGTAACATACTGTAAGCGTTGACATGACATATCACGCCTCTCATGAGATAATCGAGCTGGGTGTGGGAATGGTGAATTTGGTTCTAACCGGTTTTGGTCATCTTAAGGCATGCCTGAGTGACCCCCGAACTCTTATTGTGCAGGCTTCATTTTGGAGCTTCCTACACCGGGTCGCAATTCGACATCACCTACTTCAAGGGCCGAATTCTCGAAAACGGTGATAGATTGAGCAAAAGTGACCTCTGAGTGACCCCGAATCATTTTTTGAGCTCTATCGATCTATTTAAATCAATTTCTCTGAATCTGATTTTAAACGATGGTACGTTGTAGGTCAATTTTCTCAAAAATGTAGGTGCAGTAGCAGCTCAAATTTATTCAATCAATGCAGCTCGGAGAGAGCTTTCCAATGCGTGGTTTGCCAAAAAAATACAGGCACGGTGGTGAAACTTTCGCCCCTTTTACGTTTTTCGATTATTTGAAGGCATCCATTCCTCGCACACCGCGCGTCTTTTGGGAGTGAGGGAGGAGTGAGAACAATGGGGTGAGTGAGGGACAATGGGATCATTTTACTCTGCGCTCTCAAAAACGCGCGGTGTAGCGAGGAATGGATGCCTTCAAATGATCGAAAAACGTAAAAGGGGCGAAAGTTTCACCACCGTGCCCGTATTTTTTTGGCAAACCACTCATTGGAAAGCTTTCTCCGAGCTGCATTGATTGAAGAAATTTGAGCTGCTACTGCACCTACATTTTTGAGAAAATTGACCTACAACGTACCGTCGTTCAAAATCGGATTCAGAAAAATTGATTTGAATAGATCGATAGAGCTCAAAAAATGAGTCGGGGTCACTCAGAGGTCACTATGAGTCGGGGTCACTCAGAGGTCATCTATCACCGTTTTCGAGAATTCGGCCCTTGAAGTGAGTGATGCCGAATTGCGACCCGGTGTAGGAAGCTCCAAAATGAAGTCTACATAAAAAGACTTTGGGGGTCACTCAGGCATGCCTTAGGATGGCCAAAACCGATTAGAACTCAGTTCACCATTTTCCTCCATTCCCATGAATGGCAAATTCCGCTCGATTCTCTCGTGAGAGGCGTGATATTTAACTACCTGATGCCTGTAGATGAACATCGCAAGTGCTATAGGTATTTGCATAGTGACGTACCAGAATGCCTTGAACGACGTACTAATATTAAATAAACACGCATTGTCTTTAATTTGTTGAAAACATTCTAGCGAAGCGGGGGAAACTCACATAGTGAAGCACCGCGGATCCAGGGATTGGGATCAGAGGGTGTTCTCTTAAAAGACAGACTTGGGAACATTGAGGTTAAATGAATTGGGACGGATAGTGATGGTTGCAAAAGATTGGGTAAGTAGAATTGAACTAGTGGTTTCTAGGAATATGGGCACTAGGTCGGAAGAGAACATATCTAATGAGAACCAACAATTATTTTAGCAGAAGACGTTTTGGCTGTGTGGGAACTTAATGCAAACATAATGGAGAAGGGTACTATTTGGTTCTCATCCGAGCTTGTGCCAGGTTTGATTCTTACCTGAGCATACAGGGCAGAGGAAGGAGAAAAATCGGATCCCACGTCGTCTGCATTACGACATCACTAAGCAATGCTGTGAGCTGTGCGTGAAGTTACAATTTGCAATACATAAAAAACCAACGATGAAAAATGTGGTATTCACAGAGTACGGCCGAGATATTTGCTTGACGCTCAGCGAGACAATAACTATGGCCGGAATGGATGAGAGTGCCGAGAGAGCAGTGAAAGCATGACAGAATATCCGAATGGCATCATGCGCGAGTAGGCCAGTGGAATCGACCATCTGAATCAATCAATTGAGCAATCCTATCTTGTAATAGCAATAAATTTGTGTAATCACGGATTGGAGGAGGGCGATTGGGGCTCTCCAGCCATTGTGGGTGGGTGAAGGGAAGCTTTTCTTTCGCGATATGCTCGCTTACGAGTAACGTCTTGCACACACCTGGCGCGAATTGTTTGTCGTTATTCCATACTACAACACAAGCGACCATAGAATTTGTTATTCAGACCTTGTGATTATTGATCTCAACAACACCTGTCAATGTATGATCAAAAATGAAGTGTGTATCAGACTTTGGGAAACAGTCGGACATGCCTCAGGATGACCAAAACTGAAAGGAACACATATCACGATTATCCTTCTATTCCCAGCTCAGCTCGATTCTCGATACAACAGTGAAATACAAAATTGAATACATTAGGCATATCGGCATGTATTACATATCTCCCTCGCATGAGTTGTTTTCCATCGTTGCATGATACAATATTGCGAAATTTTGAATTTGTTTGAATTTGTTATACAGAACCCGGGAATTTGCTAATTGATCTCACGGTTAAAGAATCGAGATGCTTAGGACCCTAAAATCATGTGTCATTGATCATTAATAACATCAAATAATTAATAGGGCTTCAGGAAGACATAACACGTCTCATCAAATATGAATTCGAAAGATATCAATTCTGCTATCCAATTGGCGCTTCATCGCGAGAGTAGCCATTCACGGTTCTGACGCGGCATTTTCTGAGATCGCAATATTACAATCATTTCAAGGTTCCACTGACCGTTCCTGCTGAAATCGACTCTGGGAAAACTGTTGTTCCAAAGGATTCCCGCTTCTGGAGAAAAATATGATTTGCGAGTCGCTTAACTCATGCCGTCATTTTGCAGATCCGTTTGTACAACTGATCTTAGTTGTTGTTGATATACATTCTAGGAGTATTGTTGACCATTCAGCAATGGATCCCGAACGACTCCAGACAGCTGTGGAACTGAAAGTATGGATCATCACACTGCTCTTTCAAAAACACAATTTTAGAGACCTACTAATAATACTATAGAATATTTATGAGAATGTGAGTTGGTTTTGAAAGGATGCCAACGATCTATTTCCTCTACTCTACGTGATAACGCTTTCGTTTTGTCATACCATATCCGGTGCTAGAAGACTGAAATTGATGTGGGAGAGTTATCTGATGGTGGAACGTCAGCTGGTATGGGGGTTGAGATGTGGGCTGCTCGAAGTCGTAATAATCGCCGTGCCGTCAAATCGCATTATATCAGCTCCGACGATGAGACGAAGAGAAGATAGAAGAGGAGAGGAGAGAAGACATTAAGCCGCTCCACAATTTGAGTGTGCTGTGGTGTTTGTTCAAGAAGCGGGCGCGGAGCAGCTGAGAAATTATTCATTTTGAGATTATTCGAGATCAAATCTTTGACTTATCCTCTTCTTGGCTCATTATCCAGATGAGGAAACAACTCCAATCGAGGCATCTGCAAATAGGAAAAAGAATTTAATAAATTACAAAAACGATGATAAAATAAGATGTCATGGTGACTGAAAAAATAGGAGACGTGGAGAACGAGTGAAGAAAGTAGAGAAATATGAGAAAACTGTTGCGTGGTGTTGTTGTTGATGATGATAACTCCCTAATTTATAGTACAATTTGGTTCCTACATGCCTTCCCCGAGATGGGACAGGCGTGCATAAAGCATTCAAAAAATCGATAATTAATGGAGAAAAAGTGTCAAAATGACGAGAATATGAAAAGCAACATTGATAGAATAGGATACGAAAACAGAAATACATCCGGGAATTATTTGTGTCATGATAGATGTGACAATAAAATGAAAAAAAGATAAATCAGCTGACGATGAATCACCGCCTTCGCGCAATTGTAAGCAAACAGGGCACCTGATATGAGTAGCAGAATGGATGGCGAAAGGAGTATATTTTTTTTGCATTCGTTCGCAAGCAATTCGTTTGCCATCATCCCCGTACCCCTCGTTAACCCTAGCAACCCCCACCCCCTTACGTGAGCTCCTTCAATTTTATCTTTTCTCGTTTCAGTAAGTTGCTTCATTATCATTTTTATGTGTGCGCGCGTCCTTTTCTCTGTTGTAGAATTTTGATAAGTAAATAAATATTCGTCTGAGCTCGTGTTATTGCAATTGCATTGGGGAAAGTGAACCGTGCAAATTCTCCATTTTTCCTCTCTCTTCCGGTTGCACGCTCACCATTTTATGTATTGTTAAGCCCCCTGGTCTAAGGTTTGAGCATGGGTTACAAACTCGCTATACGGACGAATGCCAATGTTTGAGAATTTCGCTGATGCACTACATACGATGTATTTGGTCGATGTTGAGTACAAACGTTAGTCTCATTCATTGCACCCTGGTGAGTGAATCATGGCATTGTTGAATGTGAAGAATGCGTGAATCGTGAGATTTTCCCAGATATTGAGTGCGAGCAAGAAAACACGCGCACCCCATATGCATGAGGAGGGGGGAAGGAATGCAAGAAGGAAGTGCAATCTGTACCTTGAGACGAGATATTACGAAAATGGTTGACATTGAATCTAATGCAATTACTTTCAACTTACCTCACCGGCGAGATAACATGAAAAGTCAAGATACATACACGCTTATAACCTAATTTTGAAAATATGCTATTTAATCTCAAGGGGCGGTCCCTCTACGGTCTCCTGAATCTCATATTTTTCTTCCACAAATTCTCAGAGTTGAGCGATGCATCGACCGGAGGTTTTCTACTTCCTGCTCCCATTTACATGCATCAGTCTCTGCATTTACTTTCGAATCCTTCAAAAGGTCGCCCCTACAACGCTATAACATGGCCAACTCTCCAGTTCAGATAGTGGCATGTCGCAACAGCGCCTCTTTCTCCACATTCTTCTTCAAAATGGCCCTTAGCCTGGTAATTTGAAGAACAATTGTCCGACTCTCTTCAGTGTACACACTCTCTTGCCGGTCAGAGAGACGAGAGAGCGTGCAAACTGAAGAGAGTCAGACGATTGCTCAATTTCAAACGTCCGATAGAGTGAAATGCAATTTGATCAGGCTTTCTACGAGATATCTTATGTATTGTTCTATTTTGTTGAAATATTACAGGTATGATATTTCAAAATTCGAATTTGAAAATGGTAAAACGTTTTTCATGACTGGAAGCCTGTTCACAATCTGAGGATCGCGATAAATCGCACGATATTAACTCAGTCTATCTGGGCGTACCAATGGGCATGCTTCCTAGCACAGGTAAGCTAGAAATACAAAACCTAGTATTTACACTAAATTATTATAAAATTCGAATATTGTATAGAATTTACAACAATTCAGAATTGGTACAATGGTTCATATGCCTTTACAGTTTTATGGAACTACTCTGATATCTTTCGTAAAGAATGTTGCAACTATGCTATGCCAACACTAAAGCTAATGTAATGATGACAAAACTGTCGACAAAGGTGGTGATTTCACTTCACGGAATTCCGCCTCTCCTCTATGCCATGTTAATGTTTATTAAAACATATCTTTGTTAATATTATTACTACTATTAGTATTAGTATAATTATAACACGATATGAATTACGTCATGAAGGAGGCTGCTAAAGTCTTTCTGAGACGATAATCCTGAAGTAAAATGAAAAATTGAACTGGGATATATTTTGACAACACATTTTTTTGTATACCAGTCTAAGGCTTACCTCATGTCAGATATTTCATATGTTTTCATCAACGTGAATACATCGGCACCGCTGGAAGAATAGCGAGTGTACAGGTTAGATTATCTCGACAGTATATATTACGCTTACCTAAAATTCTTTGGATAAACGTCATACTCGTAATCAACGCTTCAATGGGCGGCGCGATTATTTCGTCGTTTTGCTATATCAGGATGTTCGTCTTTCTTCGCTCTCGGTTTGTTTTCATATTTTAGAAAACATTAAAACATTTACAATTGATAAAATTACATATGCCGCTTCAATTCGCACACTGTCTATCATGTTTGAGAATACCACTTGCAGTGCAAACGGTTCGATGAGACGAGAACTTGATGCCATCCTTCCGTGATGTCACCCTTCCTGCTATTCCTCACTCTCTGTATTACTGTCGTATACTACATGATCTACCTGTACGCGTCATCTCAAGATGTAAGCTCACCATTAAATTAAATACCTAATTAAATAGAAAAAAAATAAAATCCCCCTCAGTACAAACCTCAGGACGGACTGAATGCTGAATTGGCGCGGGGGGCGGCAAATCACGCCATGTCGTGTGAGCCGAATGCTAATGTTTTCCCTTACAGCGAGATCTCTTTTACATGATGCATCGCATTAATTATGCCGTTACATTCCCGATGACGCTAGTGCATCCCTGGAGCCTTATTATCAGTAGTCGTGAGTCACTGGAGAGTATTTGGTGTAACACGAGAATTGGACACACATAACTCGAGATAGACAGGAAAATCACGCGATTGCTTCGGAAAACAATGATTATCATTGCAATTCAGGCGAAATTCGCTCTGCCGTGCTTGGATATCGAATGTCTCGGTTGTTCTCGAACGCGGCTTGTTCAGTTCCGTGCATCAAAGTCGCAGCCACCGACGACATTACAGTGCGTACGCAAAAAACTGCAACAGTGCCCCAGTAGCCCCTACAAGCAAAATATGACACGGCGAAATGCCCAGAAAGTCAGTGATATCCAAGCCCAAAAATTATGCTTTAATTGTTTTGCTTGTTCATATTGTTTCTTGTCGAACGTGTTTGCAATCATATATCTGAAATTATTGAGTGCAAACTGCAAGCTCCTACATTGTACCCTGATCAGTCAACCTTGACATTCGTGAAATTGATAATCATAAGTCGTCCGATTCCCAAATCTGGATTTGGATTGAGGTTTGAGCAGGAAAACATAGTGCTTGCTCCTCGCGAGATGAGTAATAGACATGGAGGAAGTGTGACTCGCACTTTGAGACGAGATACGGCTATTGGAGGTTCGAGAAATGAAAGCTGATCCATGTGAAAAAAATAAGTGGATAAATAGTCGAACCGGGCCAGAATTGTGATTTCGAATGTGTTTCTATGGGAAAGAGTGTTTCGGATGTGTTTCTATTAAACATTTACATTACAATAGGAAGAAGAACATGCAGGGTGATTTTCAGGATCATGCGTTCCTTCATCAGAACATTGTGATTATCCATTTTGCCATCCAAATGATGCTCCATCGCGAGAGTATCCATTCTCGGTTCTGAAGCGGCATTTTTGAGATTGTGTTCGTAGTAATATTGAAGTCATTTCAAGTTTCCACTGACCGTTGCTGCTGATATCCGTTTTCCCTGTATCCGGATTCCCTGTTCTGGAAAGAAAAACTTTTCGATTAATTTCGGTTGTATCGTAATTTCATAGGACTCAGACCTTTGATGATGTTGAAATTCATTCTGGGAGTATTGCTGACCATTCAGCAATGGATCCCGAACGACTCCAGGCAGCTGTGGAATTGGAAATGTGGTCCATCAGACCGCTTTTTCGAAGACATCATTCAATAAAAGTGAATATAGCTAGGAAGCATTTCTGCTTGGGCTTGAAGTGAAATGAAACTGTTCCGTTCACAGTGATATTTCAAGTTCTTCAACTTTTATAGTTTTTAAATTATGCATACCATATCCAGTAGCAGACGACTGAAATTGACCCTGATGCTGTTCTGGGAGAATTCGCTGATGTTGGAACGTTTGCTGATATGGAGGCAGGGAGGTTGGCAAGTCGTAATAATATCCCTGCAGTAAAAAATTAAGTGAAGTATACGACGGGGTTGATCTAATAAAAATAAAAAGTATGTGTGAGTTGAATGCAACGTTGAAAACCTATGCAAAGCACAACATGCTCACCCTGTCATGGTACTGGATATTACAGTGATTATAATGGTAATTATAATCAGGACAATAACGCCAACGATTATAAAAAAAAATCTTTCGAATGGTCCATCCGGTTTCCCGAGGAGGTTGGGCAAGAAGCGGTCTAGGAGTAGCTTGAAAATTGTTAATTTCGAGTTAATTGAAATATCGAGCCTCTCCTCACAGCCTCTCCTCGGCTCATAATCCAGAGGTGGGAAGAGCTCGGATAGCGGCATCAGCTAAATGGGAAATGATGAAGCAAAAAACATTATGATCAGAGGGCACAAACGAGGCACTAGGTCGGATGATCACCGTAGGATGGCAACCTACTGGATGATAACAATACTATTCTGTAGAACTTTCTCAGTAGGTCCCATAACTGTCAAAAATGACTCTGTGAAAGTTCTACAGAAGGGTTCATTTGTGGGTCACCAGCCAGTAGGCAATCATCCGACCTAGTGCCCTAAACGACCGAGACGACTGAGAATAGCGGAAATACGAGAACGAGAGATGCGGATGGGGGGAACCAAAGAAAACTGCTGAGTGATGTTGATGTTGATGTGGAGAAACCACCGAGTATTAGTCACTTCCTCCCTCTCGTTTCTTTGGTAAGCAAACAAAGCTTCTTCGATTAGTTGCTTGTAGAATCTTGTAGCGAGGGGAAATACGTCTCCATTAGATAGGGCATGTATTCGTAATTCATTGAAAATTGAGCACAAATTACACACAATTAGCGAAAATGGGAATAGAGAACTCAAGGACAAAAATACAGCGGGAGTTGTGTCTTGTTGGCCATGTTGCTAACGAAAAACCCCTGACTCTTAGTCACTCTTTGCGCGGTGGTAAACAAACAGTGGCTCTGAGATGAGTTGCACGAGTGATGGGGAATCTCGTCTATTTTTGCATTTGTTTGCGAAGAAATATGTTGACTATGGTTAGTGATGATGAACGCGTCAGATGATGTCAGAGATCGATCCGGATAAATCTTCTCCGTGAGACGAGTTATTACTGAAATTTAGCAATTGCTTATATTCGCCTTCACCTCAAATGTTGAACTGTTTGCTGTTCGAACAATTGGACAATTATATTCCTAAATTTGCGATTATTACGTACTCGGAGAGGACAAGTATAACATCCGAGAAAAGCAAGGCGGACATTAATCATTGTTCATCAACATGTAGGCACTATTTGTTTGTGTCATGCAGAAACTAATGGTCATAAGTATTGTTGTCAATCTTGACGACCTTCTGTTGTAAATACAGTGCATACTTACATCTACCGTATTTTCATTGTCCTCTCCGGTGATCTTCCTCTTAGAAGTTCTTTTTCGTGTTGATACCATGAGTTCGTGTTGGAACTACGCATTCGTGCCAACGACTGTGTAGCATGAAATGTTCAGTACAAACATCTAGCATGCTGTATTAAATTTCAAAGCCAATGATTTATAGTTGCAGAAACTGGCCCGAGTGAGTACGCTATACAACGTAACTGAGTGCGCAGGAACGTTTCGGATGGTTCAATGGAAAGAGAGAGAAAAAGTTTAAGGTGAATTTACTAAATTACTTCGCTAAATTACTTATTATCAAATACATTTTTATAGATTATTTATTTACATACTATGTAATATTCCGAAACATTAAAATGTGTTTACATATATGTCTGAACATTCAAATTATCTTGACAAAAAAATTTCGTGAATATCATCCATTCTGCCATGCAGTTGGTTCTTCATCGCGATAGTAGCCGTTGCGAAATCTGCAGTGAGAGTGAGAGAGGAAACGTAATGCGTTTGTGTAATCGAAAATTCACCACCTTTGTTGCTGTTGGTATCCGTTCTGGGAATAGTGTTGACTATTCACATAAGTATCATGGACACCTCCAGGATGCTGCGGAACTAAATGCTCTACACGTATTTTGTCCATGCAATACACTTTTTCGAGCAATCGGCATATTACGCGTGTCGCCTAAGGATTGAATAGATTCGTGAAGAGACTGGTACATTTTTGACCCCTGCTTCTACGAACATTTTTATATAGTTCCTAATGTGCCTCAACAGAAACCAACGAGTTTTGTTAAATATCTCCATCGTCGACGATGTGAGACGTCGTCAAAGATGACGGCTATCGAAATCTGCCGACTTTGGAACCATATTGCTCAGCCCACAGGGGGTCTGATAGCCCGGGTTTATAAGCGAATCTGTGACAAATTTTACGGAGAATACGCCTGCTAATTACTCATTGATACAATTATTAATATTTTCATATATCGATAAAAAATTATTGATTTTTGAATATTTTTAGTCCCAGTGAATGGCTCAATCGATAGAGCTCGATGAGATGAATCGAATGGTATGCTGAATGCCATATCTAAAAGGTTGAGAAAGATGCGAAAATTGCGTTATTAGATTCTCGAAAATCTGTTCGATCCTTAGGTAGATACACTCGAAGTATCATCAACGCTTGTATTCGATTCTCGGAGCGAGCTTTTTATTATCCCACATGGCTCAGTGAGTAGTGCGATTGGTATTTTGCAGTAGGTCAGGGGTTCAGCCCCCGACAACTGAGTCACCTTTTGCCCATTTCTACCTCTCTCTGAATTAGCCCATCATTATATTTCACGACTGCCCTTTGACTTTTTTATACAGCTTTGACAGCTAAAATATTTCAAGTGTGGGTCAAAGAGGTGGTGGAGTCATCGGATTCTGACATTGATGACTACGTATTTGAGGAGGAAGACAAAAAAGAAGAAGAAGATGATGAAATTCTGGTAGAGAAGAGGAAGAGTTCATAGGAAGAGTTATCGAGGAAGAGGACGAAGAGATTTGGTTGTGAAAATATCGGCATCGTTTCAATTATTGCCGATTGTTGAATAGCTATCAATGATAATGATATTGAAATTGAATATATTTATATATAACATTTGAATTTCATCATTATCATGATTTAGAATCGTAATCAATCAAAAAACAAAGCTAAAACCGATCACACGGGCGACAATAGAGGGTAGATCAAACTCTCTGTCTACTCTCTCCGCCAGAGGGTCAAACGGATTTTCGAGAATCTAATAACGCAATTTTCGCGTCTTTCTCACCCTTTTAGATATGGCATTCATCATACCATTCGATTCGTCTCATCGAGCTCTATCGATTGATCCAATACAATTCACTGGGACTAAAACAATTTTTAAAAAATCAATAAATTTAATCGATGTATGAAAATATTAATAATTGTATCGATGAGTCATTTGCATAGGCGTATTCTCCGTGAAATTTGGCACAGATTCGCTTTTTAATACGGGCCATCAGACCCCCTGTGGGCTGAGCATTGTGGCCCAAAGTCGGCAAATTTCGAAAGCCGCCAACTTTGACAGCGTCTCACATCGTCGACGATGGAGATATGGAACAAAACTTGTTGGTTTCTGTTTTAGAGGGACCATATTGGCTATTCAAAATTTTCCAGAACCCAATGTCGACTTTTCCAATGTACCAGGGTTTATTCGAACCTTACGCGATACGCGTGATATGTGTAGTATGTTAGTTTGATAATTGTCTATGCGAGAGTATGAAATTTGGGGGGGGGGGGGGTGACAACTGCACAACCGACATTTGCACAACAATTCACCATTAATTTGCGATTGAACGTAGCGACTTGGGATTTGCTTCATTGTAACCAGTATGTGCTGCCCTACATTTGTATATGCAAATCTTGTTACCAAACTTGAGTTTCACTCCATATCTATGGGGTTCATGGTCCAAAATACAGAATTTGAGTGGGAAATCATGGTTAGATAAACCCCAAATACCGTGACTAATCGATATTCATGAGCCTCATTAACTACTCTAACCCAGTAACACGGGGATCGATTTGTCACTGTATTTGGGATTTATTTAACCATTATTTTCCACTCAAATTAGCTATTTTGGACCATGAACCCCTACATACATAGATATGGAGTGAAACTCAAGTTCGCCTGGTAACAAGATTTGTATATGCAAATGTAGGGCAGCACATACTGGTTACAATGAAGCAACTCCCACCTCGCAACGCCCATTCGCAAATTAATGGTGAATTGTTGTGCAAATGTCGGTTGTGCAGTTGTCACCCCCCTGAAATTTGTTGCATTTCCCACACGAATATACAATTGACTGACTTGCGCACTCTTATATCTACGCATTCACACCATATCCAGTGATAGATGACGACGGATACGGGTTCTGTTGCTGCTGCGGGACTACTCGGTGATGCTGATAGGTAGCTTGAGATTCATGTGTTGGCCGTTTGAATTCGTAATATGGTATTTTCTGGCAAATCCCATTATATTGGGGTGTCCAGAAAGTTCGTGTCTTCGGTCATTAAACCTTAGTGATTGAGCCAATGCTCTTTATATGTAGTGGTATTTGTATATAATGTGAGTTACTATGCTGTCGCTTAATAGGAAGATGAGTTCATTTTTATGAGAGATTCTAGATTATTTTTAGTTTGCGAGTCAAATTATGTCCAAGTGAAGTTTTCATTTATTGCGTCAGCTTCCAACATAAGAAATCTCCGATTAGAGTTTAGATATGAGATGGCCTTCTCACTGGTTTCCAATCGCCTTTAAAGTATTCCTCAGATTCTCGCTACGGAGGAAGAATTCTTGAGAAATTCCAACAGATGGTCCACCGAAAAAATCGTTTCAAATACAGGAAGCATTTTAATTAGACTCGGCTGCTCACAAGGCCTATGGAATATGTCTCGCATAGTGTACTTGCAAGTGCAATACATTGTGTTTAATTTGCGTACACTGAATTTGGACTGGCTCAATTACGTAACGAGAATAATATAATATTCGAGCAAAAGTAGGGTTATCACCAGAAAAATCAGTATGTGGAAAGTACACCCGGTTCATGCTGCCGGAGTACCACAGAATTCGGAAGTGTAGAGTATAAAGTGCCAGCCACTAACAAAAAACAGTTAATTTTCTTTGAAGAATGGCCGAGGAAGTTGCAAAGAAAAACATTTTTCATTAAAGTCATGATTAGACCCCATCACTAAAATAATCCCTGAATATTTACTATTATCATAATCAACTTCAATTTCAACGCCGGCATAGCGTCACACATTACATACAAATACCACCGCATAAAAGGGGCATTGGATCACGCATTTGATTTTAATGGCAAAGGACACGAACTTTCTGGACACTCTAATATTATTTTAAAATAAATTATTACTCACCCTGTCATGGTACTGGATGGCGATTACCATGATTATGACTTCAATTATGGTCAGGACAATCACGCCAGCGATTATGATAATCATCGGGCGACTTATCTCCATGGTGTCCTGTGGAGTTTGTGCATGAAGTGGTCTAGGAGTTGCTGGAAAACAACCTATTTTTGAGAGATCGAAACGTTCAGACGTACAGCCTCTTCTTGGCTCATTATCCAGTGGAGCAAACGTAACAGATCGAGACATGCTCTAAACGGAAAATGAGAATTTGATAAGATACAAATACGGATAAATCATGGGGCAACAGAATTGACTGGGATTATCAGAAAAGAAGAGAACGAGAGTAGAGTTCTCTTATTGGAATTGATTCCGGAATTCCAATAGAGAGAACAAAGGGTCCTCTCTCTGCATTTCCTTTGTTCGGTCTGTTCAATTCCAATAATTATTGGAATTCCAATAACGATGGTCCTTCCAATAGGCGATCGATTCATTTTACGTATTATTGGAAAATGAGAGGGAGCGGGGTTTAATTCCAATAACGATTCAATTCCGAAAAGAGAACTTTAAACGAGAGATACAAATCAAGTCGAGAAAAAGCACATAAAGTCAAATAATGCTCGAAAAGGGAATACGGAAAAAAGAGAAGAAACTCATTCACCGGGAATCAATTGTCGCATCTTTGGAATGTTTCTTACGAGAAATCTTTGGTGATGAGTCATTTTCTTATTGCGCTGGCGAACAAAAAAAATGCCGATGAAGTAGCATGAGATGAGTAGCAAGATGAAGAGGGAAAAACGCATATTTTTGCATTTGTTTGCAAGAAATTCATATTGAAAGTTGATATGTAGTAGGGGTAGTGATGATGGGCGCCTGTCACCTGTCATTCGATGAGGATATGAGAGACTATCTGAGAGAACCGAGCAATATCACCTATAGGCCGTACAACGAAAAATAAAGTGCTGATTTTAAAATCTCCCTAGGGGTAACTTTTCACGTAGAGTTCGAAAATTGACCTTAGCAAGCCGTATCTCTGGCCCCTCATTTCCTGTGGCACGCCTCAACGGCGAGGTCAGTTTTTGTAAATCGTGAACGGCTACTCCAAACCTCCTACATGTATAGTGATTCTGATAGATCTCGATGAGAAAAGCATTTTTATTGTTGGAAGTGAAAAGCTAGCTCATCTGTGAAAAAAAAAATTATGGCAAATATTATGAAATAAATTATGAACAAATTGACGCCCTGAAAAATTTTCCGGTAAAAGGTACAAAATAAACTTTTCATTCGATTCCTCGTTCAAAAACACCCCTAGGTGCAAAATTTCGTTTTGATCGGCGTGAACATATGCATTGATATTAATCTCCGAACAGTGAACAATCATTGATTTTAGCATCTTCGGAGCGACTAATATTTTTTGAAATGCTGTAATTGGCCCTCAGAATGATATATAATTTCCAAATAACTTCTGTTGTGAATATTAAAATGCTTTTGAGCGCATCAAAACTAATTTTGCCACTACGATCATGCAAAATGACGAGCAGGTCAAAATTTTCAAATTGGAAAAACTGCTCCAATTTATGCTTGTATCACCTCGTAACGTTGTAAAACACTCACAAATAATGAAATACGCTTGTGAGATACCAGGTTACTGGAATTTATGGTCAAATTAGAAAATCTTTTTATTTCATGCTTCATTGAGGATGTTGACTTTTCGAAACATCCGAATAGTCACTCGGATGCTTATTTCTACTTGTCAAGTTATTGATAGTATTGTCTTAAACCAATTGTGTGTGCTATACTGACCTTTGGGAGAGTCGTTCTCAATAGTGGCCTGCGTAAAAATGGTCAGTTAGGTCTTCGAACCAGATCTCTAATGCGTTGTTGTCGGATGTGAGCTTACATGCAACATCCATGAATGATCTTAAATTATATTTTTAAAAGGACAACATAAATTTAGCAAAAATGAATAAACAGCAGAGTAACATTTGGGATGTTTCGAAAAGTCAACATCATCAATGCAACATGAAAAAATACCGATTAACCTGGTACCTCACAACTTTATTTCATTATTTTCGAGTGTTTTACAACGTTTAAAGGTGATACGTGCATAAATTGAAGCAGTTTTTCCAATTTGGAAATTTTGAACTTTTGGTCATTTTTGCATGATCGTAGTGACAAACTTATAAGTTTCGATGCGCTCAAAAGGATTTTACTATTCACAACAGAAGTTATTTGGAAATAATAAATCATTCTGAGGGCTAATTACATCATTTCAGAAAATTTCGTCGCTCCGAAGATACTAAAATCAATGAGTCTTCACTATTCGGAGATTAAAATCATTGCATATGTTCACGCCGATCAAAACGAAATTTTGCACCTAGGGGTAATTTTGAACGAGGAATCGAATGAAAAAGTTTATTTTGTACCTTTTACCGGAAAATTTTTCAGGGAGTCAATTTGTTCATATTTTTTTTCATAATTTTTGCCATAATTTTTTTCACAGGTGAGCTAGCTTTTCACTTCCAACAGTAAAAATGCTTATCTCATCGAGATCTATCAGAATCACTATATATGTAGGAGGTTTGTAGTAGCCGTTCACGATTTACAAAAACTGACCTCGCCGTTGAGGCATGCCACAGGAAATGAGGGGTCAGAGTTACGGCTTTCTAAGGTCGATTTTCGAACTCTACGTGAAAAGTTACCCCTAGGGAGATCTTAAAATCAGAATTTTATTTTTCCTCTGAGAGAGCCTCTCATATAACTTCTCCCTACGACGAAGCATTAGCTCAGTTATGTCCTCAGTTATGTTTTCTTCTCTTCTTTAGTAGAACTTTTTGATCTTCGATAATCAGAACACCTTTAATCCTAAACTTTTGCTGTTCCCAGCTTGTTCTCGGAGACACTATAATAGTGCATTCTAATTGGGAGGACTGCTACCGACGCCAAAACACATTCATTGACAACATGATCAGAATCTAGTAAAATTAGCAGTAACACAATACATGACGAAGGTGATCAGAAACTATTTGGTAGTCGAGCGTCGTTCATCTAATTTTCATCCTCCTCTGATCTGTCGACCAGGCTCCACGAGATTCTTCAGAGTCGTCATTGTTCTGCTCCTTCTCTTCGTGATTCATATGGATGTTTGCCTTCTGAAAAATACAGGAATTCTTAATCGTCCGTATGTTACCACTGATCAACAAAATGAGTGTATTTCAAATTTTGTTCGAATGCTCGAAGAAAGGGTTGTCCAGAGTAAATATGGTGGATGCTCACATATTCATTACTCGAATTGTCCTCTTCCTTGAGCTCCTCATTAGCACTTCGCTTTTTTTCTGTTCAGATTTTTTTTTCTGAATTATATCGAATAATATCACAATTACAGAAAATTTGGATTCTTTCGACTATACATTCCTTTTAAAATCCAAGTTTTTACAGAAGCAGAACCTAACCCGAATGGGTACGTTGATGTTTAGTAATGTGACTTGCCCGGATGAACCGTTCACCACACTGTGTGCATCTATACGGGCGCATTACTTTAATGTCATCTGGAAAATTATATATTTAAAAATTCAATTTTAACATAAACCTGTTCTAGGATTTTGAATGGTACAAAACTTACTCGAATGGGTTCTCCGGTGCATTTTCACAGTGCCCATTTCTGTGAACGTCTTACCGCAGACTTCGCAAGGATAAAGTCGCTTGAGAGGTTCATCTGAACAAAACAATTTCAATATTAATTAATTAATTAACGGTTATAATAGTAATATTTTCATTAGTGTTTTAACGTAAAATGTAATATGCAGTCATCTAACGGAAGGATATTCGATAATAATAAACTATCGTGTCCAATCGTTACTGTAGTAACCACTACCTACCGTAACCAAGATCCGTGGGCCAGATCTAGTTCCTTCGATCAAACGTGCTATCCAATATATACCCGAAATTGATCAAGAAATTGTGAACCCGTAATTGATGATACGGAAAATTATTTTTTAAATCGTTTTTCGTTCAATTTTGAATATAAAAAACCCTTTCTATACCAACTATAAAGCGGAAGGCGCTACGTTGAGGAAATGTCGTAATCCCGAATATCATATTTCCCATGGTTATTCGCATGTCGGAGGAGAAATTATAAAATCGTTTGCTACATTGCATACACACAAGTGTTCACCTCTCTTTTTTTCATTTTCTGACGTGTTTATTGATAGTAAATACAGACCGTCAATTCGATATGCGAATGACGAGAAATGACTAGTCATTCGACATTATATTTATTCGATTGACCGGCAAAATGATTATAATTATATTCGAATTGCAAAGATATTCGATTGGCTAGTAAACATGTTTTTCTTACCTAAGTGGATTTGTTTGTGCTGCCTGAGAGTGTGGACTGCAAGAGTTCTTCCGCATATGTCACATATACATTTTCGCTTGCGTGGATCATTATCGTCTGAGAGAATTTGTCTATGATTTGTTAGTTGTATATTCATAATACTCACCCAAATGTGTGTTATTATGCCTCACCAGTTGTTGATTAATGCTGAATCTTTTAGGGCATTCATCACACTTGAACGGGCGTCTTTCTTCCTCGGTTGCTGATATTGATTTGTTAGGAGCACATATCGGATGAGATGCAAAAAGTGGCTAACGTTCTGTTGTAATTGTCGTCGGTGACAAGAAACCACTCATACATATTACAAAAAAATAACTTACACGAGTGAATTCTCTTATGGTTGGATAACTGAGTTGATGTTATACATCTCTTGCCACATTCGCCGCATTTGAAGAGCTTTTTCTCGTTCTCATCAACTGAAATTGTACAGGCGTATCAGTTGCTTAGATTGTTTATCGTCAGTAAACAAGCACACATATATCGCGCCTCTCATGATAGAGCCTGTGCAACAATGGTACATTATATAAAACATGGCTTATCCCGATTCTTGCGCAATATGCATCAAATGCCACACTTACTCAGATGAATTCTCTTATGAGTTGTTAGATGGCCTAACTGCCCAAATCTTTTCCCACAAAGTTTGCATTTGAAGGGCAGTCGATCTTCTTCATTCTCTAAGAAGCGTTATGTTGAGATACGTTTAAACAACTAGTTCGACACGCAAGTCGGATTCTATATCGTTGGTCTCGTTGTTTCTACTGTCAGACAATTCAACGATTGCAACGTTTCAGAACACGATATCGTAATCTTACCCATATGTTTTCTATTGTGAGAATTCAATGTTGCTCTGAAGCGATAGCTCTTATCACACATGTTACACGCGAAATATAATTTCCACTTGATATTTTCTCCTTTCTAGTAATTGTGGAGACAAGATCGATAAGAAAAGAACAATCGTCATCTGATGATCTATCAATCGGAGTATCGCTCTCTTCCTCAAATTCCGAATATTTATTCCACCTTCACGATTGCCAATGCCTACATGAATATTTTTTACACTGTAAGGCTGAAGACAAAATTAAAGTATCTAGATTTTGAAATTATTTTAATTGGTAAGCTCAAGTCTGCCTGATTTCACTATATGCCAGAGTTCCATTATATTCTTTGCCAAAGAAATTGTTAAATTATATAAAATATTAACCGTTTTAATAACGTTTTCCAATTCTCTATTATTCATAGTTTCGCACAACCAATTCATTGATTCGAATACAGCTGAACACAATTCATATTGAAGATTCTCATGAGGTTAATTCCTGTGGTGGATAATAGATATTCATGTGAGTCGATTGAAATCAATACCAAAAACTCGTCGTTGTAAGATCAGGACCTGCCATCGCGTTGTGCTTAATCTGAGAAATATTTGGTTTTTTTAATACAGTTAACATTTATTAACATTGAAACGAACCTTAATATCAGTGTTGCAATCAATCACTGACTGTAAAAGGGCGACAGTCTCGTTAAGAGTAGATTCGATTTCATTCATCGTCATTTGTATGAACGGGGAGAGATTACGTACCAGCGCGGGTAATACATACTAGATACATAAAATACCGCGCGTACTTGGCGTCGCGTCTGAAAGACGTTTGAATGGGAGTCGGTCGGTCAGAGAAAGAAGCGGGAAAATCTAACTAATGTACACATAATGTGTCAGTGGACGGGCAATCGTCTGACTCTCTTCGGTTTGCACACTCTCTCACCGGTCAGAGAGACGAGATAGCGTGCAAACTGAAGAGAGTCAGACGGTTGATCCTGTGGACGCTGCCTTCCTTATATTCATCGAATATTTTTCTCTCCCATTTACTTGTTCTTGCTCTGCACGTAGTGCATATTCTATTTGAACTATTGTGCGTGGATATAGTTCATTGCAAAGTCATGCAATCAGATGTTCTTTCGTTTCAGATGTCCATTCCAAATGGAATCAGCTTCTCCGCTCTACATGCAGATCTCATTCGGGAAATCATCAAGGGGGACTACTATTTCGAGTTGATCGATGCTTCGAGGCTGGTCAGTCACTCAATACTTTTCATGCAGCTAAAAAGGATGGAATTCAACTTTATAAAAACGTCTCATAAAAATAGTTATAACTTAAACTCTCACAGTATTATACACGGTAATGTTGGAGTTAAAAAACACATATTCTTTGAAGATTTCACGACGATGGAATGGTATCGTCTGTGATCATCTTAGAATTCGAACTAATCTTCCGGCAATCGAAACTTTGTGCCGGAACTACGACAGAAACAGCCGTCTTATGGAAGTTAAATTACACAGCCCCAACCGACTTGGTAGATACTTTGCAATTAACAGTAATAGAGCAAGCTCTCATTATAAAGGGTCATTTAGGGTGAGTTCTCATATCACACATTTCAATTGAGATCTTTGATGTCCCTGATCATACTTGGTATAGAATAAGCTGTGCTGATAATCTAGCCATCAGAACACTTGTTTTGACCGTCAGCAAAAATATGGTGATAGGAGTAATGGTTACAATTAGGAGGATACTGGGATGAATTGTCGTCGAAACGCTGGTTATTTCGGCCATCGGCAACCTTAGTGAAAAAAGTAAGAATGTATTTCAAAAGAGAAATTCAAATAAATTATGTACTGTGTTAAATAAAATTAATTAATTTTTGTTATTTATGTTATCTAAAAAAATATTTTGCAGAAATGATATTGTGGAAATTATCAGGCGTAATAATGTCCAGAAATTGGCAATAATTTCGACGGGAGGTGCATTCCTCGGACAACTCATAACTAGCGATCCCAACGGTGATGGGAGCGTACTGCTAGATGAAATTGTAAAATACCACAAAATGCGAAAACCGGTTTAGATCCGAGTCTATATATGCACAATCGAGCTCGTTTCATCGAAAGATTACGAATATTTTCATCGCTTCAAATATTCATGGTGTCTGGTAACACGCAATGGCCAGTTGTCCATCTAATGAGAAGCATACGGTCGAATATGGATCAGATTCAGGACAAGTTCAATGTACGCGTTTTAAATGTTTTTTTTTTAAATTTAAGTTTTGTTCAGGTCAATTCGCATGAAGAACTGAAGATAATTTCTCAAGAAGCTGGCTGCATTTTCATCACCATCAGCAATAGAAAAGACAATTGACCCAATTTGAAATCCTAAACTTCATCAAACAAATTAATCAACAAGGCATTCTGAAATGAACATCTTCCATTTATGTCTTTCTAGTTTCTACTTGTGAATTCCACTCATTTTCTATGTTATCTGAATTGTATTCGCGACTTCGTTGGCCGACTAAATGTTTTATCACTTTCAGAGCCAAGGGATAGCGTGATGCGCTGGCTAACGTGAAAATTATCGTCATATCCCTTATCTCCAGATCCCTTCGATAACGTGAAAATTATCGTCAGATCCGTTCTCGGTACACAGTCCCCGCGGATGAAAATGAAACGCTGTACACCCTACACTCCAGCCTTTTCACGTGATTCGTACAGCGAAAAACGCCTTACATGCTTCACTGACAATCGCCGTTACTGCATTGTCATCATGTGATCCTCCTACGTAAAATCGAAAAGGCCCATCGAACGATTGACAGCTTTATGGGCAAAACGGAGAAGTAAAAAAGACAAATGTCGTTATCAAGTACGCAGAATTGGAGAAATATAATGAACGAGTGAGAGGCTCGAAGGAGTGAGTGGAACCGTTCCCTGTCAGAGAGATTTGGGCAAATTGAAGAGCGCACAATCGGGGTAGTGAAATCAATCGGAAGAGGGTGATGCAAGTACGAAAACTGTTCCCGATCTTGCGCACTATAAAAGCCCGACCAAAATACGCTTTGTGCAGTAGCGCTCACCTTTCCACTCGCAAGGGTAAGCTAATCGTTGTTTTCATTTGTTTGGTTTTGTACAGTCCTGTTGTGTCCCACCGTGAACATGCGTCACCCGGAGTAACCCGGGGTGACTCGGGGTGACACCGGATTACCCATGGTGACCCATGACCGACTCCTGACTCGGAGAGTGAATTTTATGAATCGAGAGCATGATATTCGGGTTCAGCACTTCCTGGCCGTTCGAACCATATATATTTCATAATTTATTTATAAGAATAAAAACACTCGATTTTAATTGCAAACGAGGCTATCAAAGGTCTGACCCATAGAAGCCGCATATTTTACCAGCAGGTAATTAATCTTTTTCCCGGTTTTGCATTCAAACTTTCCCCGGTTTTCAGACAACTGATACATTTCATGGTTTCCCATTATTTGCTTGGTTTAAACTAGTCCACTAAAAACATTATAAAGAAACTAAAAATAATATAAACAAAACGAAGCAAGGGAAATGTATCACTTGGCTGAAAACCGGTGAACATTTGAATGCAAAACCGGGAAGAAGCTTAATTACCTGCTGGTCCAATTTGCGGCTTCTGTGGGTCAGACCTTTGATAGCCTCGTTTGCAATTAAAATCGAGTGTTTTTATTCTTATAAATAAATTATGAAATATATATGGTTCGAACGGCCAGGAAGTGCTGAACCCGAATATCATACTCTCGATTCATAAAATTCACTCTCCGAGTCAGGAGTCGGTCATGGGTCACCATGGGTCACCCGGGGTCACCCCGAATCACCCCGGGTTACTCCGGGTGACGCATGTTCACGGTGGGACACAACAGGACTGTATTATTACATGCATAGGTGAAATTGTTTTCAAAACTGAAACACTCCTAGGAAGCTTTTCTTACTATTGACAGATGCGAAATTCGGTTTGTCACAATGAAAGTCTCTACCGACCAAACCCTTACAGTTCAAAATATCTATATTGTAGATGGATACGGATCCAAAAGTGCGGGCGTACCGCCTCGTCGGGTACACATCCGTGGCCATCTCTTCAGTGTCCATTCTGGCACTCGTCGTCGTGTGAGAGTTTCATTCCCTGATAGCACTAGGCCGTCTGAAAACTATGATGTCATGATATATCATAGGCGGTACGATGTCATCGATTCAAGAGTGTTGAAAATTATGTGGGGAGGCGGTCATTAGTCCAAAAGTGCCCAAAATTCATTTCCCCTTTTCAATTCCCCGGCACTACGCAATTTATATTTCAAAGGCGGCATGCCGTCATAGTTCTTATCCGACCAATTGCATATTTTGTAGCATGCCGATGCTCAATTCATACGTCGCTGAAAATCGTCGCTCCACTCTGCGTGATCTCATCGCATGCAAGTCAGCAGTGGTTGAAGTCGACCAAGGCATTGCCTTGCTACAGGTGCTGGATCTGACACACTGAACTATTTATTCGAAACACTGAAATATTTTTTTCTGACTCATCGAACTCTTTCTCTGACACACCGAACTCTTTATCATACATGCAGAACTATTTATCTGACACACCGAACACATACTACCGTAATCCTTTCTTACAGGCGCAGCGTCACAACCGCACCGCCCGTTACGCCGGATATGAGCGACGCTCCTCCTTAGACACCTTAGGTTAGCGTGGACACTATAGTTCGAGAAGCGAAACTACAGTCACCACAGTTTGAAATTCGCAATAGCCTCCTAATCGTACTTTGCGAAATCCGAAGAGCAAAAAGCGATTGTGAATTCGCTTTGAATTTCGAATTACCAACCCTAATAACCACAAGTATGATTCGCTTCGTTGCAGGAGATTACGTACCGGGAGATTACGGAGACCTGAGCAAGATCACCGAGTTCCCATCGGCACCCCGATACAACGTGCCTAGCGATTACCAACCCAGTCCACCTTCGTCTTCACAGGGTATAGTAAACTGGAATGTACACAATGTCATGTTGGCAATATGTTAAAATCGTACTCACACGCATACACACTTGAATGCAAAAATATTGTTTTCATTTATGTTTTTCAACAGTACAGTATGAGTAAGTGTCAAGCGCATTAATAATTCGTTGCAGAAAGCAATTCGGACAACGGAGACTTGAGCAAGAATACTGAGTTTCCCTCGGAGCCTCGGTACAACGCGCCTAGCAACGACCAACCCAGCTACCCTTCACCCAATTACTCCGCCGCCTCATCGTCGTATCACAGCCAGAATTACCAGGTACCAATGCCCAATTCCTTGTACCGACTCATCATACTGCCTGATTCCAGGCCTCCGACTTCCAGGAGGACGCTCAGTGCAACGGATGCTGCATACCCGGCCCCGCCGGACCGCAGGGCGCCCCTGGCCGTCCCGGCACTCCCGGTCACCACGGCGCACCCGGAGGACCCGGCAACCCGGGCCGCCCTCCAGCCACGCCCTGCGAACCGCTTACGCCTCCTCCTTGCGAGCCTTGCCCTGCCGGACGACCCGGCGCGCCCGGAGCACCCGGTCCCGCTGGAAATGACGGCCGACCCGGCGGCCCCGGTCGTTCCGGGCCCGACGGACAACCCGGCGAGCCGGGAGACCGTGGAAGACCCGGCGCCGCAGGTCGCCCCGGAAATGCCGGACGCCCCGGCGAGCCTGGTAAGTCCGCCCAAAGCGGACGGCCTGAGCCCGGTCCCCCTGGACAGCCGGGCAGCCCCGGCGGACCCGGACACCAGGGACCCGCTGGACGCCCCGGAAACGATGGACGACCAGGAAACAACGGAGAGCGCGGCGCACCCGGATCCTCTGGATCTCCTGGTACGTGTTGCTTAATACTAAATGATGGTTTTAAAACGCGGTAATAGGTCCTTCTTTTAGGAAACGACGGACGTCCCGGAGAGCCTGGCAGAGACGGAAACTCGGGAGGCAGCGAGCGCGGAATCTGTCCCAAGTACTGCGCCCTCGACGGGGGCATATTCTTTGAGGATGGCACTCGGCGCTAAACGGTACAAGTGGTTGATCGGAATTGATGGTTTATTTCTGGAACGAAATATTCGATAAACGATTTACACTTCATTGTTTTACCTTTCAAAATAGATAGTTGGTGGACGAGACCACATAAGGGCAAATATTACGCGAATATAAATTGATATGAGTAACTCAATTTTCGGGCGCTAACAAAATGTTGAACAGTGTATGTTCAATTTATGAAAATTTGATGAGGCTGATTATGATAGTTAGATCAGAAGAGACTCTTCATAAATATGAACCCCTGAATATATATATGAGGCTGGCCGCGATAGATTCAACAAGGCTTCAGCACAGCCCAAAAAACCAAACACACGGAAACATGTTCCCTGGTGTAGTTTTTGATGCTGAACATCATGGTCCACTCCATTATGCATGATTCGTTCATTGAAGACCGGTGTGGTGTCATGTCACTTCCGACCAAACCTGCTTTTTCGCATCATGCTCGCTTGAAATGCACGGTGGACACTCGAAATCTCGCGAACCTGAGCAGAATTTCACGGCGACACGAACCGTATGTTTCATTGGAAATGATTTTTTCTTGTTCGCGAGAAAAATAACTTTTTTGACTCATTGAAGTGTGCGCTACGTGAATAGCTATAACCGCCTTTTCATGCTGATTATATTTCTCTATTTATTAAGCGATCCGAGGTCGGCGAAGCTCACGGCTTCATATTTAGTGATTTTTTGGTGCATCTCACTGTGCAATTGCGAAATGATAGGGCGAGAAATGACTCGTCCTCTCATTCTCCATTTTTACTGTAAAATGCACCAAAAAACACTAAATATGGAGCCGTGAGCTTCGTCGACCTCGGATCCCTTAATAAATAGAGTAATAGAATCAGCATGGAAAGGCGGTTCAAACTATGTATTTCACGTAGCGCACACTTCAACGAGTCAAAAGTCGATTTTTCTCTCGAACAAGAAAAAATCATTTCCAATGAAATATAAGGTTCGATTCGCCGTGAAATTCTGGGCACACGAGATTTCGAGCGTCCACCGTGCATTTCAAGCGAGCATGATGCGAAAAAGCAGGTTTGGTCGGAAGTGGCATGACATCACGACGATCTTCAATGGACGAATCATGGATAATGGAGTGGACCATGATGTTCAGCATCAAAAACTACCCCAGGGTACATGTTTTCGTGTGTTTGGTTTTTTGGGCTGTGCTGAGGCATCGTTGCGAGTTGCTGAATCTATCGCGAACGGCCTCATATCACGCCTCTCATGAGAGAATCGAGCTGAGCATGGGAATGGTAGAATGAGTTCTAACCGGTTTTGGCCACCCTGAGGCATGCTTGAGTGACCCCTGAAGTCTTGTAGTGCACACTTCATTTTGGAGCTCCCTATGTAGGGTCGGATACCTGCATCATTCACTTTGAGAGATGTTTTTTTGGATACGGTGAAAGAAAATTGACCTCGGAGTGACCCCAAATCATTTTTCGAGCTCTATCGATCTATCTAAACCATTTTCTCTAAACTCATTTTCAACAGGGGTACACTTCGGGTAACTTTTCTCAAAAATGTAGGTGAAGACGCAGCTCCATTTGTCGCACTAGATGCAGCTTAGCGAGAGCTTTCCAATGAGTGGTTTGCAAAAACAATACGAACACTTGGGTGCGAGTTGCGTCCTGTAAACGTCGCCTGAATCGTTTGAACTTTATTTTCAACAGTCGATTTCATTAGACACCGCTCATTTCGGAGCGCGCGGCCAAAAATGATCGATTTTTTATCGAAATGCCTGTGGAAAATAAATTTCAAACGATTCAGGCGCTGTTTACAGGACGCAACTCGCACCCAAGTGTTCGACTTGTTTTCGCCAACCACTCATTCAAAAGCTCTCGCTGAGCTGCATCTAGTGTGACAATTTGAGCTGCGTCTTATCCTACATTTTTTAGAAAAGTGACCCGAAGTGTACCACTGTTGGAAATTAGTTTTAGATAGATCGATAGAGCTCGAAAAATGAGTTGGGGTCACTCCGAGGTCAATTTTGCTCTATCTTTCACAGTATCCAAGAAAACGGGGGGGGGGGGGTGACAATTGATTACAATGCAACAACTCCCAAGTCGCTGCGCCAAATTGCAAGTGAACGGCGACGAGTTTACCAGTTGTCGTTTTACCAGTTGTCACCCCCCCCCCCAAGAAAACAACTCTCAAAGTGAATGATGCCGGTATCCGACCCTACATAGGGAGCTCCAAAATGAAGTGTGCACTACAAGACTTCAGGGGTCACTCAGGCATGCCTCAGGGTGGCCAAAACCAGTTAGAACTCATTTCACTATTTTCTCTCCATTCCCATGAATCGCGATTCTAGATCGATTCTCTCGTGAATGGCGTGAAATAGACATGCTATTATTCAGAATATGACCATTGAAATTCTATTCAAGGGTTCCCACATGCTTCAGATTTGTTTTCCTAGAAAGCATTTGCAAAATCAAATAGCCTTTAGCTAACGATGACACAGCATAGCAAAAATACTGTCATTGTCAGATATTGTATTGTCATTATTCGCGGACATGATGCTGGCCAAGCAGTGTTCTCCCGCGAGTCCAGTCTCGAAAACGAACCTCCCTATCACATGGCGGAGCTAAGCAACCGATGGGTGTTCCCTCCTAGCTCACGTTCTGATCTTTGGGCGGTGGGCTAGGTCATGGTTATGACAGCGTCAAAAGTTTAACTTTGCTGACACTCCTTATTTAAACTAATGCTGATTTGTCTAGTGAAATTTAATTCCCAACTTGACTAAGTATCGTTCGAGTACATGTTTTGACACAAGAGACAGACAAGCGCATCTCCGACCAAACTTTATTTGTCAAGACACTAGCCTGTTTAGAAACACTATTTGCTGATAGAGTGAAGAAAATTAGCGAATAGACAGAAGCCCCACTCACATCATATTATCACTGCCAGTTTTCTGTTTGCTTTTGGCTCACCAGTGTGACCAGCTACATATTTTAAAATATACAATTCAGTGCGGTTGATCGAATGATTCTGATTCATCGGGAAGCTCCCTCATTGCGTAACAGTTAACCAATCTCCGCCTCTCTCAATACGCAATCAGTTTTTCACTCACTCGTTCTACTCTAACCCAGTACAGAGAAGCAAGAGCGATGCTGCTTCGGACACATCTCAGTGCCGGTGAGCTAAAACGATTTTTTGATAGTTTATTAGAAAATTAACTTTGGTAATTCGGAAATATTTTCTCTTCATTCGCCCAACTTGCGCTTGATCGGTCGAAAGAGTGTGTAGAATGACGATATCAGTACTCGAATTAACTCTTCCTGAAATGTCAAAACAACTCGGGGAACCGGATTTAATGATGAGAATGTAGAGTTGAAAAACGATATGTTATGTAATTGTTTCATTGCTGATGCATTCTTCAGGCTGGCACTGGTGTCATGACCACGATCAATATGATTGTTTTGTCTGGAATAACTATTCTGGATCTGGCACTTGGGGACAAAGATGCGGCAGAACTTGTTTGGAAGGTATCAATGTTTTCATGGAATTTATCCGCATTTGAAATGGATTTCATTCCAGCTTGTTCCTCGATCTATTTACATCGCCTTTGCTTTGCTGGTACTGATAGGCTGTTGCTTGCACAATTTCAAAATGCTGGCACCGATGCTTGTACTTACCGTGAGTTATTGACATGATTTTATATCTTTATAAAAAATACTTGAAAATCAAGGTTCTCTCGATCATTCACAAGACTTTCCGCCTCGCCCTTAGCTTGTACGGGATCATCTTTTACGAGACGAAGTGAGCTTACAACTTCCCAACCATCGATAAGTCGCTTATTCTTTAAAGACACAAAAGTCTCCAAACCGAGGCGTATTTCATCACCGCTGCATCCACTTCTCTATTAGGAATGATGTTCTTGTTCGAGATCTGGTATCTCAATGTGCTCAGGAGATGCTACCAGATATTCAAAGAGGTTGAGAGGTTGGTAGCCGTTTCTGTACACTTATTTCCGACATCAATCATGAACAACAGCCAATATTTTCAGACCCGGAGCGAGCTGTATTGGGAAAGATCGCCCACTGATTTAAATATTATTTCAAATTTTGAATGAAAACTTTTAATAATGATTCTAATCGAAATGAAACTCTATCATTGAAATGAAGATCATGATTTGAGCAACATGTAATTGAAATAAGAAGGAATATTGGCACACATAGGCAAACAGTAGACAATTATTGGTCCCCAGAAGCAAATTTTGTTTTTTCCTAGAATTCACTTAGATAAGAATGTGTACGGGCACAGCAGACAGGTGTTGCTACAGTTCTCGAAATATCTTCTACATAGTCTCTCACATGTCTGACTGGCGTGAGAGCACGCATCATTAAGAGAGTTCTTGCGATGCTAACCTGCCTTTATTTGTCCGTACACTTATCTTGTCCGAAATCGACAGAATCGATAGAAGAGCACTTGACTCAAAATTTTGAAATTTGGCCCACAATGCACATGATTGTTTGGCAATGATGTTTACGGTAGTTAGCTCTCATCCTCGCCACTTGACCTTTTGTTTCGAAATATTCATATAACAGGACATAATCAAACCTATTCATATGAAATTTTTGAATACATTAAGCATCGTTTACTCATGAAAATACACGGGATCGAACGACACACCACAACGTATATACTTGACGAAATCAACACTGAAATATGACACTGTACAAATATATCCAATGTAATTCGGCGAAGGCATTATGAATGTTATCGACTGACTCCCAGACACCAATTAGCGTCGAAATGAACCGCCGATCCTCTGGAGCAGTGGGATATCCTCACATGATTTAGATCTCCTGGAAATTAAAGTTAGAGCAATCTTACCATTTGATTTGTCTCACTAGTTCGCGCACAGGCAATACAATTGGCAAAATCATCATATTTCAATAACTAGGAACGCACCTCCTGCTTCCTCTTGTTACGGCGTATCCGAAGGCACCAGTAAGTCCGGCTACCACTACCTGTAGAAAGAACAATGAGATCATGCAGTAGCAGCAACGTTCTACAGATTAGGATTTGGCAATTCAATTCGAGACTAAGTAAGACCACGTAGTATATTCATTAGCTGTTTCTCGCTGCCTCGTCTTGTCAACTCTCGTATCGAATAGGTACAATGATAGGCACATTCGCGAAATTATTTTGCATTCCGAATGAAAGTAAGATCAATTACCGGAACTGCTGCTACTCCCGCAGTACCTACTCCAGCCGCCACAGCGAGAGCCGTTCCCGCTACTGCACCTGAGATGAAATCACATATTTTCAGCGAAATGAAATAATGCCGATTCGCAGATCACATTGATTGATGTATATAGTGATTTATGTATGCAGTTAAAAAATTCGTATTGATATGATGTTAGGGGGGAACGCTCACTTGAAGCTCCGACGCCCAATCCGACACCGAGCAGCAAGGTGTTCCCGTGACTCGCTTCCTGAGATGTTTAACTAGATTGCATTTACCAATAAATTCATGTTCACGTGAATTTAAAACAATGAGTAAATAAGGAGCAATTTTGGGAATTACCTTCTTAGCGGCGTTGAGCCTTTTGTAGCGTTCGAACTCGCACTAAAATGATTCAGTCTTGAACATGTTTAAGAGGTTTAAATATGATTGCTACTAAAATAAATCTCACATTGATCCATTCCTTCAGCCTCGTTCTATTTTCTTCATCCTTTGCCTCGTTTAGCACCATTTTCGGATATCTCAAAACATTATCGAATGTCAGAAGCAAAACACTATGTGCTATGCGCTATGTATTATGTATTATAAAAGCACTATGTGAGAAGCATTATCGATGCATCTTACTCGTTGTAGATGTTTACAGCAGCTCTTTCGCTCCGATAATGTCGTCTTTCCAGCTTCTTCTCTGAGACTGACGACCGATATTTCCATGTCTGAAATAATTTTATGGAACTGCATGATCGGATCAGCTTACCCCATCCATTTGAGTGCAATAAACTTCCTTCGCCTTATCAATAGCCTCATTGGTGAGCAATCTGTAAAGGCACATAAACTATTTGTTTTTGTAATCACATGTCTGGCCATGTCTGAACACATTTTGGCAGCCGTACATGGCATTCGCCTGGACGATATTCTCAGCCATCGGAATTTTCGTACTTGCGAACGTTTCCACGTACACCTGAAATAGTGATTCCTAAAAGTGTGCCAATTTAAGGTAGGTCATTTAGCAAATACTACTTTAAAGTTACCCAACAAGGACGAAATTGACCCATTATGTTTTGTCTTCCATCGAATAGCCGATGGTTGAATTAGTATAGAATGAATATACAAAAATGCTAAAAATCAATAATAGCCTCAAGGGAAAGCCGGAAATGATCCGCGCTCTCTCACTTTTGCGTACTCTCTCGCACACGCGACGGGATCAGGGTGAGATCAGGGTTTCGTCCTTGTTGGGTAACTTTAAATACTGCATGTTTTTTCTACTTAGAAATTTTTGCAGCGATATACTTAGTTGCTAGAGAGGCGATTACCTTGAAGCACTCCATAAGCTTCTTGCAAGTCACCGATTTGCCATTGATGATCTTTGCTTGCAACGCCTCTGGAGCTAGCAGAGATTCAGCCATTCTACGGACCTGCTCGTGGAACTCAGGACGGAGGTCTGAAACTCTTTCAATGGCCAACACAACCATACTTATCAAAAATACATATTAATATTCGATGGACAATTTGATGTATCAGGTTGTAACAAAAGTTTTGCCCGATTTTTCAATTTTCGTTTTAAAGATACGCCGTCTTTAATTCTCAAGATATTTTCATACTGTTTCCTATATTGGTTGAGTGGTTGGATACTCTTTCTATCACACATTAGTATAAACCAAACCTTTTGATATCATGGTCGCATTTCAAAGTTAAAGTTACTGCTTTTGATATCTGCATATTTTTGGGGTCAGCACTCTATGGACATCCGTGATAATGCATATATCAAGGTGTAATTGGAAACTGTGATGAGCAAGCATAATAAAGAAATATCTAAATAGGGATTACCACAAAAAGCGATACAGAAACACATGCCATTTTTGATCTTTCGTAAAAAAGGGCTTGGTCGGAATCAGTTCCTTACGCCGCATAGCCGTAGCCGTAGGTCTATCGATTTCAAATGCATTTAAACTTTAAGTACCTTCCATGGTAAGCTATCATTTATTTTCAAGTGGGCTATCATTTAGCGCCATTTATTTTCATTTGCTATCATTTATTTTCATTTCAGAAAATATCAATTTTCTAGAAGCATAAAAGGTTATGTTCCATTATTCCTTTATGATATAAAGCCCCATGGTAGTAGATGTAAAAGAACTTAAGACGAAGCCAGACTGTTTGATTCTTGAATCAAGATCAACAATCCTTTGATCAATGATTATTCGCGAACAATCGATTTCAATGATCTGTAAATTGTGATACATTGAAGCAACAACTATATCCAATATAGTTTTAGAAAGTACATCCAACGTGCTTCCCACTCCACTATATGAGATTATACACCAATGTTTTCTCTTAGAATATGAGCGTCACAAACAAATATGTGTGCATCGTGAATATTTCACTTTTGGCGAAATCGGGTTTTCTCGCATTCCCTAAATGCGTGATGTGATTCGAAGATGTGAATACAATGAACAAGTATTACCCAAATATATGATATAAAGTTACGTCGTGACGTTTCAAGCGAAGCCATTTGGGATCTTCCAAACTTCATGGTTGAAATCGGGCAAAACTTTTGTTACAACCTAATACGCCAGGATCAAATAAACGTTCTTCAGATCCAATGCCTAAGCCTATACAATTACTTACCCTTAACATCTCCGACGAACGACCTTCGTTCGGCCACTTTCATGCCGGGATAGGGTAGGAGATAGCAGAGAAGGTTGCTGAAGCTTGCGGAAAGTTGATCGCGAGTTAGACGAAGCTCGTCTGCTTGACCGGGATGTGTCTGCAAAAATACAAATTTATGACCGGTATAGGGATTATTGGGGATTACTACTAAGCCAGCGAAGGAACTAACACTTAGGACGTGCTCCATGTATTGCCTGCCTCCCTCTTTACCGAACGGATATTCCTCGGGCGCTTTGAAATCGCGAACGCAGTAGCACAATGACTGAGAAAGGTTACTATTGTTGTTTTTTTTCAAATTTATGTTACTATTCCCAATTTTAAAACACTGAAAACATAATAATTTCCTTCTTACCTGGAAAGGCGTTCCGAACTGCTTCATGTGTTCCATAGCCATTTGTCCGTACTTTACAAATAGTGTGAGATTTTGAAGTGAATCTTCCTGAATTGAAACCTTCATGTTTCAGTGTTCAAATTGCATAAGACATTAACCCGAATAGCGATCATGGTATACTACAATCTATGTTTAGTCATTTTAGAATTACAATGGCACAAAAATCAACCTGAATTGCATCGACCACATTGTAAATTTGCAGCGAGCTCACGATAGTGGAGAGTGCGAAAATGGTTGTGCACTGCTGTAAACTCGACTTTGAAAAGTGAGAACACGTGTTATTTAAATAATTTGCGGCTGGTAATACGTTACTGTTGTATCTCTAAAAAGCGCAAACCTTGTACGTGGATTGACTGTCGAAGGCACCCTGCGTGTCAATCAGTACTACGGCTAGCTTCTCACCCGATGCAGAGTTGATTTGGATCGCCTCTCCCCACATCCAAATGCCTACCTGAACCAGTTTTGGTTTCAAAATATGGCAAAGAAGTCAAAGAGTAGATCACAAACTACCTTACCGTATCCCTCATTGCGCCGGATCTCCAGTGGAATCCGTGTAATTGCGTCGTTTCGTCCAACCACTGCAGCGGCGTACCATTCTGAAGTGTATTGCATTGTCGATTTCAAACCTCACAAGCTCGTGTCTCGTGAAATTTGTCAACAACTCACAACTCGCACACCTCAGGCGAGAAACTTTTGGGTTTCAGACTCGAATCCGAGAGTAGGATATGTTTCAAAAATGTATCGTTTCCGAGCATACGTGGAGGGGGGAGTCTTGGGTGGAGGCGGGGATTGTGGACGGCAGCTACCACAACTCAGGAAACATTAGAAAACAACCCTGCGTTAATGATGACCCTGTTAACCCTGCCACAATGAAATGGTTGGAATGTGTCAATGAAAATAAATTGTACCTGCTGTGATGTCTCCAGCGCATAGATGTACTCGAGGAAAAAGTTGAGCAGGAAGCTTTTTCCCTTTCGGAACGCTCCCGCCACAGAGATGACTACTACCTTAATGGAGTTCGAAATTCGGGCAGCTGTATATATCTGTTTGACACACTCTTTCGTTAGGCAAAGACCGTAAAATAGTTTATTGGATGATAATGTAAATAATCTGAACTTTCGGCATCAGATAAAACTTGTTTATATGGTCATTATTGTTCATAACTTTGAGATGTGTATTCGTCGGTGCAGAATCTAATGTGAAATGTACTCAATCCTAGCGAAATTTATAAATTCATTGACGGAGGTATGCGAGAAAAATGGTAATTCATATCGCCTTTCTGTCCTTGACTGCGGGGTCGCCCAACACAGATTCGAGTGCATGTGAATTTAGCTCAAACCTATCTCCACTAGCTGAAGGTGCGAGAATCTGAAAAATGTTATGATTCACGTTATAATCCAGCTGATCGATCCGTGGGTGAACACGGTTGACTCAAAAGTCACTAGTTAATACCCTCCCAAACAGTAGTGGTGAAAGAGCCACATCACGAGCTCGAATTAGCATAAGCTTGTGTCAGAATTGTTCGGAAATGGGCAACAATCGGGTAGGTGATTCACTCCAGTAATATGCGATAATTAGATATTTGGGATAAATTTAATAATTGATCTTTCCAAAAACTATTCAACATCACTAATACATACTGCGTACTGGAATAGTTGTGGAATATCAATATATTATTGCTTACTTGAACTGATTTCGCGTTCTTCCTGTTCAGTGACTGAGTGTTGATTGCGAACTCGGGTTGGGGCATTTTGTATTCCAACACATCTGCCATCCGCGAGTCTGGAATGAAATATATAAATATGGATTATCCATAGAACAAGGATGAGCAGGATATTTGAGGCTGCGGGGAAAACACTCGAAAAACATCGTTATTCACAATGATCAGTAGATAATCCAGTGCACATTCCTGTGCTTCGTGCTAAAAGTGTATTACACTAAAATGTATTACTTGTCGGTGTATAATGGAATCAGCACAAATGGAAAAGATTTGCGCTTAATGATGATGAAAGTGGTTGGGTAACACTCGTAAGTAGCCGAAGTTCAGGTGCTGATGAGAGTCAGAGAGGCAGAGAGAAGGAGAGAGGATGAGAGTGGTTGGAGAGGGAGACGGGGAAAGATGGAGGGAGGGAGAGAGGAGAGAGCGAAAGAGTAGTGACCTTTTTTTACAACCTTTTTTTTCAAGATCCGTGATTTTTTTTCAAAATCCGTGACTACGAGGAAGTCACCGTCCATCTTACAGAAACCAGCTAATTTTCAAAAATCTTGCAATATACAGTTTGGTGAAATGTTATTGTACTAAGCATGGTGATATTTGCGTATAACAAGCTCAACTATGCTCACCCTAACAAGGACAATAAATAGCAGAGATCGAATCCATGTGATCGATATCAGAACCGATCGAGATGAAATCCATCATCTTCCCGCCTTTCTATTTGAGCAATCAGTGCCCAGACTAAATTGCGTTCATTGGAGCCTTCTCACAAGTGCGAGAGATGTCGGAATTTGGAGGGAGTGCAAGAGAAGCAGAAAATTCAATGGGAGACGGAGCACTGGGGGTGGCGGGGAGTCAATAATGGAAGCAACTGGAGTGTGTTTGTAGAGTTCGGGTGAATCATACTCCCATTGAGTGGTAATCCCCTTCTTTTTGGGGGGAGTTGCAGTATTTGAGACGGTTTGCGCATGAATGAGTTCGGAATTTGAGCAATCGCCTCTTAACTCTGCAGTAGTCGTTCTCACCGCACTACACCACCTAGACTGTAAAATCGCTTGGCGTGGCTGCACCTTTACCTTTTACCATCTTAACTCTGCTACCTTGATCAATCAAGTGTTGAGAGAACACTGGAAATGGAGAGACGATACCCGGATTTCGCACTTTCGTATGATTCGAGCAAGTACAAGGGCAACATTCTATAGAGGATCAACCGTGGATTAAGTGGAATGGTGGCGAGGAGGGTCACGGGTGATTGCATAACTAACCAGTACATCGGGCAAACATGCTACGCAGTTGGCCTAGTATATGGCTCTTCATCACGCAACAATCCTTAGCACATCTAGGGCAAAGAGTTTGACTGCCAACCCTAAAAAACAAAAATGATGATATGAGTGACTATCTGAGAGAACTGACCATAGGCCGTACAGCGAAAAATAAAGTTCTGATTTTCAGATACCCTAGGGGTAACTGTTCACGTAGAGTTCGAAAATCGACCTTAGAAAGCCGTGTATCTTACCCCTCATTTCGGGTGTTGCGCCTCAACGGCGAGGTCAGTTTTTGTAAATCGTGAACGGCTCATCCAAACCCAGACATTTATAGTAATTCTGAAAGATCTCGACGAGATAAGCATTTTTACTGTTGGAAGTGAAAAGCCAACTCATTTGTGAAAAAAGTTGTGACCCTTTGAATTTTCAAAATGTATGTACTGAAAATCTTAAATCTAATCAATTCTCACAAAAGGACGCTCAAAATGTGTTTTCTTTCTTTCCCTACACTCACAATCTTGCATTTTCAAGGAAAAATATACCTACCTTCCGTATTGGTGAGGACCCTAAGCTCAAACTTTTCTGATATATGAGAGGAATCGCGAGAGAATTGCCTACTCCGCGGCGGTAGGAATCAAAATCGTTGTACTCGGAAGAAAATTTAAATCAAAGTATTTCAAATGATGCTCTTTCAAACTGCGTTGTCAGAATTTTGATAACTGACGTCATCTTCGAGATTCAGAAGGCCAAACATGGGACACTCCCTATTTAGGGGTCAAATCGAGCACACCTAAATGGTCATAATTCCGTTTAAAATGACGTAAGAAAGTAGTTCTTTGCTCAGAAAGAACCAAGAAAGAACTTTCTCTATAACTTTTCTGTTGAACATCTCATTCTCCGTGTACGTCCCAGTGCGGGGTGGTCGGGTGAACCAAAAATAACCGAAATCTGGAAATCGGAAAAAGTGATTAAAGCCCCTATGCGCGATCGATGGTGCCTCTGGGTGACTAACTATACGCCAAAAATCTAACAAATAGGAGGTGGTTAAAAAAAAGGGCGCTGTTTTTTGTCCGGTGGTTCTAAAAGTGAGTAAACCAAAAAGTGAGTAAGGCCTGTATTAGCAGCTAATGAGGTCAAATAACTCGAAAGTCAATCAAAACATGATTTTAAATTGTTTCCCGACTAGTTGTACCACTTTCATTGGTCAAAAACTACAGTATGACCGGAAATTCAAAAATCGAAATTTTGACCCTTCTCGGCCTTTGACGTGGGCGCAACCGAATTTAAATGGTTCCAAATAGTGTAGATACATTCCTCGGAACCACTCAAAGAAAGGGCGCATCGATAGATACGATATTTCGGCAAAGGAAACCAAGGAAACGCGCTAAACTGTACTCCTGGCAAACCTAGTAATAGGGCCCCGGCTCAAGGCTAGAAATGTAGAGCTCGATGTGTTGAACATTTTATCTGTTGAAAGTGAGTCTCTATCTTTTCATTGAAGCACGCTGCATAGCTTAGAAGTTGGTCAGAAATCGGTGGATGAGGCGCGCGGGAGAGCACTAAATGGAGGGGAGGGAGAGGGAGGTCAGGCGGAGAGAGCGCCAGACGGTTAGAGTGCGCGCTCGCGGGGATTCTAGCCGATTTCTGCCCAACTTCTAAGCTCTGCAGCGTGCTTCAATGAAAAGATAGAGACTCACTTTCAACAGATAAAATGTTCAACACATCGAGCTCTACATTTCTAGCCTTGAGCCGAGTCCCTATTACTAGGTTGGCCAGGAGTACAGTTTAGCGCGTTTCCTTGGTTTCCTCTGCCGAAATATCGTATTTATCGATGCGCCCTTTCTTTGAGTGGTTCCGAGGAATGTATCTACACTATTTGGAACCATTTAAATTCGGGTGCGCCCACGTCAAAGGCCGAGAAGGGTCAAAATGTCGATTTTTGAACTTCCGGTCATACTGTAGTTTTTGACCAATGAAAGTGGTACAACTAGTCGGGAAACAATTTCAAATCATGTTTGGATTGACTTTCGAGTTATTTGACCTCATTAGCTGCTAATACAGGTCTTTTAAGTGTTGAAACCGTGTTGGGGGTTTATTCACGTTTTGAGCCACCGGACAAAAAACAGCGCCCTTATTTACCACCTCCGATTTCTTAGATTTTTGGCGTATAGTTAGTCACCCATAGGCACCATCGATCGCGCATAGGGACTTTAATCATTTTTTCCGATTTCCAGATTTCGGTTATTTTTGGTTCACCCTACCACCCCGCACTGGGACGTACACGGAGAATGATATGTTCAACAGAAAAGTTATGAGAGACTATCTGAGCGGATTCACATACACCCGTACAGCAAAAAATAAAATTAAAATTCCTTGAAAATAAGTCCCTGGGGATACTTTTTTACGTAGATCAAGAAAATCGACCTCAGAAAGCTGTACATCTGACCCCTTATTCTCTGTATTGCGCGGAAGTGGGCGGTCGGTTTTTGAAACTTTTTTTGGAGCTTCGAAACTCCATAACCAGATAGTGACACTGAAAGAGCTCGTCGAGATAAACATTTTCCCTGTTGGAAGTGAAGGGCTAGCTCATCTGTGAAAAAAGTTACGGTCATTTGAAATTTTAAAGTGGCCGTCCTGAAAAATTGTATTCCATATGGGGGGTTTTAAATAGATCTATAAAATTCCCCGTGATAAACTGCCCCTTGTACCAAAAATGCAGCGAAAAATATTTTCCTGTAAGGGGTCAAATGGTTGTCCGAAGACCTCGAACTTGAACGATTTCGAACTAAAAAATCGATTTTTTGAGGAAATCTTTTTTAGAGCGACTTCTCGTGAACTGTGAAGTGGAAATTCGGATTCTACGAGTGAAAATACTCCAATAAATCTATATCACGTGAGATTCTGTGATATCAAATTTTTCGACTATAAATGCTCCTATGGCTGGAATTTTAGGGAAACAATTTCACACCTTTGAGGTCGAAAATGTCGAAAAATTTGATATCACAGAATTTCACGAGATATAGATTTTCTGGCGTATTTTCACTCGTAGAATCCGAATTTCAACTTCACAGTTCACGAGAAGTCGCTCTAAAAAGATTTCCTCAAAAAAATGGATTTTTTCGTTCGAAATCGTTCAAGTTCGAGGTCTTCGGACAACCATTTGGCCCCTTACAGGAAAATTTTTTTCGCTGCATTTTTGGCACAATTGGCAGTTTTTCACGGGGAATTTAATAGATCTATTTAAAACCCCCCATATGGAATAAAATTTTTCAGGACGGCAACTCTAAAATTTCAAATGACCGTAACTTTTTTCACAGATGAGCTAGCCCTTCACTTCCAACAGGGAAAATCTTTATCTCGTCGAGCTCTTTAAGAATCACTATCTGGTTATAGAGTTTGGAAGCTCCAAAAAAAGTTTTAAAAACCGACCGCCCATTTCGGCGCAATACAGAGAATGAGGGGTCAGAGGTACGGCTTTCTAAGGTCGATTTTCTTGATCTACGTAAAAAAGTAACCCTAGGGACTTACTTTCAAGGAATTATATTTTTTGATGTACGGTTCATAGGTGAAATTGCTCGATCCTCTCAAATAGTCTCTCTTATAGCGAAAGTTCTTAGCTTTCTTTCTGATCAAACTACTTTCTCACGTCATTTTAAACGGAATTATGACCATTTAAGTGTGCTCGATTTGACCCCTAAATAGGGAGTTTCCCATGTTTGGCCTTCTGAATCTCGAAGATGACGTCAGTTATCAAAATTCTGACAACGCAGTTTGAAAGAGCATCATTTGATATACTTTGATTTAAATTTTCTTCCGAGTACAACGATTTTGATTCCTACCGCCGCTAACCCCCCTAAAATAGGCAATTCTCTCGCGATTCGTCTCATATGTTGGTCCGTTCTACTAGATTTGCCCAGAAAATTGGGAATTCTGATCATAAAGGAAAAGTAGCATGTACCTAAACATGAGAAAAATCGAGAACAAATAATCGATTTTTTCGAATTGGGTTAATCTCCGTTTTTTATGCGTTATATTTTTGCCCTAGCATAGTGCAGCTATAAACTGACTAGACTTAATCGGAGTTCGCAGTGGCTCGTCTTAAAAATAGTCATATTTGCAAAAAAATCACTACCTTTCCTCTTCTGAAATTCAGGAGACCTTTTTTTCACGAGGAATCTAATAATAATAGTTAAAATGACACACCTAGAGGAACAATTTTCAGTACATACATTTTGAAAATTCAAAGGGCCACAACGTTTTTCACGGATGAGTTGGCTTTTCACTTCCAAAAGTAAAAATGCTTATCTCGTCGAGATCTTTCAGAATTACTATAAATGTATGGGATTTGGATGAGCCGTTATGAAGGGCTCTGGTACACTTTCCGAAAAATGCCAGCACAGGTCTCAAAAAAATTGAAAATTTCAAATTTTTGAAAAGTAAGATATTATAAGTTTTTCAGGACTATTTTTCGATGAAAAGAACAACGAAAAACATACTATGAAAGCGATCAGACGCCGATAAAGTGTTAAAAAGGTCGATTTTCGTGATTTTTTGGCCGTCCTGAAATTTTTTTAATTCCGTGGTCACTTTTTTTATTGCATTTTCGGAATCTACGTGTAAAACTTCAGCCTTAAAAATTCAGCTTCAGCCTTACAATAGTTCACTCAGACTATCTTGGAATCATCACTGGTTCATTCTCAAGCGATTTGGAGGGTATCCGAGAAAAAAATATTTTTTCGAAAAAAATGCCCTGCCTGACAAAGGCATAAAAAAAGAAAGAACAAATTTTTTCTCGGATACCCTCCAAAACGCTTGAGAATGAAGCAGTGATGATTCCAAGATAGTGAATTATTGTAAGGCTGAAGATGAAATTCGATTTCTACACAGCTCCGAAAATCGAAAAATCCGAAAAAAATCGGATTTTGACGAATTTCATCGCATTTTCGTCGGACTGTTGTGTCATATGTCACGTACTTCATTTTTAAACTAATCAAAATGAATATATCAACTCACTAAACATTGATTTGACCCTTGTTTGATCGATGTGAGCCATAATTAAAGCCTCAATACAGTGGAGCACATGGAGCTCGAAACGCGTGAACCAAAAAACATTCAAATTTGAGATTTGAGTCCTGTAACTGCTTCACTAAGGTCTCAAATTGAGTCAAACCATATAAAATTATGATTGCACATGCAATAGCCGTAATGAATCTCAATTCACAAACTGTGATCTCACTCATCCCAGAGTGATCTACGACAACTCCTTATTCTGGGAGCTGTAAGTTCTGGGCGCACCAATTTTTTTCCTTGAAATTTGGACACACAGTGTAGTTTTACACGTAGATTCCGAAAATGCAATAAAAAAAGTGACCACGGAATTTAAAAAATTTCAGGACGGCCAAAAAATCACGAAAATCGACCTTTTTAACACTTTATCGGCGTCTGATCGCTTTCATAGTATGTTTTTCGTTGTTCTTTTCATCGAAAAAATAGTCCTGAAAAACTTATAATATCTTACTTTTCAAAAATTTGAAATTTTCAATTTTTTTGAGACCTGTGCTGGCATTTTTCGGAAAGTGTACCAGAGCCCTTCATAATGGGCCAAATATCAGCACTCGGTATGGGAACTTCACCAGCAAAATATTGAGGGGGGTTGCAAAAAAGTCATCCGTCGACCCCTCCTAAAAGATACGTTTTCTCGTGGAACGTCTCTTAGGGGCATCTGAAAATCAGAACTTTATTTTTCGCTGTACGGCTTATACTTCCTGTGTTCCTGTGTCATTCCTGTGTTTCTCTCTCGTCGTGAGCGGTTCACTCGCTCCTCTCTCCCTCTCCAATGACCTCCTCCTCGCCCGTTCTGGCGTCGCAGGAGTCCGTGGATCGTCTCACTGAGCTCGTTCTGAGCCTTCACACCAAGCTGGACAAGTATGGAGCCTCCCTCTCCCTCCCGTCTTCATCCCTCTCTCCTGTGGTTCTTCCCATTGCTGATTCGGAGAAGATAAAGGACAAGTCTCAACGTGCTGTACTGGGGGGTTCAGCAGAAAGGCCACCCCACTTGAGACAGCGAAACATGACGAGTCAGTTCTGAAGGATATCGTTGCCGCCACCAAAGACAAAGGCCTCCAGGAAGCTTACGACGCCGGACAGATCAAATTCAAGCGATTCCCCGAGAACAAGGAGCCGGGTAGGAGAATAATCAAGTACTCTCTCCCCTCCTCAGATCTGCGTGATCGCCTTCTACATGGCCTGCGAACTGTCGGAAAGCCCGCATGCTTCGAGCCTTCCATGTACGTGCGCCGCGACCTCTTGCCTACGGAACTCGAGCAGGAGAAAAATGCTCGTGATGAAGCTAGAAGAAGAAACCTTGAAGCGAATTGTCTGAAGTGGGGTGTTCGTGACTGTTCGCTCATTCAATTCCGCGGACCCAACTACCGTCCTCTCCCGACCAACTACCGTAATCGCTCTCTGGATGATACGAAACGCACCCCTCAATACAAACCAAATAACGCTGTCCCTTCTGCTGCTATCAAAGCAACCGCATCTTCCTCGGCAATTGAAATCTCGTCCACTTCCGTCGCCCGCCCGATGCCACATGTCTCTTCCCGAAATGGCAAAAGTCAACCGAAGAAAGAGGAGACTCCCTCCCTGTCCTCTTCGGGTGGATCATCGGCTGTGACGGACCAACGGGCTCCTTCTCTCGTCTAGGGACTGTGTGGCAGGCCTGTGAGTTCTCCCCCTCCTTCTAGACCCCTTTTACATTGTGTCCCTCCTAACGGCCTCCCTTCTTGCCAAAATCTTTCCTTCTATTTTGCAAACTGCCGGAGCGTTAGAAACGTCATAAATACAGTAACCCTCCTACTCGTGCAACGTAAACTTGACATTCTTGCCCTTTCTGAAACTTGGCTAAGCTCTTCTGACTGTGATGCGTATCTTCTGAGAGGCTTGCGAGATTACTTCGTATTCCGTGCCGATCGCGTTGATTCTAGAGGTGGCGGTGTCTTAATCTATACACGATCTACTTTGCTTCCCGTCCTTGTCTCTTCTTTCATTATTCCTGGCTACGAGTGTACTACTATTGATATCTACTCAAGTAGTTCTTCACCTGCTAAAAACACCCTTAGAATAGTTACTGTATATCGCTCTCCCAGTGCTCCCCTATCATCCAATGCGCCCTTCTTAAATTACTTGAATGAGGTCACAGACTGCGCTCATCCTTCATTAATTGTTGACGATTTCAATTATCCTAATATCGATTGGTACACATATTCTTCCCCCACGGCTTCCATAACTCCATTTCTTGATTTTATTACTTCAAAACATTTCAATCAATTTATTGATTTTCCTACGCGTGGAAAAACATTCTTGACTTAGCTTTATGTAATTCTCCTCTCGTCAAATCAGCAAAGCCCGACATTCCACTTTCTGACCATGTTGGCATAAGTTTGTCTATCTCATTCGAAACGACCTTGGGCGATAAATTAAAACCTACCAGAACCTACCTCTTTGCGAACTGGGACATGATTAATAGTCAAATAGCTATGCACAATTGGACCATAGCCCTTTCTAACAAAACTGCTACTGAAGCTTATTGTTACTTCAGTGAATTTTTAAACTCCCGTTTAGATATTTTTGTTCCCATTAAACGTGGCAAATCTTCCTCTGGTTATCCAAAATATCTTAGCCAGCTGCATGACAGGCTGCATAAATTACATCAGGTTGCCCCTAACTGCGATACTACACATTCGCTAAGAGTGAGGTTTGATAATGCCCTAAAAAGTTTCGAGCTAAAACGAGAAAGTAACGCAGTCAATTCAAAAAACCCAAACCACTTTTTCCAGTTCTGTAAATCCCGCTTTAAAGTAAACACATCCTCCCTCCCTGGTATTATTGACAGTAACGGGAACGTTCTCCTAACAAATAAGGATAAAGCAACAGCATTCTCTAAATTCTTCTCAAAGGTTCAAACGCCTCCTTTGCACTCGCGTCTTCCTATACCTTCTTGTCCTAACTCTTCTTTCGATCTCCCTTTCATACCGATTAGTGATATTCTAAACGCCATTTCCCAACTAGTTCCAAAAATCAATGGTTCTCCTGACAATATTCCCAATTTAGTTTATACCAAGTGTAAATTCTCTATTGCGAATCCCCTCTCTATAATTTTTAACATTTCCCTAACTTCTGCTTTAGCTCCCTCTCAGTGGAAAGTTGCTCATGTCAAGCCCATCCCTAAAAAAGCAGGAAATGCAGACATCTCAAATCATCGCCCCATCTCTCTTACAATTACTGCTTCTAAAATATTTGAAAAAATTCTTATTAATGAATTAGTATCCTATTTAGATGCGCATTCTCTTCTTGATACGCGCAAAGCTGGGTTCCGTAAATGTAGAAGCACCACATCTTCCTTATGTGAAACCCTCTCCTTCTATGCTCAGTCCTTGACCCACAAAAAATCAGTAGATACCATATTTTTCGACTATCAAAAGGCATTTGATTCAATTGCCTTAAGGTTCCTGATGCATAAGCTTGCCTCCCTGGGTATTTCTATTCACATTATGAAATGGTTTGAGTCATATCTCCTTGGTAGGTCACAACGTGTCTTTGTCGGTAATTATCTCTCCCCTCCTTCTCCAATTATATCTGGAGTCCCCCAGGGCTCAGCAATTGGTCCCTTATTGTTTATTATATACATTAACGATCTAGGCAAATGCATCCCCCCTACGGCAAAATACAATATTTTCGCTGATGACCTTAAAATATACGCAACGGTGCCTGACCATAGTGCTGATCTCCAACAAGCTATTACTAGTTTAGAAGAGTGGACAACTAAGTGGAATATGACAATTAGCGCTCCCAAGTGTTTTGTTCTTCATCTTGGTCGTCTTAAAACGAGATCGAAATATATGCTATATGGTAATTTCATCTCCCCAATAGAACAAGTTCGTGACCTTGGTATTTTCTTCACAGGAAATTTACATTTTGGTCATCACATTGATCAAATTACTAGAAAGGTCAGATCCATGTGCAATCTATTACTGCGCTCTTTTCTCACTACTTCACCTGGTATCTTATTGAAAGCGTACAAAATATATATTCGTCCTCTTCTCGAGTCATCTACCGTTATCTGGAACCCTACATCAATTGGTCTTGTTAATCAAATAGAATCTGTGCAACGAGAATTCACTAAACGTGTTTTGTTCCGCTCTAAATTGCCCTATCGTTCATATACTGATAGGCTCAAACATTTCCAACTAGAGACACTTGAATATCGCCGATCCTTGAGTGACATGTATTTTATATACGACTCTTTGCATGACTTTGTTCATCTCGATACCTCATGTCTCTACACGATCGCTCCTTTAACTCGTAGTCTCCGTTCCTCTCATAAATTACGCATCGCCGTACCGTATGTAATGCCTAGTTCCTTCTCATCATGTGCATCTCGTTCCCTAACGCTCTGGAACTCGCTTCCCCACTCAGTAGTAACCATGCCCCGATCCCCTTACCGACACCTCATAAAAACAACTCCATCTTTTACAATGCAGTCTTCTAATATAAAAATGTAACACAGAACTGCCACACATCCCCCCATTCCACAAGCTCGCCCGAGCCAAAATAACACCTTACCTAATCATCGTCACTCCCGTACCATGTAAATGTTGGTGAATAAAGAATAAGAATAAGAATAAGGTGATATTGCTCGGTTCTCTAAGATAGTCACTCATATTCGCAAACCCTTCTAATAGGATTGGTTCTAAACGAGACATCAATGCATTCACTTAAGGAGCCCCTTACATCCCTACACACTCTCTCCTCACTTGATGGGCTAATTTACTACGCGATCAGAGTATAGACAGAGGAAAGAGCCTGGTGAGTCAGAGATTAGAAAATAACGTCAGAAACATTATATTTTTTTAATGTCCGGGATGTAAAAATGGATGCAATTAGCACATATGATTTTGGAGAAACAATATTTATTGTCGGTTGTTGACTTTTCCTCTGCCAATTTGGGTAAATAGCGGTCATGAGCTCATCAAATTATTTGAGTTATTGGTGAGCTAGTTCTTTTGACGTGCAAAAAGTGAGTCAGTTTGAGTAGTCTCGTTCTTTTGAAACAACAAACCACCGAGTTACAGCAATTCGTTGAGTTTACGTGTTTGAGATGTGTGTGGCACAACATCCTTTCGCTCAAGGTTGTAATGGGTTGACGACCAGAGTAGAGACAAACGAACAACTGGTGAGTCAGCGCTAGTTCGAAATATGAGATAGTCGTATCTTCATTTCTCACACTCATCTCATATTTCGATCTCTAGTCAGCACAGCCCTGCGTCAGCAGTGACGCAAATGACACTTATCTGTTGCAAAAAAAGGAAATCAAATGTATTGAGTAAAAAAAATCAAATGTATTGAGTAAAGCTAAGGAAATCAAATGTATTGAGTTCGCTCAGAAAATCAGATATGAGCTCTGTGTGCAGTTTGAATGCTAATAAAAGTCAGCTACTGAGAGGGCGGGATAGTGGCGGCCAGGGATGTGCACACTTGTGTTTCACGCTCTCTTCATTTCTCATGTTCTCTCGCCGGCCAGCGCGAGCCTGTCCTATCGGGAGTGCGGGCAACTTTTACACAACCCTGGTTTCTGCTCATTCGGCTAACTATTCAATGCTTCATGGCACTTTAGCAGGCGTAGTTGGATAACACAGAGATCTACTGAGGATATCATTGAATATTGTAATATGTTGTGTTTCCAGGAGCTTAACCATTCACCGCACCTCGCCTCTTTTTCTGCACCTTCCAATAGTATCATTAACGATGTAAAAGAGCTTGGTGGTTGGTATGACTCACAACAAGGTGGTGTTTAGACAGTTTCCGCATATCCTTGGTTCTAGAGCACGGTGTGCAAGGTCGCTGTAATGGGGCGTGAATAAGTGACAACGAGTGGAACAGAGTAGAGTAGGAGTTGTATGACTCATTGGGACAGTTTCGTAGATCATCAACATCATTTTGCAATGGAATTGTAATAAATGGATAGTATCGTTGTCTGTTGTTGGGATACAATCATAGTTGCCCAACACTGGCGGCGGATATGACAAGCACTTTGCACCCATGAACCCCTATTCATGGTAAAAGTGACAAGACTTTGCATGCATGCATAGGGAGTCATGGTCAAAAATCGACAGGTAGGTCAATGGAAGGTCAAGACAAGGTACATAGCCAATAGATCATACAGTATCACCAGATACCGTATACCACTACCGTAACCGGCGATTATCGCAAACTAACTTTATTTGTAAAAAGTCCTGGTAAGGTGTCGAATCGATTCTACAGTAACCAAGTCGCTACCGTAACCAGTTCCATGGGTCAGATCCAGTTCCTTGGGTCAAACATTTTTCTATAAATGTCACACGTTTTTTTCGAAAAATCCTAAATATATCATAACATGATTCTACAGTAATGATGTATATGATATGATACCTTAGAATAATTTTATGGTCGATTTTGGATTTTTAGAAAAATGTTTGACCCAAGGAACATTATCTGACCCAAGGAACTGGGTTACTGTAGTTATCTAGGTACTGTATAATCGATTAGGCACAGTACCAGGACTTTTTAAAAATAAAGTTAGTTTGTGATATTCGGGGGTTGCGGTAGTGGTATACGGTATCTGATGGTACTGTATGTTCGATTGGGTACGGTATCAAGTCTTGACCTACCGATCGATTTTTGACCATGACCCGGGGTTCATGGGTGCTAAGTGCTTGTCACTTTTCATGACAAGCACTTAGCACCCATGAATAGGGGGGAGGGGGTCATGGGGGGTCGCCGCCGGCGTGGGAAACTATGGATACAATAAATCATCAGAAATATTGCGACAAGAGAGAATCTTTAACAATGATGTGAGACCTAAAAAATGATTGGGACCTCGATAATCCGCTTCGGACCTCGTTAATCCTTTGAATCTATTCGGACCTCGTTATTCCGGCAGATTTCTATTGGGATCTCGTTATTCCTACATAGCCGAAACTTGTAATGACGATCAATTTTTGAAAAACCTAAAAATCACATGCCAAAATGTATTTAATATGCGAATATACCCATGTTTACCTTTCCCAATTGCATATTATTTGCATTCGTTTTTTTTAATTTGCGGATTAAGGATCTTTGATGTATTTCAATGGTTAGAATGGAACACATGCCATTGAAATTATCTAAATAGGGAGGAATCAGGCAAATAGAGAAAGAAATGTGGTCCGTTACATCAAGATATCAAAATATACATTATTCCCCCGACAAATAAAAGTTCGACAAATATGAAAATAATACAATTTCGTATCAATCGATGGACGAAGACGGTGGATTACTCTCCAATCGTTATTACTGGAAATCCATCTTCGAATGCTTCGATAGTTTGGAATGGCTGTGTTGAACTCGCTTCCACTGCTTTGGGATTCTCAACTGGAGCGGGTAGAAGGCTAAACAATAAAATTGAAACAATTATTTATTACAGTGCACAGAAATATTTACAGAATATGTCAGGAAAAGTGTGTCAAGCGTGTTATCCAAAAAAATCTAACTTAAAACTGACTTGCTCCATGTTGTCTCGTCTTCAATTACGGTTTGCATTTCAGCCTCCCTGATTAGCTGCTCAATAGCATTCACTGCACATCTCATCTGACATATGAACAGTTTTGGGGGGATTGCGGTTTATTAATAACAGATGGACCGCTCGATAGAGTATGCGATATGTTAGAACTACGTGTACAACTTTTGTTACTCACCTTCAACTGAGATCCCTTGACGAACAATTTGAGACAATTGGTGCCCTCGATGAAATCGACGTGGCACGATTGCTGATCGTGAAGTATGCGAAGAGTGTCCTCGATCCTTTCCTTGACATAATGAACTTGTGCCTCAGCAATGCAGATTATAACCTGAATAATGTTACTCTAGGAAATTATATGGAAATGATTTTCAGAATTTGTTAGTAAACTCACCGGTTTGCTTTCTCCATTGAGAGCAGTTTCGCTCACACCGGTCGATTGCTTCTGTACTGTCTAAAATTCATAAATTACGAAAGTTTTGTTTTGTAATTCTAATCACCTGGAAATTGGAGTATGATGGAGATGTTGCGACCGAGTATGGCGAATCGAGATGGTACGGATCAATAGGAGGGATATACCAAGATGCGTCACTGAAAATATGTTTTGTCACAATTATGTAATTCTTAGTTACCGCCGAGTTTGTTGAGATTGTGGCAGGTACTGTTCTTGAGACAGTTGTTGTTGTTCTTGATGATACAATTGCTGCTGTTGATGCAGCTGTTGTTGTTGTTGTTGTTCTTGCTTCTGATGCTGCCGTTGTTGTTGTTGTTGTTGGTGTTGTTGTTGGTGTTCGCGCTGTCGCAGTTGGTTTGATTGATCCGATACCGTCCTTTTCATCTTTGGCTTGTAGTGATTCAAAAGATCTTCCAACTTGGGATTCATTGCTGAAGAACACTGTAATTACAAAGCATGAATGCAAACAATGAAGCTCACCAGTGCATAACAAATATTTATAGCTATTTGCACACTCATGCAATCTCGCTATGAGAATATTCGGATGAGATGTGAGTATCTAGTGTGAGCAGGGGAAATTTAAGTAACTTGGATGGGCGGACTGGTAAGCAGTGGTTTGCCGTGTCTGGACGGGATCTCTCGGGTAGGAGTAAGGAACGCCTCCTTCTTTCAGTAAACATTGGGTCTGTGCCTTGTGGTTGAACTATAGAGATGCCGTTTATTTACTCACGTATCTCTACTGAGATCAATCTATAGAGACACGTCATTTGCAAAACAGATCACGTCATTGTCTCGCTCTCAACGAATTTAAAAACCTGATCTGATCAGTGCGATTCACATGAGAAAAATCATGAAAATCAAACGTCAATTCCCCCTAGAAATGTGATAGTATCAACATAGGGACTTGTAATTCATAAAATAGACAAGAAAGCAAAAAAATGGTGCACCACATAGAATTAGTGTATTATGGAAATGTTGTATATTCAATGCAATTCATAATCTTATCCGGTGTAGCTTCACGATCGTTGAGCTTTGAGCTACTATGTAAATAGATAATCGGCTTGTCCTGGCACATTCCACACAACGACACATTATGAATCACCAACATCAGAGCCCAGTGATGGAGGCGCCTTCTCAACCTTAGCGCAATGAACAGCTGATCATATATTTGTTAGCACTCGCACGTGAAGTGTGCAACTTTGCTCACAGGATTAAACGCCCTTTTGAATATAGTTTGCATTTTGTTCTGAACTTCTTCAACATATACTTCTTTTATCGAATGAACTATTCACAATAATTTATTAAGCGTAATTTATTTCACAAATATTCAATATGAGGTCAGTGATCAGTGGTAATCTCAGGATTTTATAAAGTCTCTTACAACCCAGAGATGCTTCCTTGACAGCTCTCTTTCCATTGATTCCGCACGAATTTTGGCTAGTTCGACCTTCAATCTCTTATTTTCCTCATTCGATGATTCAACTTTTGCTCGCATCTTCACCAACTCAGACTTCAACCTCTTGTTTTCTGCCTCGGCTGTCAACAATCGCATATTCCACGTGAGACTTCCCGTTAGGACTGACTGAAAAAAGGAATGGAATTCGATCCATGCATGCATTGTTCAGTTTACTGGTATAAAAAGTCTCAATTTCTAGATAAATTGACGAGACGATCACGACTGTACAATTATACGACCTACTTGTTCGCTCTCGTCGTCTTCAAAATGCACCGAATTCGATAGTGGTCTATTGGATATGTAAAAGGTCGCCGATTCTAATCTTTCTTGATTTGCTCTTGATTTTGCCTGAAATTATCACACCTTGATCTAATAATTCCGATGCAAAACACTTGCCTTTTCCGAGACGTTATTTCCCATTGTTCTTGGTTTTGGGCGTATGGATGGCCTGAAATGATTGACCCATTGAAATTGAACAAGTGAATATGGAAAACATCGGATAAAAAAAATGAAACGAACACTTGCTAGGTAAAATGTTATCCCACAGATCTCCTTCACAGAGCTTTGGTAAATATTTAGGAGAGTGATGATAGTCACTCCTCTTCCTCCAACCACCCTCGCGTGTGTTCAGTTTTGTGCAGCGGAATTCTCGGAACTGACCTTTCAGCTAAACATCGCGTTGATAAGAAATCTTTGGAATGTTCTGGCACTTTCAGAAACTCTCCTGCACAACCGATCGTAATTGCATGAGATCGATTACAATTAATCAGCAAACAAGTAGTTTGGTGCACAGCCAACAGCGATTTGGCAGGCGCCACTTCCCCTCAAATACAAAAAGGATATTTTCAATAAGCACTGGACATATTTACTATAGTTGGTTTTAAACGGAATTAGTTTAGCCTAATTAAATGTGTCTTATTTTCTTCATTTCACCCTCCAATTCTCAACGTCATTCTCTAAATTCTCTATTAATAGATACCTTTTGCATGAGCAAAAAAAAAACTACACTACTTTCCATGTTCAATTTTGCATGAATCAATAATGATGTGCGTTCTCAACACACTTCACAAACACAACCGTGCCTTCATCGGCATAAATAGCTAGAGGTAATGTGCAAATACATGTATCGACCTCTCGTCCCCACGCACAGCCAAATTTACCCCTTGCTCAGATGCCATGTTCACTGAACTACTTCGCATATTCCTTGTAGCTTGACCATCATTGATCTTCGAGTTACCGAGTAAATAGATAATTTTCTTCGCTGGCAAAATTGCACGGAATGCACACAATGAATCATAAAATATTAGAAACAATAATCGAGAAACTTTTCCCGCGATATCGTGTTGTTCCGCCGTATTCATATTAATAGTTTAATATTTTCTCACAAATATGCATAATGAGAACGACCATAAGTGATAACAACAATACAATATGTTCCGTGTTCTTTGATTCCGAACGAGATTTCGACAGTTCGACTTGTAATATTCTCTTCTCCACCATCGATTGTTCTAGCCTCGCGATCATCTGCTCCAATTCTGATCTTAGCCTCTTGTTTTTTGCTTCGGCTGCTAATAATCGCCAATTCCACACGAGTCTTCCCGATATAACTGGCTGAAAGTAAATCGATGATACGGTTAGAAAGGTATAAACCGGAAACACGTTTCCCGCTTACGATTGCGAACTTTTGAAAAAGGCATATTGATTCAACTATGGCAATCCAGAGTATATTGCAGTATTCTCTACTTATCTGTTGTCTTGCACAGAAAGGGATAGTTAGTTTTAATATGAATATACTAAAATCATACTATTGTAACATTGTAAGACTCACTGGTTGGTTGTTATGCTGGTCATTGCATTCTACTGACAGTAACGGTCTACGTGCGACGTAAAGCGCAGATGATTCGTCTCTTCCTTGGTCGACCTCTTTCTTTGTCTTAAATAGGATCGCGTGAACTTCAAAAAAATATCGGTAATGTTCAAATGTAAAACAGACCGCACTAAAGCCAACAAGGTATGAAGGATACTACTCACAGTTTCCGGGACGCGATTTCCCATTATTTGAAATTTAGCATCAATTAGTATCTGCAATTGACGTTTATAAATCCGAAATATGCTAAATAATCGATTTTTATTTAAAATATGTAGAATTATGTAAAAAAGGGAGGAAGCGAATGATATCAATAGGGTCTGATCCACTGAGCTTCTTCAAACAATTTATAGAGTGATGATAGTTTCCACCTCCCCCGTCCACTTCAGATGTTTGTGTTTGGATTTGTGCAATGGAATTCGTTAGATCACCTTCGGAGGGTAAACAGCGCAGTGGCAAAACATTGCTGCTGGTTACTTTCGAAAATATTATGTAACGTCGTTTCAAAAATGGCATTCAAATTATTTCGGCATACCCTGCGGCAGTGCTCATACACTATCACCAACTCGAGGAAAACAGAAATATATCGCCTGCGGATAAGTTTACACAGCATGCCTTCGCATTTGTATCTTGTCAATCCTGTTCTTAGATGTGTGCTTTTAATAGCAGAGCGATATGATTATTATGTTCATTCATTCATTCAGTATAATGCTGCAGGTGTTTCCAACATGATGCGCGGTTTTGTCAAGCAAGGCTTCAACAAGATAGCCCACTCCGACTACTGTTATACTGGTCGTCGCATGCTCTCGGATCATAAGTATTCTTCGTTTAACCCGAAGCCGACCAAGAAAACATCGAACTCCGCTGACATTGAGAGCAACACGAGCGCAGCCAACACTGTCAAATCAAAAGTGGTTGGATTGTACACGTATTGATTCAGATTATAGACATAGTTGCAGCTAACTCCCAATGACAGAGATGTCCCATGGTCTTCAGCACTCTCGAAGGGGGAACAACAGGCAAGTTATTTTTTGAAGGTCTCACTATGACAATAACATATTCAAAACATTTCATACCGTTCTACTACGAAATATTAATCAACGCTATCAGATGGACAAAACGGCAAATGAACACGAGAAAATCTATCAACGCGCGGCGAGAAACACAAAGATGAGCATTGATTTCTTCATTGTTGGTTGCATCCTCGTGGGAGGAGTGGCGATCTACTATGGTAAGCTCAAATCCTAGTAATTGATCGCCGGATCATATCTAAGGTATTTCCCATTCAAATTATTGTTCAATACTCCGCTTTTGAGGTATGGGATCAATTTGAAGACTATGTAAAGCAACATTTCGACTTAATAGTTGGAGTGGAATGTATTGATTCTTCAACAATATTACCCTTCCTATTATGTAATCTCTACATCCAATTGAAATATGCAGATAAAATATTCATGTTTAAACTTGTATTGACTTGATTATAATAATAGATTCGACGCCTCTCTTGTTCACGGCAGATACAACATGAAATGAACTGCGCCCGCGTAAACTGCAGCCCAAGCCTCACGAGCAGCTCTCTCCTCTCGCTGCGCCCTCTCTCCAATAGTCTCCGGATGGTCCCTCTGCAAAGAAAATTCAATATGAAATCATGGCTTTGTGTATTTTGTGGAGTTTACAGATCCCTTATGGTTTGCTAAAATAAGCATTTTAATCCAAGTGAGATGAATTGCTCAGTATTTGCAAATGTTTCTGTTTCGCTATATTATTTCACTGTAATCTCATACTTACAACCTCTTCTGCTGCCGTTCCTCCAATGGTAACTTTTTCTTCCCGTTCTATCTCTCGAATAGGCCCGGATATTTTCTAAAATTCGGCTTAGTTGATGAATGTTGTAAACTTCCTTTTTAATGTTTAGTAAAACTAAATAAAAGATCGATGTCTTTTGTCTTCAATAACTGTATCTATCCAAAGTCATACCTTTGGAATAGGCGTCATCTCAATATCATCTTTCGTTATTTCATCATGACATCGTTTTCTCGTTGTAGTTGAATGAGAACGGACGATCTATAACCGCTAAGGGTCAATCAAAATGCATCTGCACTATTCAGTTTCTTAAAATGGGTACACATAGCCAAGCTACGCGGTAAAAGTCCCTCATCTCTCACTAAATGTTTTCACTCTTCATTTTCACTCACTTTAAGAACAGTTGTATCCTCTTGTAATGTATCAACGTGCTTCAGTTGCCCTTTCTCGAATTCTCGTTCTTGAGACGGTGCTTTCTCAAACAAATGTGCGCATAATTGAAAAAGTAGATACTCTAATTAATAAGTCCCGTCAAGCTAATCATTCCATACGACACTTCTTACCTCTGTCGAGTTGAGCATGGCAGTGTTGCGTAGCCTTTCCTCAAATCGGACGTAAGGTTCCACTAATGTCAGTCTGAAATAATTTCTAGGGATAAATACACGTATGGATGTGAACACAATATTGCGGTGAAATACAGTGTTAAGAGCAACACTACTGCCGAAATACAAATGAAAACAGCTAGATGAGCCATACATGTGTAACTGAGCAACTCAATCCATGCCAGCACTGTGCACGTCGTTATCTCTAATAGATGCTGAAGACACGGCAGATAACTTTTCCTCACGTTCGCTCCCGCGCTCAACTAGAGACTAACATTATCAGATCACTAACACGGTCACTAACACTCAAAACACATCACTAACAATCTGACGGTCCCTATGTAAGAGATAACACGACCAGACTAAATTCACGTTCCACACGCACTCTCACCGGTCAGATAGAGCGATAGAGTGCGTGATACGAGGATAGCGCGCCTTTTTGTCGCACTGCGTTTATGCGAATCGCCTTCAATCTCGCGGATGGAGCACTCAAAATATGAAGATACGAGTGGAGTCTGTTACTTTGTCTTCTAGTGCTAGTCCTACTTCTAGTTTACTTTGCAACTCGCCATATTCATTGATATAGATTATAGTGGGTGACTTTCTCAAAATAAGTTAGACGAGAACGTCGACCTTGGTAGGTACTGGTTGCAGGTTGCATCACTTTTTTGAAATCGAGATATGATGATTATACATATTTATTCCGGATATCACGCTGAATGCTGGAATTATTCATTATAGAACTGATGGTTGCCAATCTTCCTTCTTCTATTCAATCTTGTTGTCCAGTCTGGGTATCCCTCTTTGTCAGGGTTGCTGAAGTAGAGGGCGCCTGACGTAACACCAATCACTCGGACCATGTCATAACTTCAAACGAATAATATATACCTCCGGTAGGATCTCCGGTTTCTCCATCGAGGACGTTCCTCACTTATCTAAAATGTGTGTGTCAATCAAACTTTCCCACGGCGGGTGAAACGAATAGTTCTTTTGATCGTGATAATTGAGGTCTTAGAAGGCACTATCAACATTAGAACTTATCGCGCTAATTCGATTACTCAGCGTTACTAATCAACTCAAAAGAGTAATGTAATCACATCAAATATGTTAAAGGCGTTACCTACCCATGTTCTACCATCCCTCTCCCTGTGAAAAATTATCCGAAAATCGTGAGTGGGGTTTTTAGAAATAATCTCTCGAGAGTCTATCATCCCTCTTTTAGCGAAGTCTACTACTCACCCATCCATGTGGTCCCATCCCTCTCCCTGGGGATGGGTACTCTCGGGACGCCGAGTGTTCCACGGTTCGAACTGCTGGGGATGCAGGGAAACTCCTAAATGGATTGCGTCATTTAATGAGCACTTATTTGCATTGTTTCTATGTACAAATCTGTCAATACCCATGGTTGTGGGAGTTCTAACCTGCGATCGATCCTCCTCCCCAGTATCCTCTGTTGGCGTTCGCGCGATTCTTTATTACGTAGGCAACGGCGACCTGAGTCCATAGGTAGCATTTTGTTACATAAATTGTCGTTTACCTGTCCTTCCCACGGTTCTCCGCGAGCCTCAAGCCACACCGTCTTCTTCAGAACCTGACAGAAAATATATTTCGAAAGTGCGCTGTTTGAGTCCATGGTCGACGCCCATAAATTTAAAAAAGTGGCACATATTCTGAACTTACATCGATGTCGTAGTCGGTGTATGCCAACGACATGATTACCGCCGTAGCAGCGAACACTAGGAGAGAACGCATCTTGACTATTCTTCATTCGAACTCGGCCCTTTTATGGGAGCAATCACGTTGATCCGGTTACTCAATATTAGTAAGCATCAACATGAGGAAAGGATTGAAATAGTGTCCGTCTTGCAAAATAATGGGGGCGATTGATAAACAAACAGTGTTAGATAATGACACCCACTAGTACCGATCTGTCGCGGTGTTAAATGAAGGGGACAGTGAACGGAAAACGATGAGAGTTAGTGATGCCAAATCGGTGCTCGTTCTCCTCGTTTCACACGCTCTCTCGTCTCTCTGACCGGCGAGAGAGCTTGTGAAACGAGGAGAGCGCGCGCCGATTTGGCATCATTAATGAGAGTCCCTCACACTTTGCCACACTCTCTATTTTTCCCTGATCTTTGCATAGCACCGCGGCAGAAAGATGTTTAGTTACCTCTTTAGATTAGTGGAGAGAAGTTTGCCTAACTGAGCCAATGGTCAATGATGTTTGCTGTAGTGTTGAGCGGGCTGTTTGTTGTGTGGACTAACTCAAATAGCTCGTAGTAATGATTGCCATGTTACTGATGTTGGAAGTAATGATAGTAATTTCAAAATATCATATTTGGATGGTTCCGACCGGAAACAGTTTCGAAAGTCATATCAATTGTTGACATGAATCGACATTTTGTTGTGGACATTCGAACAGTAAGAGTCCGATAGTGACGGAGCAGAGATTTCGAAAAGCTCATACGGTATTAATAATTCGCAGAATACAGTATTATTGCTAATCGAAGCATTCGTGAGTCTATCGGTACTGATTATTCCGCCCGTGAACAAACAGTAATTACACACAAATATGAAGTGGAAAACCTATGCCCTTATTCATATTTCAACAACTTGAGAATGACGGGACTCAAGAATTGAATTCAAGAAAACTCAAGAATTGAAGTCCCCTGTTAATTCGCCATTCGAATAGCTGCCTAATTAATATTTTGAAAATAACGATGTGAGGAACCTAGTCTTCTCAGATAGGCAGCATAGACGAATAAATCATTTTGCGTTCCGAACGTTTTTTTCTCGATCCCTCCATTCATAAAACTTCCCCGATCTATTGAAACTTTACGATAATAAATATAACATAGACGATTTTTCAGCGTCTGAGCTCTCGCATAAAACGTGGCTAATCAGAAACGAGACTCGTTCTTTTCCGAGAAATGCAGTTCTTCTTTGTGCGCCTTGAGAGAATGAAATGCATTTGGTAATTGGAAGGTGGGCACTCTAGACTGAATCCACCCAAGTGCATGCTGGCCATGCCGGCCTTATTCTCCCACGAGTCCGAAGACGAGACGTTTAGTGGATGGTAATGGGGTCTCCCATAACGTTTACAGTGCACATTATCTGCTCCTCCCTATCACTCTTTGCCCATCTTATACTCATCGTGCTCATCCTGAGAAAGACTCCGTCCCATATGAGGTGAGTATACTTACCTCTATTCGCACATTCGAAAGGTCACCGTCGGATGAGATCCTTCCGGATGATATCCAAAAGTACCTTCCGCAGTTCACAATACGTTTCCATAGTGTCCACATGATTTTCTGAAAGTTCTACAGAAGGGTCCAATTTTTGGTTATAATTCGGAAGGTTATTAGCACACGGTGATCACGTATTGGCCACAGAAGCTACTCGATGGTGCTTCTCTATCTCGCTCTCCTCGAATTCGCCACATCCTTATCGAATCTCGCCATCTTTATGAGGCTAGTCTCTCCAATTGGAATATTGAAATATATATTTCAGAATCAAAAGCACGGAAGAATATCTACTGAATGGTGTCACTGGTACACATTTAACATTCAATTGCTATTCAATTTAATTTTTATTCGCCATTATAGTGTGCAATGGGTTAATCGGTATCTTAAGTTTATGGGGCATTTCCGACTTCTTGGTGACTCGGTTGGATGGAGAGTTCGTAATTCGGGTCACCGTATCTTCATTTTACACACTCTCTCGACCGGTCGATGGCGAGAGAGTGTGTCGAATGAAGAGACCGAGGTTTCATTTATCGAACTCTAGTTGGACGGTTGGGAAACGCTGCGGATGACAACGTCATCTTCTCCTTCATCTGCAGGATATCTCTGATTGCAGGAGTTTGCAAAATGAGTGGCTTGTTGTTGTTGTTGTTGTTGTTGTTGTTGTTGTTGTTGTTGTTGTTGTTGTTGTTGTTGTTGTTGTTGTTGTTGTTGTTGTTGTTGTTGTTGTTGTTGTTGTTGTTGCTGTTGGTGTTGGTGTTGTTGTTGGTGTTCGCGCTGTCGCAGTTGGTTTGATTGATCCGATACCGTCCTTTTCATCTTTGGCTTGTAGTGATTCAAAAGATCTTCCAACTTGGGATTCATTGCTGAAGAACACTGTAATTACAAAGCATGAATGCAAACAATGAAGCTCACCAGTGCATAACAAATATTTATAGCTATTTGCACACTCATGCAATCTCGCTATGAGAATATTCGGATGAGATGTGAGTATCTAGTGTGAGCAGGGGAAATTTAAGTAACCTGGATGGGCGGACTGGTAAGCAGTGGTTTGCCGTGTCTGGACGGGATCTCTCGGGTAGGAGTAAGGAACGTGTAGTTGTTGTTGTTGTTGTTGTAGTTGTTGTTGTTGTTGTTGTTGTTGTTGTTGTTTTTGCTGTTGCTGTTGTTGTTGTTGTTGCTGTTGCTGTTGTTGCTGTTGCTGTTGTTATTTTGTTGCTCCTTTTCTATGCTCCTTATCAGGTTCTACACCGTTAAAATGGGAAAGCAGTCGATTCCTCACAAGGAAGACATGATGCTACTCAGTAAGCGGTTAAAAATAATCCCATATTTCAAATGCTGGACAGGTACCCGACAGGATTTTCCCTCGATCTTCGTGGGAAGGACTGTTGCTCAGTACATCATGGTGCCTATGACCATCGTGGTCGTCTTCTTTAACGTGCTAATCAACATTGTATGATCGAACTAAATTCAACTGTATTTTCAGAATGATGAAATTTGGATTGCTCGCCGTCCTATTGACAATAACTCAGCCACTTCCTTTGAACACCGTTGGCACTATTGGTCCAGCAACAGTCGCTGCAACTGACATGTAAGTTCGAATTTTATCTACTTCAAAATTGAAGGACGGAGTACAGCTTGCATCGGGAAACAAATATAATTGTAATTGTTATATTTCACCACCGAATAATGAACTCCCTTACACACTTTGGGATGAACTCAAGACGTGATAAATATCGATTTATTGATTTCAGTAGCCGTCGGCTTCCTACTATGGAGAGTGGTGCTCCTCATCGGATTCAGCGAAGACAAGCTATCGGAAACCGCATGTGGCAGCCCATCGGCCAGCCCGTTATTCCCTTCTTCTTCGAAGAATACTACAGTAAGATATTTTCGAAAATTATAGTTGCCCGCAATAAGTCTCCCTGCAGATGAATACTAGCTATTTCAGCTACCAAACTAAAGCCGATTGTTCTGGAAGCGATGAAATACTGGCAGGATCATACATGCATTCAATTCAGAGAAGCAATTGCAGATGATGCGAATTCGTGAGATATTTTTACTTACTATCTTGGATTTTTATGAGGTAAAGAAAATATCTAGCTTGGTGCTAGGGATGGTTATCTAGGCAAGATAGTTTTACTTAAGCGCACTCACGCGTATTTATCGCAACACAAAAAAAGAACACACAAAAAAGATGATAATACTTCTTCCTCCTGCAAAGCAAACCATAATTCATGTATCGCCGACTTTGCAGAATACAATTCACAAACAACGTCACGGACGGTTGCTGGTCCTCCAACATTGGAATGGAGGGAGAAATCCAAGAGATCAACCTCGGCGACGGATGTTTCACTGTAAGCCACTTTCTCTAACATTAAATTCGAATGCCTAGGTAGGTTGGGGTTGTATTACAGGGTTTTTTCTCGGTAAAATACGTCCATGGCTTAAAAAAAACGTTCTAAAACATACATAGTTTATTCTAAAATTATATCCAAGTATTATGTTCACTTAAGATTTCCACCATCACGCACGAACTCGCACACGCTTTTGGCATCGGACATACGCAATCGAGACTTGATAGAGGAAGGTTCGTAAGGCTTTACAATCATATACATGACAATATTGCATTTTTAATATCATATTTCTCAGATTCGTCAAAATCGACACGAATAACATCGAAAAAGACGAAGAGCACAACTTTCAGCAAAGTGTTGTGTTCAATTACGGCGTTCGATATAAAATTGGCTCAGTAATGCATTACGTTGATACGGTGTAAGTATTTACTGTTTTCGAAATAAAATTGTTTAGACTATCATTTATAAATTTAAGGTTCGCAAAGGATTCCCTCCGTCCTGTGATCTACGCTCGCGACAAAAGATACCAGCATTCGATGTCCGCGCCTCGACCGACTTTTTACGATCTGCTACTCGTAAACAGGATGTACAAGTGCACAAGTTCGTAAAATAGGGCTTATCGTTGTTCGAAAAAATAACAAAACATGATTTTTTTTACAGAAAAGTGTGCCATTAAGCCGGCGTGTAGAAATGGAGGAGTACCGCACGGTTCTGACTGCAAAAAGTGCTTCTGTCCTCGAGGCTGGACAGGACCTCTCTGCGGACAAAGGGTAAGTTACCTTCAGCTGAATAATCAGTTGATTTAAATTACAAGTGAGAGTAGATGATATACCTAATGGTAAACAATGATCTATTGTGATGCTATAACATTTCTTGAAGCCATCCGATGCAATCGTGGTAAACGTCTCCAATAATATGCGAAATATGACGATAGAAGTGAACTCAAAGAGCGGAGACTTTCAAGAAAAGCTCTACATTCTCAAGGTACGAGTACAAACTGTGAATGGCTTCGTCGGACGAGAACTATGACGCCATGCCGCCTTTGATACATCAATGGCAGCATGAGCATAACGTTCATGCATCACAGGCAACATGGCGTCATAGTTATCATCCGGCCTAGTGCCCAATGAATCATAATAATGCCAATTTGTACAGGCTCCTCGAGGCAGGTGGATTAGGGCGACTGTAACTGAAACTGCTTAGTAAGTACTTTGAAATTTCTCAGTTTCTTATTTTCGGGTCTTTTGAAATGAAATGGTTTTTTTAAGTCTTCTATATTATGCGCATTTTTCAGTTGGACATCAGTCAATTGTGATGAATACGGAATTGAAATGATTCCTTTCAAAGACACTCGGCCTTCTGGATTCAGGTATTGTCTAAAATCCATGATTGTGTATTTTCATGTTTCGTGTGGTATCAAAAAAAAAGAAATTATTAATCGTGTTCAGATTCTGTGCCGATCCCGTGGAAGAGATGTCCATCATTTCCGAGAGCAACACCATGCTGGTGTGGGCATACAATGAAGTTTGTTTTCTTTTTTGACTACGTTCGTTCCATACGAAGTTTATCGCACAATTTCTTATTTTGCAGCAAAACGAGACGTTCTGGGCAAACCTTGGCATTTCTATTGTTTGAGAATAGTAATGTACTATGCCATTGATCTCGACAATGTCCAATTTCGCACGGTGGAAATTGAAGATTTATTTATTATTAGTTGTGTTTCGCCATATTTATAGTTTCCACAACCTTCTGATTATGAATTTGATTTTGATTTTTTTGTGTTGATATTGTTCTCTAATACTCGATATGTAAATGCATATATGCATATGTAATTGTTCTTATATGATAGGGTGAGAAATGCATATGTAATGCATATGAAAAATGCATATGTAATTGTTCATATATGATAGGGTGAAAAAATTTTTTCACAACCACCAAATGTTAAATTGTACGTTATCATAAAACAGTTTCCTTTAATGTCATGTGTGCTGTTATGTAACAAAGTTAGCGCATGAATATGAAATGGAAGGGGCAAATCAGAGAGTTCAGTGAGGAATGATACTCTTTTTCACTTCATTACGCTCTGTCACGCTACATGTGATACAGGCCCGAGTTGGAATGCATACAATCAATAATTTTTATTCCAACTATAATTCAACCATACTTTTCAAACGAAATATTCCTAAATGCGAATTTCAACAGTGTGAAATGTTTTCTTGATACTTTGCTTTCAGAGTGATCTTGCCAGATTTGCTGATAATTCTCGTTTAGGCGTGGTCCATTGACTGAGAAAATGAGATCAAAAAATATTAAAATAAATGAATTATGAAAACAAATGAATTCTCAAAGATTCTCTATTCTCTCTCGGATCAACTCAAGCTGACTAGACGTTTAGAAAGGCAAATTATTCATATCATTATCTCATGTGAGCATACACCTATATTTTGCTCCCTGTCAGAATAAGCGTCTATTCAGTCTGATGACCCTCTGGGCTAGCTGAAATTTAAGTTTCTCTTTAGAAGCGTCCAACGTGAACTTGAAGGAAGTGACAAATTATCGCCGAATTATGTTGTTGGTCCAATCATGCATTAATCGTTATTTCTATTGTTCTTAAATTTCGAATGATCGCAGTAAATTAAACAATTTTCTCAGCACGATGAACTTGGTCTGGCTAGTAATGATGCTCATAACGACTATTGCGCTTCCTATGAACGGTTTTGAAAGTACTGGAGCAGGAAACGGCAATGTTATTGACAAGTCAGTTCACTCTTCTCATTAAAGCCCCCCAAGTACACAGTGTTTTACAAGAATAAAGTGATTTATTCATGTTTGAGGAATCTATGGCGTCCAACGATAAATCATTCACCTCATACAGTCCGGTCAGATCCCTACATGAAAACGGGACACCCCGGGTGTCCCCGGGTGTCCCCGGGTGTCCCCCCGCCATTTTTCGGCTCGGGCAGAGAAAGAACTAATTCGAATTTTCGGTTTTCAGACGCAGGGGGTCCTTCCCGATCGATTGGCATACAATTCATAAATTCATAAATTTGCTATTTATCGTAATTTAATTTTGAAACTAAAGATAATTAATTTGACACACCCGGAACTACAGTAGTTAATTTGATATTCACCGGTCCGGCTCTGAACTCGATTTCTGCGAGCTTGCAGTTTGCTGCCACGTTTTCGTTCGTTTTTGCTTTCAAATTAGCTAATTTTGTATTTCAAAACCTTCGCCTGATTGAATACGTTGATTCTAGAGCGGTTACAGCCTCTCGTCGATTATCGGTAGCCCTGTTTTGGAAATGCTTGATTTTCTGCTCATTTTCTATGGATTCTAGTCACTTTTCCTTCGATTTTAGAGCTTCTTTTGTTATAAATTTAGGCTTATTATTGTTTCTGCAGGTCGCCCTTACTGCGACACGCCCCTGGAGTCTGGGGCGTCATGAGCGACTCTTCTCTGCTAGTCAGGTCCGACTTTTTCCATTTTCTTTTCTATTTTCTATGCGGTGTCGGCTTGTGGTTTCCTTTTTTAAGGACCTCTGCTTGCATCACAAGGGAAGGAACAAGAATTTATATATAACGATGCATCAACGGAAACTTCTTAACGGTCAGGTATTTTTGTATTTACAAAGTGATGGGGTAAACTTCTGAATTAGGCTAGTATCAACAACAAATTAATAGCTACTGGAGGTTATGATCTTTCCATTTGTCCACAATGGGCCCTCCACCGCACCCATAAACTAACTGAACATTCTCTTTTACGTGATTAATATATTTGATGCATTTCTCCTTAGTCAGTTGGAACTCCCAGTAGTGAAGGATGGCTTCCTTTAGCTCCTCTAGAGTAGTTGGCTTGCGGTTGATTCGAATCCACTCCTTCATGTCCCTCCATACAAACTCAATTGGGTTTATGTCGGGGGAGGAAGGAGGCCACGGGGACACGGTGACTCCCCACTCATCCATTTTCTTCATGGTCGATCGGGCGGTGTGCGCCGAAGCGCCATCCTGCTGGAAGATAGCTGCACCACGACCGATCCATCCATCGAGGAAGGGAAGAAGGTATTCCTCGAGAATTCCTTGATACGCCTCTGCTCCGAGAGTCTCTCTTTGATTTAGGAAACAAAGCGGTCCATGACCATCGAACGTAATTGCGGCCCAAACTTGGACCTGAACGACAACCTTGCTTTTGTCATGAGAACTAAAATACCTTAACTGGGAATTTTTTGGTCATCTGAAATCGGTCCTTATCGTAGTCACTTTCAACAGTGACCCATCCTGCGTTACCGCGAGTCTGGGGCGTCATGAGCGACTCTTCTCTGCTAGTCAGGTCCGACTTTTTCCATTTTCTTTTCTATTTTCTATGCGGTGTCGGCTTGTGGTTTCCTTTTTTAAGGACCTCTGCTTGCATCACAAGGGAAGGAACAAGAATTTATATACAACGATGCATCAACGGAAACTTCTTAACGGTCAGGTATTTTTGTATTTACAAAGTGATGGGGTAAACTTCTGATTTAGGCTAGTTTCAAAGAACTTCTATTATTGTAAATTTGTATAATTTAACGGGGAATAACTTCAGAAATGGAGTTAACGTGTTATTCATCGTTAACCATTGAATTGTTAGAAGAGTCTTCGTTTTGAGGGAAAGTGTATGTTGAAGATTGAACTCTTCTTGTCAGATTATTGTAGTTGTACCTTAGCATCCTCTTTTGAAATAATCTTTTGAGTCTGCATAACGAACCTGGACACGAATCTATTCCAGTCGGTAGTGCACTGTCTCGGGTTAGTAGGATGGCGAAGTTTACGGTATTGCTAAAAATGTAAACTAAAAATGTAAGACAAATCTGCCGACTTCTTGAGCGAATCGAGTCCTCATGCGATCCCTTTCCTGCACCTTCTTTCCAGTCTCACTCGGAAGGCAAACGGTATCAAGTAGGACACGAATGAAGGAGGAATCAGAGGGATTGGACTCAACCAATTGATTGACTTCCTCTGCTGCCATGAACTCAGGTCCGTTGTCTATAGTTTTGATAGCTTTTACAATTCATATGAATCTGGATTCTAAAACGATTACTTACATGAAGACGGTGTCTTCACTGCCATATTATCATAGATAGTCTTCATCAATTGATCCTGGTCCTCCTGTTCACTTTATTGAGCAAATCCCGTAGCTAAATTTATATCCTGAACTTATTCATTGGTTTATAAACCTCAATATGCGAAGCGGAAGGAATTGCAGTTGGCTGCACGATCGGAGAGACCACAGAGAGAGGAGAGGAGAAGTGAGGGAGGAATCCCTTTCTACAATCGATTGTGTTGTACTATGGTGCGGATAAAACGCTATTTTTATTAATTAACTTAACTGTTTCCGATTCACCTCTGTTGTGTGATTGGAGTAGGAAGGGCTGGTGCCGATAATTTCATAGGGGGCACACTATTCCTCCTATTGGATGCGATAGTCTTTTTATCTAGAATTCCCTCTGTAAGCGGATATTTATGAGTAGAAATGTAAAATACTGGGACGAGTAGGAATGCGAGCGGTGGCCTTGCTCGAAGATTGTTCGTCCAATGGCTCTTCCTTCACTCTCAGCTCGAATGGTGCTCCTATGAGCAAGCAACACCGTTGGTATGTTCCTGTGGACTTTACTTTTCTCTCTCATTCCCCTTCCCATCTTCATGTATTCTTCGATCTGCTCCATGTCAATGTCACCCTCATCCTCCTCTTCGTCTTCATTTCCAGCAACTAAATTCCGGAAGATTAATCGAGGTTGGATCAAACTAACGATTGGTGATTCTCTTCATGGCTGCTCTACATTGCCCTTTTGTTCCCATGTGGTAAATGACTCTCTCCACTTCCACTCCCCCATCCATTCTGTATGTGACGATCTCTTCCATCTTCTTCTTTCCCTTTGTGACCATTCTCGATGGAAAGATGTCGAATCTCTCGACAGTGAGACATTTACCCAACACGAATGCCATCTGATGAATAAAGGAATACATCAACGGGAATAAGAGCAACAGATTCACAACAACCATGATCGAATTGTGCAAAATACATTTGAACAGAATAAAAAACTGCACCGTGTGGTCTGAATTGTGAAATATCTGCGGAATAAGTGCGTAGCATCCCATGCTTTTGTTCTCTTTATATTTTCAATGATTTTCATCGCAGCCATCGCACCGTGACGGTAATCCGTTTTCCCTATTTTCACTTGCTTTATTCACTTTCAGATGACTCGACTCTCTGAGCATGCTCAGGTAGAGCTTCGACTGCAGACAAATCTAGGCCAATCCGCACATCAAGCCTTTATCCATTTGAGAAATGTGAAGAAAATTAATGTGTCTTATCCATCCGTGCTAAGATACTACAAGGAGCTCGAGAAGACAATTGCGGAGAAAAAGTATAGGTACACAATTTAGTTCCTACACGATCACTATTTCCTAAAACTTTTGCTAAACAGTTCCTACGTTCTCGGAGACACAACACAAGATGTTGGAGTAATGGTCAAAACATTGTACATGGAGGACAAGAGGCGCTCCGAACAAATGGTGGAAATATTTTACAATTCGCAAAGATTAAGCCATATTTTCTCGAAAGAAGTATCTTGAACAAGTGAAAAAAAGAGTAAATTATTCAAGATATCGGACTATTTCAACAGAAAATAGTGGCTCGCAACACAAATAAATGACTCAAATAGATTGTCTCCCTTCTATCTCGATTCGGCGTCGCCGTGAAGAGAGGAATCGTCCGAGAACTGAAAAAAATGATGCATCTTAAAACTGTTCATATCATGTGCGTTTTATAAATATTCTACGCAATTTAAGTGAGCTATTTCAGCAAGGTTCCGTTTATCAATCCAACCCAAAGGATGAAGAGATTTAATTTCGTTTTTGATCTGGTGCATAATGAAGAAACGTTTCAACATTGGGTAATAAATAATTAGCAATGGTTGAGAATTGACTCGGTGACTTCAGGTTTGGTCGGATGAGTCTATCGTTCAGCTAGGCGGTAACGCAGGATGGGTCACTGTTGAAAGTGACTACGATAAGGACCGATTTCAGATGACCAAAAAATTCCCAGTTAAGGTATTTTAGTTCTCATGACAAAAGCAAGGTTGTCGTTCAGGTCCAAGTTTGGGCCGCAATTACGTTCGATGGTCATGGACCGCTTTGTTTCCTAAATCAAAGAGAGACTCTCGGAGCAGAGGCGTATCAAGGAATTCTCGAGGAATACCTTCTTCCCTTCCTCGATGGATGGATCGGTCGTGGTGCAGCTATCTTCCAGCAGGATGGCGCTTCGGCGCACACCGCCCGATCGACCATGAAGAAAATGGATGAGTGGGGAGTCACCGTGTCCCCGTGGCCTCCTTCCTCCCCCGACATAAACCCAATTGAGTTTGTATGGAGGGACATGAAGGAGTGGATTCGAATCAACCGCAAGCCAACTACTCTAGAGGAGCTAAAGGAAGCCATCCTTCACTACTGGGAGTTCCAACTGACTAAGGAGAAATGCATCAAATATATTAATCACGTAAAAGAGAATGTTCAGTTAGTTTATGGGTGCGGTGGAGGGCCCATTGTGGACAAATGGAAAGATCATAACCTCCAGTAGCTATTAATTTGTTGTTGATACTAGCCTAATTCAGAAGTTTACCCCATCACTTTGTAAATACAAAAATACCTGACCGTTAAGAAGTTTCCGTTGATGCATCGTTATATATAAATTCTTGTTCCTTCCCTTGTGATGCAAGCAGAGGTCCTTAAAAAAGGAAACCACAAGCCGACACCGCATAGAAAATAGAAAAGAAAATGGAAAAAGTCGGACCTGACTAGCAGAGAAGAGTCGCTCATGACGCCCCAGACTCCAGGGGCGTGTCGCAGTAAGGGCGACCTGCAGAAACAATAATAAGCCTAAATTTATAACAAAAGAAGCTCTAAAATCGAAGGAAAAGTGACTAGAATCCATAGAAAATGAGCAGAAAATCAAGCATTTCCAAAACAGGGCTACCGATAATCGACGAGAGGCTGTAACCGCTCTAGAATCAACGTATTCAATCAGGCGAAGGTTTTGAAATACAAAATTAGCTAATTTGAAAGCAAAAACGAACGAAAACGTGGCAGCAAACTGCAAGCTCGCAGAAATCGAGTCTCAGAGCCGGACCGGTGAATATCAAATTAACTACTGTAGTTCCGGGTGTGTCAAATGAATTATCTTTAGTTTCAAAATTAAATTACGATAAATAGCAAATTTATGAATTTATGAATTGTATGCCAATCGATCGGGAAGGACCCCCTGCGTCTGAAAACCGAAAATTCGAATTAGTTCTTTCTCTGCCCGAGCCGAAAAATGGCGGGGGGACACGGGGGGACACCCGGGGACACCCGGGGTGTCCCGTTTTCATGTAGGGATCTGACCGGACTGTATAATTCACAAACGACAAGCCATCGGCAAATACGCCAGAATGTGGCAGCCATTGGCCAACCCGTGATTCCATTTGTCTTTGAAGAAGGATACCGTGAGCGATTTTAAAAATTCACCGCGAGATTTTATGTTCAATGTGCTCATTAACTGTTGCAGCTACCGACTTGAAGGCGATTGTTGCGGAGGGGATGAAATACTGGCAGGATCGCACATGCATCCAATTCCGAGAAGCAAAAGCAGACGATGAGAATATGTGAGCTATTGTTGCTGTCATAATTACCATTGTAGATTACTGATGATTAAAAGACTAAATTAGTTTCATTAATCGATGACGTTGCAGAATAAAATTCGTAAACAACGTAACGGACGGTTACTGGTCCTTCGTCGGAAAGACGGGAGGCATACAGAACATCAACTTCGGAAGAGGATGTTTCAGTGTAAGCCACCTTGCCTTGAATGTGTATGCATAGTTGTGATTCTACCTTTTTTGGTTATTTTTTTGAGGTAAGGGAAGTCTTGTCTTTACTTTTCTGTACTTTACTAGGACTTAAATCTGATTATGTTGATCAGATGCCCACTATCACTCACGAACTCGCACACTCATTTGGAGTTGCGCATACGCAATCGAGATCTGATAGAGAAAGGTTTGTAAGGTTTTCCAACCAAAATTTCGTACCTGAGTAAACATTGCATGATACCTTGTTTTTCAGGTTCATCAATATCGATACGGCTAACATGAAAGGTAACCTAGATAATAACTTCGAGCAAACTGATCGGAAAGGCATTAATGGTTTCAACTATTACGGCGTTCCGTACGAATACGGCTCCGTGATGCATTACACTGCGACGGCGTAAGGATCTAGTGTTTTCGCAAAGTATGACGTTGATTAGACTAATGCATGACGAAATGACCGCTCAATATAGTATATTTCGCTTTCATTCCATTTCTATTGGTAGACTCTCCTTTATATCAAATCGACTATCGCTTAATTTCGTTCGATTATGTCAATTCTTAGATTTACAAAGGACCGCCGTCCTGTGATCTACGCTCGTGACAAGAGATACCAACATTCGATGTCCGCGCCTAGACCGACCTTCTATGATGTCCTCCTTGTTTGTACAGATGTACAAGTGAGTTGCACATAATAATATTACCTTATTGTATTAGAAAGCATTTGGCATCCCTCACTTAATTAAAGTGAGCACAACTTCGTTAATGACTTATATTAGTTTTTTTGCTTATATTAGTTTTTCTTTCAGAAAAGTGTGCCATAAAGCCGGATTGTCGAAACGGCGAAAAAGTGCTTCTGTCCACGAGGATGGACGGGACCTCTTTGCGGACAAAGAGTGGGGATGTATTTACAATTATTTAATGGTCTTTGTAACCTTATTATATCCAATAACAATTTGTGAACATATCATTAGAAATATGAATACAATCTTATGCAATCTGATTTTTTATAGCCAGCGAATGCCATTATTGTGGATGTCTCTAAAAATATTATGAATATTACGATCAAAGTGGACTCATCCAGCGGAGAATTTCAAGAGAAGCTCTACATTTTCAAGGTGTGAATACGATAATACCACCCCCCCCCGGCGTCATCAAGATTACATAATATTATCTTAAATATTACACATTTACAGGCTCCCAAGGGAAGGAGAATCAAAGCTTTTGTAAAAAATATCGTGCACCGAGTCCACATTGAAGAAACATGTTCCATAATGTTCCATAGTGGAACATTTTTTTCCATGTTTTTCCATTTTCGAAATTCTATATTAAAATGGATGAACTGATGGCTGTATTTGTGTGCGGAGCTTCAATACTTTATTTTTAATCGATTTGTGTGAAAAAAAGATGAGAAAATATTCATTAATTTATTATTTGAGCGATTTCAGCAAAAAAATCCTATAATTGGCATTTTGCGATCGCTAAAAGTTTACTACAGAGCAGGTTACGGTAGTCACTGGTCTTTCGTGAGTTGTTCTCTTTTATCTTTGCCTATCCCGCATTCACTCTTTTCGGAGTTTCTAATCAATAATTCACTGCTTTCTATTGATTATTTGCTGCAATTCCATGTCCTCATATCACCACCTGAGTATCCGCCTCTGTTCAATGCCCTGTTCGCTTTCAAAAACCGCGTCATTTAGCTAACTTCATTGTTTAATTGCAATTGCTCTGTTTTTGTGTTCATATATTGGACGCCCATGCATGTTTCACTGCCCACTACTATTACTTAGCATGCGCCGTGTTCGTGTTTAGTCGATATTCAAACTTTGACTCTGGGAAAATCGATTTATAGTATGTTTTTTTTTGAGGCCACTTTTCAAGCGTGGTTTGCTTGCTCTTCGCCAAGTTGTTTTCCCCTTATTGTTCGATTTTCGTGCTGTTTAAATTTAAATATTCTAGGATGAACCGCACTCTTGGATTCCGTCGCCTTGCTGTCCGCGCCACCCAGCAGACGCGCGCCTCCTCTGGCAGTTCACGCCCGCCGACAGCACCATGACCGCCTGGAGAAAGGTACGCCTCCTTGACGTTACACTATTAGTCCATTCCATCCCTGGTCAATCAACGTATTTATTCATTTCGCTTGGTTATGTATAATAGCTTGATTAATTGACTGGAACCGTAAAATTATCACTATTAGTAAGGGAACGCCGTCAAGAAGTCGCAGTTTTTAAATAAATGCTCGAATTTAATGGAATTCCGTTCCAGATCTTCTACGTCGCTTCTCTCCCGTGCCTCGCCCTCACCATGTACGCCGCCTTCACGGTATGCTTTATTTTATTTGATTTTTTATAAAAGTTGTTTTTATATTGGGTGAAACCACCTTTATGTTGTTGTTATCCTCAAATTTTTTAATGCCCTCTTGCACTTCTTACGGAGACAGCTTCAAAATAATGTTGTTACACTGCTGCATTTTGCAATATAGGTGATTCTATCATATTCCTCTTTTCCAGGACCACGCGAAGCACGGGAGTCAGCTAGCCCTACCTCAACGTGCGCAACAAGGTTATTTTTCATTTATTTATTTAAGTTTGTGCGGTTTGCTCACTTTCGAGAAACGATTATGCACGTTCGTAACCTTATTTGTATGAGAGAACTTGAAACGTCCTTGTTATTGTCCGTTGGTGTGCACAAGCTGTTGATAGAGAAATAAGTTGCAAGCAACCATAGTCATAGTTACTGCATTTTGTTTGAATCTTTATCTAATCTGCATTAATCCTACTCCGTTTGCAGCATTTCCCTTGGGGCGACGGCAACCACTCCCTCGTCCACAACAAGAGCGAGCAGTGCGTGCCCGGAGTGGGCTTTGAGGAGGACCGCAAGCACCACTAGAGGAGCAACGAGTAGATGGAGGTGAGTTGCTTATCTTCTTCCATTAAAGCGTGACCCTACTCGCATTGCTGTTCTACTTTCTTTGGAACATAAATCTAATTAGTGAAACATTAAAATTACTGGGACTTGACATCGTATTGTATTTAGTCCATTATTGAATCAAGAATCTTGATGCGATTATTTTTCTAAAAGGGAGCACTTTCTACTACTCATTCGCAATTTATCAACTTAATTGCATTGCTTTAAGATGGGCGCGAGCTGATCAACGTCGACGACACGACGACGAAGCGCACGCGCGGATTCGGATTCACCACTTGTTAGTTCGTTACACATTTTTTTTGTTTACTTTTTCTTACGTGTATAAAACACATAGCAGTAACTAATTGCGATAAAATGGTCCAGTTGTTTATTTATTATAAGTTTGAAACATGGGTTTGCTTGGTAGATGGGAAGGGAGAGTGAGTTGCTTACAATCTTTCATTCGATTGTAAAGGTGTGATAAGCTGAACACGATTGTGACTACTACCTAACAATTTCCCTCATTAGAAAAATTCATGCAATCTAAACAATATTTGTTCCAGGCAGTCTCGGATCACTCGACGAGGATAAAGGAATCCCCCCCCCCCCTCCCTTCCCCTCCCTCCAATTAGTGACCCCCCAATGTGATTAGGAGAACATCCGATTATTTTGGACTGATTTATTGCCCCCATTCCCTCTCTTGTTGTTTAGTATGATAACTAGGTTATTATATGTTATCAAATCACTGTTATTGCTTCGGCAATTTCATTGTATTTGTAAATTAGTAAATTCTTTACGCTATTTTTTTAGTTTGAGCCTCGGGGACACAAGTACGGATTCCAGTTAGACTACACATTGTGCAACTTAGGCGATCGTGTACATTAGGTCACATCGTAGAACATCTTTATTGCAATTTTTTGACACATCGGCGACAAACGATTACGATAGAGGTTCGACGATATAACAATTGATAGATTCATCGTGAAAACAGTAGATAGAATGTAAACTAGTCTTTAACGGGCTTTCCATCTACTTCAATGACTCTTCTCATTTGGGTGTGCACATGTCGAATGTAATTTTGGCATTTATCGGCAGTGAGCACGTTCGTCCAGAACTCGTTGATTCCCTCTACTAGGTGGGGCACGTTAGTGGGCTTCCAAGTCGTCTTGAGATATCGCTTCATTTCTCCCCAGACCAACTCCACAGGATTGAGGTCTGGCGATTCTGCAGGCCAGTCCTCTGTCTTCAATGATTAGGGTTATTTTTATATCTCTCAACTAGAATCACAATGTTTACTTTCTTCACGTTCTCTACCGAGTGCCCTTTATCATGCAGATCAGAAATAGTACCTCGATCTCCTCCCTTTTGAGGAACTCCTTGGTTATGTTTGCTTTATGACAGGGCGCATTGTCCTGCACCAGCAATGACTTCCCTCCGAAGTTCTCCCTAAAACGTGAGTCTTTTCTTCGGATGTAGTTACATTTTGTTTTAGTATTTCCGATAATTCAGACTATTATGAGTATTTATACGATACTTACACACCTTTCCCACTCCACGTATCCGTCCCTGAGGATCTTGCAGTACTCGACTGCATCGACTCGGCATGAACCATCTAGGACAACCAGGTTGGTCGGGCCTTTCCAAGAGATCCCACCCCACACAAGCACCTCAATCAGGCACATTTAATTCACAATTGAGATATACTCCAACCTTCTGAGGGTGCTTGAAGGTACTTTTGATGCGTCTATCCCTTGCCGTAGACAACACCCAGACCTTCCTTGAGTTGGAATCGAGTTGAATCATCGATTCATCCGTGAAGATGTGCTTCCGGAAGGTACAGTTCTCCTCGATTCGTGCCTTGCACCAGTCGACTCGAGGTTGGCGATTCGCCAGACGGACTGAGTGACCATATCTCACGTCCAGATTGACATAGCCAATCTCCTTCCTGATCCTTTCCACTGGGTACTCGGATAGCTGAAATAGAAATAATTGGGAAAACAAGTGATTGTGTGTTCCTGCAGGCCGAATTCTGTCTCGATGGATTGGAGAAGAGACGAGAGAGTAATCTCGTCGTCGTCCTCGTACATCTTCGCGATGTGAGACCGAACGGCAGGGTACAGATCGGGAGGGATGGTCTCAGGTCGAGGAGAGTACTCCTTCTCCAGCTTGGGTGGGAGGGCAAGAAGACGCTGAATGGTCGTCGGGGAGACCACATGGCCCATGGCAAGAAGGCGCCTCGACATTTCCGTATAAGGGATTCCTTGATCATCCCATCCCACTAAGCAGTCCTTCCATGTCTTGTCCACGTTCTGTTCAAATTATTAATGTTCACGTGTGAAAGGAGATGATAAAATGTCGATGCTAAATACTCACAATGCTTGCCAGGGATTGCGCCATTGTAAGATGAACTCGTTTCCAACGAAGAATGGAGAGTACCTGGAATGTTAAAATTGAGAAGGACATGCATATCATGGTTTCATAGATGTCGGTGATCGTGCTTATCGATGGGGACTTCGAACTAGTCGATCGTAGTTCTCTCAAGAAAGGAAGCGTCGAGGGACTGGGCGAGAAATGTTTCTTCGAGTATCACGGTGTGAGAAAAGAGGGCATATTCTGCCAGGGAGGATTCCACAAGGCAATGGAGAAGGAAATCGGAAATTGGAGAGATGGGACAAAGACGATCGACAATCAACGGAAGAAGAAAGATCTGGTCAGCCAATTACAAAGTGAGATTGAAATGAACGGTTCGCAGAAGCGAACGGTCATCGTCCGGGGAAAGTCAGTGGAAGTGGCAGTGAGAGAGAAAAGAGAGAAGAGGAAGAAGGAATCAGGTAGGTCATTCCTTCCATCGCAAATCGCACGCGAAATATCAGATGATGGACTAGCCGCAGTGGAGAAGAAGGCCAAGGTTGTGAAAGGTAAGTTTTCACACTCGTTTTGTGCTAGAACTGTGAATTCAGGGGGAGCAGGGAGAATGAAAGGAGAGAACGAAAGGACTTCCCGATCTGCAGGAGGTTAGATTTTCGAAGATTGTACGGTTTCCGGAGAGGTAGTATTCAGGAGATGGAACTGGTGATGATATCAGTGGTCTTTCACAGATGATGGTCCGGTTGAATAGTGGAGAATCCACAGGAGATCGGCGACCAGGTTAAATGAAATGATAATTTATCTCAATACAAAACATAGAATCGTCGAAATCTCGGAAATTGGGACGGAGTGTGGAGAGGGAATCAAACCGGAACCCGACCCCTGTGCTGGAGGACGATTCGGAGGAGGAGGAGGGAGCTGCACCAGATCTATCAGGACTGAGCGGGGATGGAGCAATCTGTAAGAATTCCTTTGTTTATGATATGGAGCGTTTCATGTATGAGTGATCTACCTACATGCTGGGCAATAGCCGATTCAGGGAGAGAGATAAAGGGAGAAGTAAAACCTTTTCTTCAGTGCTCGCAGCAGTGCAGGCGATGGGGAGCACTCTCGGGAAGCACATGAAGGCGCTCGAGAAGAAATTCGACGACGGCATGAGAAAAGTCAATGCCAGAATCGACCGCCTGGAGGATCAAGCTGATGAGATCGCCGATGCTGTTGAGGGACAGCGAGCTATGGTCAGTACTGTAGCACACACTGGAATCCAGAATAGCAGAGAATGCAAATGAATTCGTTATAGTGTCATTACTGTGTACATCTAGGTTCGTCAAGTGGCATCTGCTACTCCCTCCATAGTAGCAAATGCTCAGAAGGCAGCGCAAGGCACGGACTCGATCAAGGATATGATGCCAGCCCCACCCAAAGGTTTTCTACTCTCATCTTATTATAAGTCAAAAACATTCTTACAGACTTCGTCTATAAGTACCTGTCGATAGAGGAGGTGGCTGTGCTGGATGAAGAGCACAAAGAAATGCTCTCCTTTGCGAACGCTCTCGATAAAAGGGTCTTCACGATCCAAGAACGCAGAATGTCGATTAAAGACAGAGATCAGTCAAAGTGGACCTGGATGAAGAATGTAAGATCACGTATAGTTATTTAGAAGTCGCTCACCGTTTACTTACCATTCTCCTTGCAGTGTCTTCTCCATCTCCGTAGATTCGGAATTGGACTGAGGGGAAAGGACGGAGAGGTGATCTGCATCGGAGCAGTGAGGAAGCGACTCAACTCGTACGCTTCACTGAGAAGAATACAGTTTGAGAAGAATGGTATTGAGATGGACGAAGTGGAGGGAGAGGGGATTGAGGAGATAGGAGGGGAGAATGGTATGGGCGAGGATGAGGAAGAGGGTCCAGAGGGAGTGGACAATGTGGCTGACGAAGGAGATCACATGGGAGGGAACATGGGAGGATACCCGGTAGAGAATCCCCCTATCCAGAGAGAGGGTAGCAGAGAATATTTGCAACTCTAAGCCCTACTTTCCATTATAGATGTTCCCATAGTAAGGTCGTCGCTGTTAATTCTGTGAATTATGTTACTGTATCGTCTTTTTTTTCCATCGTAATGGTCCCATTGTCTTCCAAGTTTCCGATAAACGTTAAATAGATGGGATCTAATGTACACGATCGCCTAAGTTACACAACGTGTAGCCTAACTGGAATCCGTACTTGTGTCCCCCGAGGTTCAAACTAAAAAAAATAGCGTAAAGATCTTACTACTTTACAAATACAATGAAAATGCCGAAGCAATAACAGTGATTTAATAACATATAATAACCTAGTTATCATACTAAACAACAAGTGAGGGAATGGGGGCAAACAATCAGTCCAAAGTAATCGGGTGTTCTCCTAGTCACATGGGGGGTCCCTAATTGGAGGAGGGGGGGGGGAGGGGATTCCTTTATCCTCGTCGAGGGATCCGAGACTGCCTGGAACAAATATTGTTTAGATTGCATGAATTTTTCTAATGAGGGAAATTGTTAGGTAGTAGTCACAATCGTGTTCAGCTTATCACACCTTTACAATCGAATGAAAGATTGTAAGCAACCCACTCTCCCTTCCCATCTACCATGCATACCCAGGTTTCAAACTTATAACAAAGAAACAACTGGACCATTTTTATCGCAATTAGTTTCTGCTGTGTGTTTTTATGCACGTCTAAAGTAAACAAAGAAATGTGTAACGAACTAACCAGTGGTGAATCCGAATCCGCGCGTGCGCTTCGTCGTCGTGTCGTCGACGTTGATCAGCTCGCGCCCATCTTAAAGCAATGCAATTAAGTTGATAAATTGCGAATGAGTAGTAGAAAGTGCTCCCTTTTAGAAAAATAATCGCATCAAGATTCTTGATTCAATAATGGACTAAATACAATACGATGTCAAGTCCCAGTAATGTTTCACTAATTAGATTTATGTTCCAAAGAAAGTAGAACAGCAATGCGAGTAGGGTCACGCTTTAATGGAAGAAGATAAGCAACTCACCTCCATCTACTCGTTGCTCCTCTAGTGGTGCTTGCGGTCCTCCTCAAAGCCCACTCCGGGCACGCACTGCTCGCTCTTGTTGTGGAAGAGTGAGTGGTTTCCATCGCGCCAAGGGAAATGCTGCAAACGGAGTAGGATTAATGCATAGATTAGATAAAGATTCAAACAAAATTCAGTAACTATGACTAGAAATCTCAGAAACCAAAAACTGCGCAGTATCGTATTATTCATAAGTCTAAAGGGATATTTTCGTTCCTTCACCTGACAGTAACGAATCCATGCATTACTATAGTGAATATAATTCAAGCAGGAGATATTTCTCAGTTAAATAATCCCAGTAAAATCGATAACTCTTGTCTACAATGTACTTTTCTTTTAATAAATTCATCTCGGGTGTCCATCAAGAGATCCCTTCTGCTCACCGGGTGGAATCGTGCCGAGGAGGTTCTTGAATCGGAAGCCGCGAACGTCCAGAATCGTCTCCGAGTACCCGATTCCCTACATCGATTAATTAAATAATTACTAATGCTACTTTCAAATTGATTAATTCAATTCGTCTAGCTTTGTATCAACAGATGCAACAACTCTAGATATAAATAGATATAAATAGGACTGGGATTCATCAACAATAGAGGCATAGGGGGCAATGGATGCAATCGTTCACCTCTAGATACTTCCTCAGCAGTTCCCTTCCCTGCTTCCATCCAATCGCATTCGCTGACTCCAGTGGGTAGGCGTCCACATCGATGGGCTCGTTCGGATCTGCAAGAATTTAATTTTTCAAATTAAAATAGTTAAGTATATTGCTATGATAAATTGACTTGTACTGTTCGCATCTTACATACGGAATTGGGAAGCGTGAGCAATAAAAAAAAATGAGTTCCACATAAAATCAACAAACCGGGGGCGCCCTCCTCGTATTTCGGCGGCTATTCTCAGCTGTTCGTCAGGTGGTAGTTTTTGTTTCTGAAATAACCGAAGATGACTGAGCTGATAAATTTGTCTTCAACAATAATCCGGGATTAGTTCACTGTAACGAGAGAAAAATATAGTTCTAATTTTCAGAAAAGAAAAGACGAATATGGATATGAACTAACAACGAAATGTGTGCAGGAAATGGATGAGACACGGCATACCTCTCCTGCTTGGGGCAGTACTCGAGCATTTTGATTCTCCTCACGAGGTCTGCCTTCAGATTCTCATGTCGCTCGCCGGGCCTGTAAGGGGAAGAACATAACAATATAATTTCCTTGGCCGAAATTTAAACGAAAAAAAATATTCATGTGTTGCTATCTAAAAACGTGGGGACCATCACTGTGCGTAGTCACACTAAAACAATCAGCAAGAATACAATAAATTCAATACGTAGATCAGCAATACGAGTATGGAAGAAGATAAGCAACTCACCTTCATCTACTCGTTGCTCCTCTAGTGGTGCTTGCGGTCCTCCTCAAAGCCCACTCCGGGCACGTACTGCTCGCTCTTGTTGTGGAACAGGGAGTGGTTGCCATCGCCCCAAGGGAAAGGCTGTAAACGGAGTAGGATTAATGTATAGATTGGTGACCGAATCAAACAAAATTCGGTAACTATGACTATGGTTACTTGCGAGTTCTCTCTCTATCAAAAACGCATATTTACAGACACTAGTAAAAGAAGGGCGTTTCAAGTTCTCTCATAAAAATAAGGTTACAAAAGTGCATCATGGTTACTCGAAAGTGAGCAAACCGCACAAATTTAAATAAATAAATGAAAAATGACCTTGTTGCGCACGTTGAGGTAGGGCTAGCTGACGTCTCCCGTGCTTCGCGTGGTCCTGGAAAAGAGGAATATGATAGAATCACCTATATTGCAAAATGCAGTAGTGTATCAACATTATTTTGAAGCTGTCTCCGTAAGAAGTGCAAGAGGGCATTAAACAAAATTTGAGGATAACAACAACATAAAGGTGGTTTCACCCAATATAAAAAAAACTTTTATAAAAAATCAAATAAAATAAAGCATACCGTGAAGGCGGCGTACATGGTGAGGGCGAGGCACGGGAGAGAAGCGACGTAGAAGATCTGGAACGGGATTCCATTATATTCGAGCATTTATTTAAAAACTGCGACTTATTGCCGGCGTTCCCTTACTAATAATGATAATTTTACGGTTCCAGTCAATTAATAACAAAATATATTATAAAGTACCCAACGAAATGAATAAATACGTTGCTTGACCAGGGATAGAATGAACTAATAGTGTAACGTAAAGGAGGCGTACCTTTCTCCAGGTGGTGATGGTGATCTCGGCGGGCGCGAGCTGCCCGGAGGATGCGCGCGACTGCTGGGTGGCGCGAACAGCGAGGCGAAGGAATCCGAGAGTGCGGTTCATCCTAGAATATTTAAATTTAAACAACACGAAAATCGAACAATAAGGGGAAAACAACTTGGCGAAAAGCAAGCAAACCACGCGAGAAAAGTGGCCTCAAAAACATACTATAAATCGATTTTCCCATAGTCAAAGTGTGAATATCGACTAAACGCGAACACGGCGCATGCTAAATAAGAGTAGTGGGTAGTGAAACGTGCATGGGCGTCCAATACATGAGCACAAAAACAGAGCAATTGCAATTAAACAATGAAGTTAGCTTAATGACGCGGTTTTTCAAAGCGAACAGGGCATTGAACAGGGGCGGATACTCTGGTGGTGATATGAGGACATGGAATTGCAGCAAATAATCAATAGAAAGCAGTGAATTATCGATTAGAAACTCCGAAAAGAGTGAATGCGGGATAGGCAAAGATAAAAGAGAACAACTCACGAAAGACCAGTGAGTACCGTAACCTGCTCTGTAGTAAACTTTTAGCGATCGCAAAATGCCAATTATAGGATTTTTTTGCTGAAATCGCTCAAATAATAAATTAATGAATATTTTCTCGTCTTTTTTTCACACAAATCGATTAAAAATAAAGTATTGAAGCTCCGCACACAAATACAGCCATCAGTTCATCCATTTTAATATAGAATTTCGAAAATGGAAAAACATGGAAAAAAATGTTCCACTATGGAACATTATGGAACATGTTTCTTCAACGTGGACTCGGTGCACGATAGCAAGAGTTCCCAATGGAGAGATCACATTTAATGCGAATGTGGAAGGAAAGTGGCATTTAATGAGCATGCAGCTTCCAGACGGATACGTATGATTAACCTTTAAAAAAAATTTTTTAAAAGTTACTTTTTTTTAAATTTAAAAATGCATAACTTATCACGACTTTTAGTACGACATACCAGATGTTAATGATGAACTCGCAGTTGCAAGAAATACACTAGACGATTCAACGAAAATTTGTACAATGGATGGTGGAAATGATGCCAAGTATGACGTCAAGATGAAATAGGTATAATTCTGAACACCTACATACCTGATGATATACAATGTATACATATCAACATTGCTGTCTTTAGATTCACAAGGAATTGCAAGTTGAAATCGATGGTATAGTGAATCAAGTGGCGGAAAAGAAGAATGAAGTTCTCGAAAAGTCGGAGCAACTTGGAAAGCTGTTGACCACTTTGAAAACGGCTCGTATCGATTTTTTTATTTAGAGTAAATCATAATGCTAGGCGACTGAGTACAAAGAAATTATCAAGGATCTGGCAAAGACGATCGTTGACCAGTGCGAAACTCTTGTTGCATCGTTCGACGCCGTAATCAACTCGGCGAAGGTAAATTATCGTTTGGAAAAATCCAAAACATTAATAAATTACAATAGATCAAACTAGGTCTGTTCAGGGTCTTTCACAGCTCGAAGATGGATCGTTCGCATGCAATTAAGACATTCATGCATTACTTTTCTTCATTATAATGCTGTTCGCAAATCATCCATTTGATCATGACTAATCTCTAAATTGTTGTATGATATTTTAATAACATACATCTAATAAACGAATCACACATCATAATTTCTGTGCACTAGCTCAGAGATCTTCGGGTCTGGAATTCATTGTCAATACATTTACTTATTCTATATAACAACAATGACAGAGACAACAACACGAAGCTCTAAGATGTTCATCAGTTAGACATCATTCAGAAAGTGTACTGGATATAACAGGGAGGTGAGAATGGCAAGAGAATGGCAACTTGGAGAGAACAAGTAGAGGGGGGTGACAAAAGCACAACCGACAACAGCACAACAGATTGCCATTATATGGATATTCGAGGTAGCAACTTGGGAATTGTTTTATTGTTATCAGTGTGTGGTACACTACACCACCCTGGTTAGATATTCAAACTACGAGGTTGTGGGTTTCACTCCTCCTCTATGTATAGGGGTTCATGGTCCAAATTTGCGAAAATGTGAGGAAAATCGTGGATAGATAAACACCAAATGCCGTTACCATTCGATACTCTAGAACTCCAGTAACTAATGAAACCCAGCAGCATGGACATCGATTAGTTACGGTATTTGGTGTTTATCTATCCACGATTTTCCTCACATTTTCGCAAATTTGGACCATTAACCCCTATACATAGAGGAGGAGTGAAACTGACAATTGCACAGTTTAACAAAAGCTACGTCTCCGGTAACAAAAGCTACGTCTCCGGTAACAAAAGCTACGTCTCCGGTAACAAAAGCTACGTCTCCGGTAACAAAAGCTACGTCTCCGGTAACAAAAGCTACGTCTCCGGTAACAAAAGCTACGTCTCCGGTAACAAAAGCTACGTCTCCGGTAACAAAAGCTACGTCTCCGGTAACAAAAGCTACGTCTCCGGTAACAAAAGCTACGTCTCCGGTAACAAAAGCTACGTCTCCGGTAACAAAAGCTACGTCTCCGGTAACAAAAGCTACGTCTCCGGTAACAAAAGCTACGTCTCCGGTAACAAAAGCTACGTCTCCGGTAACAAAAGCTACGTCTCCGGTAACAAAAGCTACGTCTCCGGTAACAAAAGCTACGTCTCCGGTAACAAAAGCTACGTCTCCGGTAACAAAAGCTACGTCTCCGGTAACAAAAGCTACGTCTCCGGTAACAAAAGCTACGTCTCCGGTAACAAAAGCTACGTCTCCGGTAACAAAAGCTACGTCTCCGGTAACAAAAGCTACGTCTCCGGTAACAAAAGCTACGTCTCCGGTAACAAAAGCTACGTCTCCGGTAACAAAAGCTACGTCTCCGGTAACAAAAGCTACGTCTCCGGTAACAAAAGCTACGTCTCCGGTAACAAAAGCTACGTCTCCGGTAACAAAAGCTACGTGGCCGGCTACTCGCGATTCACGAGCATGACAGTAATCGTACACGTATCGTCGGAAGGGGGGCTACTCCTAAGGGATGAGTATTGCACTGTCGCTCTCGTGAGTTTGGCCCTCTTGACAACTCCATCCTGCAAAACCGCCGGCGATGATACCGTAAGAGTACGGTAAGCTTGGGTACTGAACAAATAGATATTCATTGAACCTGAGAATGTTGAGACGCTACTAGGGATGGCTGTGAAAGTAATCACTCTCTTATTTTTACACTGTCTCTCCCTCTCTTTCTTCTCTCTCATTGGTTGGGATGCAAGTTATTGAAGAGGGTCCAGATGTTTCCATGATGGTCCTGGAAGGAATGATGGGAGTACGGTATCTTCGATGCTCGTTTGGATCCAATAGGTGATGAGGAGGCTCCAACTCATGATAGTGCAGGTAATTCGATTGATGGAGCTGCGACCGATTTTCTGGAATCGTTCTTCAATTTGTTTCTACCTGTAAGCTGGTTTGAAAGGGAGGGAGTAACGTAGGGATTAGGGAATGCTGAATGCAGGCCAGATTACGATAACTTGCGCGACCGTGTTGTTTATTTGAGCCACTGTGAGGATGATGCTGTCTTCAACGAATTACGACAACTGATCGGGGCTAAGTACACTATCGAGGTAGGATTGGAAGTAGGAATCGGATGCGATTCCCTGAGAGGAGGAAAGTACCGTAACCACTATTGATTCTAGTTGCATGCTCTGGTTCAGTAGCCGGTTCAACTCCGAGAGCTCCGAGAACTCCTGGATCTTCTTCTTTTTCGCAATCTGAATCTTTCCATGAAGCCGTTCATGAAAATGAAATGTAACACATGTTAACTAATGAAAAAATGAACAATTTGCCTACTATTTCGGAATAAAAACTGAATTCATTAACATAAAAACGATCCAATATGGAAAAAATGAAAAAAAAGTATAACATTATTTGTATCATGCCAAGTCGATTTTCGAATTTTATTCACATTTAGGGTATCTCAATGTCAGCCACGCAGCAGTCAAGTCTTTCTTGTACTTATCCGACCCAAATTTATGATGAGTGTTCAGGAAGGAAAGCGTCGGGAATCCAAATACACATGGAGATGAGTTTGTCTGCAAAATGATATATTATGACACGTTTTGTATAACACCCACGTATTTGGAAAGACGACACTATTATGATTTCCCACAAATGGAACTCTTTTTTGAGATGTGAAAGTGTAACATACGTATTCACGAGCAGTGAGTTGATTTATATGGAGGACGGGCAGATCTTTAACAGTGAAAAACACGTCTTCAATTTCGAAAACCTGAACTATTTTAGTTAATTGCATAATTCGCCAACATGTTTACCTTGTAAGTTCCCATCTTCTCGACGATCTTCTCGAAAGTCGATCTCTTCATGGCATAGCTTGGCCCATTGCAATAAGGAGGATAGAAATCATGCGAATAGTCGGACTGGTCAACGTACCTGAAGAGCGCATTTTTTTCAGTTCACAAAACTATGTCTCGTGCTTTTTATTGTAGCATAAGTATATATCTCGATACTCTAATATCGTTTTACAATCGTATTTGCACAGTAGAGCAAGCAAATCAAATCTCACCACGCCGAGCTTGTTAATCTGTCCGGTGATCCATTGCTGATAACATTACAAATAAGCCAGTCATTGTTTCTATAATGTTTGAGCATGAAAAAAGACATATCACACTCTATTACCTCATCAATTGTTGGTATATTTCGATAGAACTCAAGTGAAATTGCAAGCGATCGATGTGTACGAGCGTATCCGAATCGACTTTGACAACGAATTTTGATTGCACCTTCTCATAGAGCCATATGAAACCAGCTTCTATCTGGAATGCATTCGTAATTGTAACTATTGGAGTAAAAAAAGTGCCTTATAAACCAGATTCCGATATGTTTCTTCGATGTCAATTTGAAGCAAATCTCCATATTTAGCTGCCTCGTCATCCACATCAGAAGATCGTCCAACGAGAAACATTACCAGTGATTTCCCCATCTGAAAAGATAATACTGTAGATCAAATCCTAGTTGGTTCAGAATTTTCAGAGGCTTTACATTACAATTATCGAATCGAAATTATTCAATATTATTGGTTTAACCACTCCCTCCTGCATCGTTGACTCCAGAGCCCAGAGTCGTCTGATGTCCTTCCGCTCTTTCCTTTCCCACTCAGCGCTAATGACGAGAAAAACGATCTCATAATTCGCATGCACATGAAGCGTTGGAGAATGGAGTACGAATCTGAAATATTGAATGAGTTTTAAAACCTGACAGTCATGTACAATGTTGCTGTGGAATCGATACACTATTTCAGTGAATGATTAATAAGAATGCTCAGGCAATATATTTTTAAAAGTTTAAAATGACCCCATTTGATTTTTAGAAACGTAGTTTCATCGATAACAGTTTTTTTTCCTGAGATTTTTCTTATATGTTTACCTTTCAATGGGCATTGTATTGATGCGCTTATGCAGCTTTTGATTTGCAGTGAGCGATCTCGGAGCTCCTCGCTCTTCTCGCTGAGTCTCTTCACTCTGGACTGGGCTGTACTCGTGCACACGCAGGACTGCGAGAAGCATCAAGTAGAGCCGCATTCCTGCAATATGGAACTATTTTTACTCTTAAGAAATCAATCAATTTTAACAGGTCTTTATTATCACAGTATCTGGTTGATGAAAAATGAGATGCAAATATAGTATAGACACCTAAACTGTAATGAAGTAATAATGAAGAAAATGGTACTAATGAAGAGAATGGCCAGGCAACGGGAACTTCCGATCATATCACGTCGGAACTCATGGAGCTGTGCCAGTGGGGTGCGCGTCAACTGGGATGAGCTAACGATATGAAACAGAAGTTTCCAACCAACTATAAATATTTTTCATCCCATATCGAATAAGTAATCGAAAGAACTATAATTATCATACTTGTAACTGTTTCTATCACAATTTATTCATCCCTTTACAATTCGCTTTCAATGGTAAACGTTTGAGTGTTCAACTTTGCTAGGTTTGTTTCAATATATTGGATCGAGATTTTATTAATATTGACGAATGTACAAACAACCGCAAAGAAGAATCGTCAACTGATAATTAATAAATAGGGTCAACAGCAATTCAATCAACACCATGAAACAATTACGAACGAAAGGTGACGATGAAGAGAATATGCATTTTTAAACACATGTAGGATACTTCAGTGTTTCCCACGCCGCAGCCAAGTAATTCTTGTACTTTTCCTCTCCAAACTGGTGATGCTTGTATATTATCTTAGGACCCTTGGCGTCGCATCGAGAATATGTTGACTGAAAATCATTGTTTACAAATTTTGAAGCATAGATGGCGAATTTTCACAATTATGTGGTCACATATTACTTGATCTCGTCCTTCTCAACTCATAAAATTTGATGAGAAAGGCAAAGGAGTATGACATACAAACGCTTGTGAGGTGAGCCCGTAGTAGAAACGTATGGACAGTTCATGTGCAATCACTCCAGTGAAGAAAACGTCATCCACTTCGAACACCTTCATACAATAAATTGCAGTTTAAAAATATTATATTTATATATTGTATTATTATTACTCTTTTTTAAAATTATACCTTTTGACCGCCAATACTCTTCACAATCTTCGCCAGAGTCGAACTTTTCATCGCATATCCTGGACCGTTCCAGTATTGAGGATAAGAGTTCTATGGATAGTATATGTGTGTTCTATGAAATCGGATTCTCACGTCTACGACTTCAACAGACGTACAAGCGGTCGATATGCACTACTGTGTCTGAATCGATTTTCGCGACCATTGCACATTCTCCACAGGAAGCCCGCTTCTATCTAAAACATCGTGAACTTTGAAGTGCACACTCCGTACTTTATAAACCAGATTCCGGTATGTTTCGTCAATGTCGATTTGCAGCAAATCTCTATGCGTACTTGCTTCACCATCCAACTCAGAAGAACTAGGAAAATGACGAGCGATTCTCCTCTCTGGAAGAAATATATTATTATGTTATCATGATCTTTTCATTTTAGTCTGCTTCATGTTTATCAAAACTCTATCATATGATCTATCATAATAAACTTCTGCATTTCCGACTCCCTCATCCACGATCGCTTGATCTGCCCTCGTGCTTCCCTTTCCCACTCGGCACTGATAACGAGCAAAACGATGTCGTACTTCACATTCACATTCGTATACATGGAACCGAAGAACGAATCTACAACAGCATTCAATTTAACATAATAAATATATTATAACCTGTAAATGGGCTCTGTATTAATGAGCCTATGCAAGGTTTGATTGGCCGTGAGGGATACTGGGGCTCTGTTATCGCACTTGCTACATGCTCGTCCAACGTTGAAGATTGTAAAACGCATCAAGTAGAGTCTCATTCCTTCAATGAATAACTCGACTTCACACAAAAACAATCTAAATGCTAAACAATATGAGGGAATTTAGCGTAAAAACAAAGAACAACAGGAAAAGAACTAAAAGTAACTAGTTGCTTATTCGAACTGGAATTCAACCATCCGATCTGATGGCAACCAGTGGAGTCGTTATGCCGGTTGAGAAGATCTGGCCTAATGGCTCTGCTCTAAACTTAATATTAGGTTGTATCAAAAGTTTTGCCCGATTTCGACCATGAAGTTTGAAATCTCCTAAAAGACTTCGCTTGAAACATCACGACCGAACTTTATATTGGGTTGTAACATAAGTTTTGTCGCATTTCGGAGGTTCACAATATTTCCATGAACGATACTTCTCAAATATTCCCGTTGCCTGACCTCATAGTATATGTTTGGGGTATGCATGCCCATTCTAACTATAGTGTATAGCTGAACTGTCCATGCCGGCTATGCGAATAATATCGATATGAACTGATTTGAATTTCATGAACCCGATAGACCCCAAACGGTAAATGTATACTGAACACCTTGGGTGAATTATATTTCACAACTATTTGGATCTCCACATCTATTGAGAAGAAAATTCTGCTAGCAAAAGTTTTCCCAACCGTCACCTACCATCCACATTACACAAACTCGTCTAACTTTCTAGAAAGCTTTTAGTTTGTCATTATCCGTGGATGGTTCAAAATTATACCCATATATTGTACTTTACGAATATCACACCAAATCGACATAATTCCTCCTTTTCAAGAAGTCCTGGTGCGCGAAAATGATTTGTAATCCTGTTCTCACTACAACTTTGTCTGACTACTGTGCCTCTCTAACTGTCTTGACAGGATTGAAGTAAAGCGCGTAAGAAAGGGTACGAAGGCCCTCACTGATTATGAATAACGAAATTGAGATTAAATTAATTCGAAGAATTTCTGAGGTTAGAATGCGTAAGAAATAGGACGCGACAAAACTTATGTTACAACCTGATAGCATATATTTGGGTAATACTTGTTCATTATATTAACAGCTTCGAATCACATCCCGCGTTCAGGGAATGCGAGAAAACCCGATTTCGCCAAAAGTGAAATATTCACGATGAACACATATGTGTTTGTCACGCTCATATTCTAACAGACAACATTGTTGTATAATCTCATATAGTGTAGTGGCAAGTCCGTTGGATGTACTTTCTAAAACTATATTGGATCTAGTTGTTGCTTCAATGTTTCACAATATACAGATCATTGAAATCGATTATTCGCGAATAATCATTGATCAAAGGATTGTTGATCTTGATTCGAGAATCAAACCTGCTGGCTTCATATTAAGTGCTTTTACATATACTATCATGGGGGTTTATATCATAAAGAAATAATGGAGCATAGCCTTTTCCGCTTCTAGAAAATTGATATTTTCTGAAATTTTGAATCATGGTCATCACAGCCAAAATATTGGAATTCGGTGTACATAGTTCGAGTCGATCTCCTCAAAAGGAAGCTATCCCTTGACTCGGCCAAGCCAATAAGTGATAGAGTAAGAGTTGATTGTTTAGTTAACTATATAAAGTCTGAGCTTTCTTGTATGCTGGAACCATGGCATTTATGAAAACAGCAATTTCGACACTTCAATATCAGTACCTGAGTATGCAATATTGCATTTTTTAATACAATCATTTTATGTCCACTTGAAAATAAATGTGAGCTTAACATGGAAAGTACTTAAAGTTTAAATGCATTTGAAATCGATAGACTTACGGCTACGGATATGCGGTGTAAGGAACTGATTCCGACCAAGCCCTTTTTGACGAAAGATCAAAAATGACCCGAGTTTCAGTAACGCTTTTTGTGTTAATCCCTATTTAGATATTTCTTTGTTATGCTTGCTCATCACACTTTCCAAATATACCTTGATATTTGCATTATCACGGATGTCCGTAGAGTGCTGACCCCAAAATTATGTAGTTCAGATATCAAATGCAGTAACTTTAACTTTGAAATGCGACCATGATATCAAATGATTTGGTCTAAACTAATGTGTGATAGAGAGAGTATCCAAGCACTCAACGAATATAGGAAACAGTATGAGAATATGTTGAGAATAAAAGACGGCGTATGCTTAAAACAAAAATTCGAAAATCGGGCAAAACTTTTGATACAACCTGATATATAGAAAAAAATGTCAAATTAATTACGAGTCTGTCTCTCTCAGAGCCAAGTAGACGGTGGCACAATCTAACAAATCATCGCTAGATGATCATACTTGGTGGGCGTAGACATTAGAGGCACATTGAAACCAGTTGATCTGTGCCAGAGGATTCTACGGTTGATAGGAAGTTGAGTAATGTTACAGCTCCCAACATTTGAAATAAATAAACAACATATTCTTGAACCTTTTTGAGTTTCTTTGCAACCTTCCTTCATCGTTATCAGAGGAATCCTGGTCTTTTGTCACAAATAGAATATGCAAGTTTGAAATAAGTACGTCAAAAGAACTTGTCAGTTCATTTAAAAATATTTATTCAGCTAGGCTTAGTTTACAGTAACAAACAGATATATGTGAGTATCACTAAATTGACTCAAAACCCGGAAATAAAGGAGTGAATTGTATAGAGCAGCATATGACTTAGTTTATTTACACAATAAGGATTTTTCAGTGTCTCCCAAGCCGCAGCCAAGTCCTTCTTGTACTTGTCTTCTCCGAATTGATGATGAGTGTTTACGATAGCGAGTAAGGGACCGTGGGCGTCGCAAAAGGCGAATGTTGTCTGCAATTCATTCATTATAAGTGCGCGCGTATTCAAAAGTATGTGATTCTGAAGGTACCAGTCTTGCATTTCTTGGGTACTATAAATAAAAATAGTTTGTCTGATAATTGTTGATTTTTAAGCTCTTTATTAATTTTTATTTTTAAAATTTAAAATTTTATATGCGCTGACATGTGAAAGGTTTCTTACATATTTGAAATCAGTGATACCGGAGAAGTGTTGCACAGGCAGGTCCTTTGCCACGACACCAGTGAAGAAAACATCCTCCACTTCGAAAACCTGTAGTGGGTTGTTAAATAACGGAATGACGTCATAAAAGCAACCTTGTAACGGCCCATGCTTTTCACAATCTTCTCCAGAGTCGATTTTTGCATCACATAGCCTGGTCCGTTGCAGTATTCAGGGTAGACGTCTGGGGTAAAATCGAATTTGTCGACGTACCTAAAGCAATTGTAATGCACATGATACATTATTGTTTGTACTTAAGAAATCTATATTCTCATTTTCAAATTTCATGATTCATTCATTTTCAGTTTTTACATGACTCACCAGGGCGAGTGTACTCCTCATGGGGCCCATTTGTGCGATTGACGAACAAACAAACCAGTCTTGTTGTTGGAGTTCGCCGCTGCTGCAACATCATTATGTATTTGTTAGAAATTCAATCCCTATCCAACCTCTCCATCGCCAAGCTCAATCGATTGTACAGGCGATCGATATGCACGACCGTATCTGAATCGATTTTTGCCACAAATTCGGATTGCACATTCTCGTGGATCCATCTGAAGCCCGCTTCGATCTAAAATGTCGCTCTTTGATAACTTCGAAGATCACAATACTTACTTTATAAACAAGATTCCAGTATGTTTCTTCGATGTCGATTTGCAATAAATCCCTATGTTTAGTGGCTTCGTCATCCAAATCCGAAGAACGACCGACCAGAAACATGACCACCGATTTTCTTTTCTGTAATTCATTTAGTTTTCACATTTTCCTTTTTATTTGTTACATTTTATCAAAACTGTTATCAAAACTTTCTCAAAACTATCGTATTTGTATATTTACCTTGTGTATGTCTGACTCCTTTATCCACAGTTTCCTGATCTGCTCCCTCTCCTCCCTTTCCCACTCGGCACTGATCACGAGTAAAGCGATATGATATTTCTTATTCCGATTGAGCATAGGAGACTTGAGAACAAAGCTGAACATTTACAAACGCTTAACTTTGACTGCTTTATCCGAAAGCGATAAAAACAGAAAATCTTACCTTTCAATAGGCAGTGTATTGATGAGGTGGTGCAATGTTTGATTGGCGGTGAGGGATACTGGGACTCTGTTATCCTTATTGCTGCCGCTTTGCACAACTTTGAAGATTACGAGAAGCATACAATTCAGCCTCATTCCTGTAACGAATGTAATGACTTAAAACGAGAAGAACAAGTTAAATAGAAAAAGTTTTTAAAATGTGTAAATGCAAAGAACCAAACAGAAAATAAATTATAACTAACTAGTTTAGCATAGTCAGACTGGAAGTGGTACATCCGATCTAATGACGTTGTAACTAGTGGATCTGTGCCAGAGGATACATTAGCTGAAAAGAGCGTGTCTTACAACACGACTGCAAAATTTTCAAATAGATAGTTGATGTACAAGCAATCAATTATTCATTAAATCAGTGTTCTCTTGAACTTATGGATGTCGGCACATTCGTACTCTATGTCATTGTTCGTTAAAACAATAAAACGCTAATATATTATGTTAGCATTGAAACAAATACAAACAATTCAATTACAAACATTAGTGCAGAATGACTGTAATTAATGCAGTAGACAGCATGATCCATGCACAGCGGTCTGATGACGTCGTAGAACTGCCGGTCGTCGTTGTCGTTGAGGTAGAAGAAGAAGGAAAGAGCACGGGACGACACGTCTTGCAGCAATACTGTAATGTTAACACTGCATTGATACCGTTCGTTAAATTAATCTAGGTAAAAATAAACAATACTACTTATTGGTGTTTTTTTGTGCTACTCACTACACACAAGTCTCTGAAGTCTGCGTTTGTCATTCCAAGCGAGGCAACTGAATGAAACTTGGTCCCTCTCAGCCTCTTTCAAATCATTTGTATACAACGCCAAATATTTCCAGTTCAGAGAATCTTGTTCGGAGAATTTTCGTTTTGTTTCTAAAACGCTTCTGAACCTTACTTTGGATTAGCATCATCACAGGGAGTGAGATCGGGCCCTCCTTCAGCCTCGGTTTGGCTACCGTCAGTATTGCAGAATCCGCAACTACAAACAAATACAAGTTGAAAATATAAAATGTGTTTAAAATTGCTCCAATTCCACGTTGTAGCAGATTTGCGTCATAGTTTATGTAGTAGTGTGCCCCCATACTGTCAAGAGCTCTTCTACGAAAGGACTGCAGGGTTGCAATTGTTCCTAATTATCCATAAGATCGCCGATCTAGTTCCAACGGGTGTCCTCACAGTACAACTTGCGCTGTTCGATATCGACATCGGTGTTTGTGCAGTAACCATTCGCCTTCCATTCAGGACAACTACAAGTTGAACTTTGATAGTTTCTCTTGAATTTACATTGAATTGACATACGATTAGCAGTTCGAGACATGGTTTTCACATTGCGAACTTGTAATATGGTATGTGAAAGCTCAATGAACTTACGAGATATCATCGGATCCCGTGTATTGGGCGGCTACTCCCGACGCGAATGCCAGCAGGCATATTGTTGATAGTGGGAAATGCATGCAATAGAAATGTTACACCTTAACAATGAAAATGTCGAAGAGAAACGCATTCATATTCGTATACTTGCTAGGCATGAAAAGGAAGCGGATAAGCGCGATATCAGCGACATGAAATACCCCTCCTATAGCTACTACTCTAATCTCGCGATAACAGAAAGCGAAAGATTACGGGCGATTTTAGATGGGAGAAAAGGTAGGGAGGGTTGATAGCGAAGAGGGGGCTTAGTACGTATTGTTGGCAACGGTTGTCGCGATCTTTTGATGTCAATACAAGGAGTGTGCGAGACATGTAACACAGCCGTCGTTTCCCGTGTTCTCTCTGACAAAATACGTATCGGAAATGAGAAATGACTCGGGGACTGGATTAAGAACACTTGTATCTTTGAACTTGTAACTTGTCAGTCTCAACTCGCTTATATCGGGATTATCGAAAATCCGGAAAAACAATTTTTTTGTCGAAGCTATCCGATATCTAGACAATTATAGCACTTTATCAACGCCCAATGCGTGACGAAAGAATACAATGAAGCGTTGATAAACAACAAACGTAAACATGATCTAATTGCATCTTCATTTGTAGTTTTAATCGGATCCAGTTGCTCTAGTCTGAATTTGAGGGCTAAAATATGAAATTGTGAGTCCAAGCATACTTTATGCGGTACAAATAACAATTTATGAAACGATAAATACAATTTTATTGAAATTGACTGCATGCATATTGGCCTAATTCTCTTTAATCTGACAAACTGGATTCGTCATGAATCTCGGTAATAATCGAGTCTACAGCCCAATACGACTCATTTAATTATATTCCACCACCAGTTTGTGTTCGAAAAAGGAAGAGACGGTTGAGGCTGAAACAGAACTATATTTGTCTTGAACAGTAAGCAATTTCTGGAAAATAATATCCGCTTCTCACCAGGCTCACAACTTTCAAAAAAGGAATAACGTCGAAAAAAATGTCGAGGAATCGGATAAATTTATCGACGTAGCAGTTCTTCTTATCTTGGTAGATGATATAACATGCCTGTAGATTCTAAAATTATGTGTTCTTAAAACGCGTTCTCTGTAAGAACGAGAGGGGGGGGCGGCACAAAGCTTCAAAATGGTCCTATCGATCTACAATTTTAACTGGGTATGGGTAGGGTACACTTCCACACAAATTTCAGGTCGCTAGCTCGACTTTTTGAGCTACCGATCTCGAAAAATGAAACTCATTATACAGCCACATGTTGTATACCATTCGAAAGAGCATCGAAAGTTATACCTAAATCTCGCTCAGCATCAAATTTCGTGCAAATACACACGAGTTACAACCGGAAACGTCACATTTTTGAAGGTTTTCGATTTTTTTTCACCCCAAAGATTTAATTTCTACCTTTCAAATTTGAGCGCGCTGGATTCTCCATCAATTTTACATTTTTTTCAATTTTTTTAATTACAAAATATCGGTCACCGAAGTTGTCGTTTATCGTGTTTTGTGAACTTCTTTCACTACGAAAGTTCGAATCCGCTCCGATGCATGACTTTTTGCCAACTTTTTTCGACCCCGTTTCTCTCTCAAAATTTGTTTTTGCAAAGTATTCACTGTAAAATCCTGGAGGACATCTCCTGCGAATGATATTCGACCCTCTGGCGCTTATGGACTCTCTGTTTGCCCGGTAATCACATGCAGTGAGAGCTTCAAAACACTGGACGATTTGGAAGCGCATGTTCTTGAGTGAAATCAAAGCGTTATCCCCTTGAAAATGACCATGAGGGGCAAGTCACTCCATATGTTCAAGCCTCTACTGGAAGGAATCGCTCGGAGTAGAATGTAGATTCCCGAAGTGATGTCGTTGTTAGGGAGCTGGAAGTCTCGTGTCATGAATCGGAGATGTATGATGTCTATTTCCATCTCATCCTATCTCTAACCGCGTGTGATTCAGGTAGGCGGAGCCAGCACAGAGGCGCCGCGAGATGGCGGCCAGAGAGACCCCAGAGATGAGAAGCGATCGGTCGTTTCCCCCTGTTCCCTTCCCCTTTCCCCCCTCGCGTTGATCCCCGTGTTCATCACCCTTTCACTGCCCGTATCGACCCCGCCCGTCTTACCCACATCCGTATCGACCCCGCTTGTCCTATCCACATCTGTATCAGTATCCTCGCATAAACGCATAATATTCCGTATCGCATATATTGCTGGGTCACATCATATGCACACCACCAGAATCTTGAGTCTCGGACGACGACAGTCGGAGGTGGAAAACAAGGATAGGATCTCAGGAAGAAGAAGTCATATGGCAGGCATTAGGAGAGTGCGAAAGAGTACATTTGTGAACTCTTTCACGTGGAGATTAGAAGTACTGGAACGAACCTCTCCCCAGAAGTTGCAATTCCGTGAAGAGAATGTTCTTGGCGAGAAATGACGATGGAACTAAACGGTCCAGCTTAGATCAAATATTGAATAGCCGCCAGAATGTTTCATTCTACAGTAGGATTGAAAGCGATTGGAAGGACAATCTCTATGCATGAATGATTTGCGTGGATGATTTGCGTCACCCTTCAAATGGGCAAAATCAATTTTTTGAGCGTATTCGAATGATAGGGTCCAGCAAAGTACACCTAAAATCGTAATATTTTGAGATTTTGACATTTTCATTATTTATTCCCGTAATGCGTTTTCCAGAATTGAATTGATCTTGCGAGTGTAATCTACTTAGATGCCCATAACTAATGTTAAATGGAAATTAAAGTCAGAACAATATGGAGAAAGTTAAAAAAAATTAGGGAGAAACTTTTGCACCAACCTAATACATTCTACTCCGAGCGATTCCTTCCAGTAGAGCCTTAAACATATGGAGTGACTTGCCCCTTATGGTCATTTTCAAGGGGGAGACGCTATGATTTCATTCAAGAACGCTTCCAAATCGTCCAGTGTTTTGAAGCTCTCACTGCATGTGATTACCGGGCAAACAGAGAGTCCATAATCGCCAGAGGGTCGATTATCCTTCGCAGGAGATGGCCTCCAGGATTTTATAGTGAACACTTGGCAAAAACAAATTTTGGGAGTGAAACGGGGTCGAAAAAAGTTGGCAAAAAGTCATGCATCGGAGCGGAAAAAGTCATGCATCGGAGATTCGAACTTTCGTAGTGAAAGTAGGTCACAAAACACGATAAACGACAACTTCGGTGACCGATATTTTGTAATTAAAAAATTGTAAAAAAATGCAGAATTGCATGAAGAATCCAGCTCGCTCAAATTTGGAAGGTAGAAATCTTTGAACTGAAAAAAATCAAAAACCTTCAAAAATCTGACGTTTCCTGTTGTAACTCATGCCTTAACGAGCCGTGTACAATATACTTTTCCAACATAGAAATACATTCCACTGTAATCACCCTTTTCGATTCATCCGTCATTGTATCTATGTTCAATAGAGGTTGGTCCGGAAATTCTTGATAGAAGTCGTAGATGAGAATCATTAATGCGTGTTTCTGACGTAAAATATATTTAATATAGTTATTAAGAGGGAATACGTGTATCATCAACGCTTGTCAGGTCGCTAAGAAATGCAATGCACGGTTTTTTTTAATCATTTTTCGCGCTTCACAGCGGACATGAGACCGATTCTGAAACACTTGCAATATGCTTCACTACATGTTTGTTTTACGTTTGTTTTTATCTTTCCGTTAAATCTAATTCGAAATTTCACATATCGAATCAACAATATTTCCCTATTTTGTGTAATTTATGACATAATAAATATTGAAATAAGCTCACATCTTGGGCGTTCCCGTGTACAGCAATATTTGCAAAAAGAGTGTGAAAGGTGATCCGATACGTGTTAACATCCATCGCTTTCTGAAATTTGAAGTATAAATATGTTGTATTTTTGTTCCTAGGCATATTTTTTGAATCATTATAATATTGCAATAATTAGTATCACGGCTATACGTAAAGATTGAACGGAAAAGAGAAAATAATCGCGTTTACATTTTCGCGCTCCAGAATACCACAAGAAAGATCATGATATCAAGGCTTAGAAATCTAGAAAAAAGGGACTCAAGGGATCTCTTTAATTGGGATAGACATACATGGACAGGTATGAAATCGAGCATATACGAATTACGACGCGTCCTCGTCTGCGATCCGTACTTCATTCTATTCTAGAATCCCCCACAGGGTATGCTCCTTAAAGGGATTTACCAGTCAAAAATCAAGTGCACTTCAAATTGCGCAGTTTTCGTCCCTCATTTCAATGCATTAACTCAAAAAAATTAAAAACATTTTATTAAGCTTAAAAACAGGCAAAGCCGGAAAATGGAAATAATTAATTCCGGTGTAAGTCGACGTATTGTGATTACGGTATTTGAAACGAATCGACGTTACGGCGTGATCGCCGTACCCCATCTCATCGACGCTTTTTCATTGGTTTCATTGTATTTTCGGTTAATTTTCGTTATATTTTCATCAAATGTTTCTGCCTTGTAATGCTAAACCGTATATTCACGTGTATCATGGTAGTTAACCTGTCTAACTGTACTTAAATGATTAACGATGAATGTTACGTAAATTTTCTTCTAGTTCGATGTCCAATTTTCTATGCGTTGTTTGCCTTCAAACTGCGACTGATGTGCGGAGTGTGCCGAAGAAGGATAACAAAAGGAGGGAATGGTTCATCCGACTGAACTTGATCGACGAGGAGCTGGACGACCTGGAGAAGCGAGTGCAGGAAAAGTTCAAGGCGAAGAAGAAAGTATGGATATGCTACCGTCACTTCGATAACAAAGAAGCTGCGCTTCCGATTGATGTGAGTATCTACTGATCAATTTTGGTTTACCGATTTGTATTATATTGCCTTGTCACATGCATGGAATGTACTGGAATACTGGTTGCATTGTACGTCTTTACTGTTTTAGCGGCGAGAAAAAACGGATACACCGAGACTCCAAAGGGAAGACAGACCACAGGTACCGGGCATTCTAAGTTTTATACGACGGGCAATCGCATATCTAGTACCTGGAAATTCGCACACAAAACGAGCCCTGGGAGGCAATTCGGCCAAAGAACATGTCCTGAGGAGGCAAAATAAGCACACGATACACAACAACCATTATAGAATGTGAGGGTGGAGGAGGAACAACCGTGCGAAGATTCAGTAGGCAGCGTCGGGGACGATATCTACGACTTTCAGTTGGATGCACCGTCGTCACAGGGAACAGATTACCTGGTAAGAAAATTACTCAGCCGAATTGGCATACTCCACAATTATAAATGTTGAAAAGTATTTTATTCATTGCAAACACTGTCATACACATAACGGAAATGAAGATGTTTGAAATGATCCTTAAAGTTACCGGACAAGGACGAAACCCTGATCTCGTCGCGTGTACGAGAGAGTATGCAAAGTGAGAGAGCGCGGGATTACGCTGATCACTTTCGGTTTTCCCTTGAGGCTATTATTGATTTTTAGCATTTTTTGTATGCTCATTCTCATCTAATTCAGTCATCGGCTATTCGACGGAGGACTAAAAATGGGGGGTCAATTTTGTCCTCGTCCGGTAACTTTAAATCGACAGCAGTAACAACAGTCATGATATAAATGAGTGATGTAAAAATGAAAGACATCTAGGTTTTTTATCACAATAGAAAACTAAATTCAGTTCGCCCCATCCCAAGGCACGTGTTCGCAAGAAACAGACAACGGCGTGCTAACGGATTCCCCGACAACAATTGATGATCACAAATTCTTCCTCGTCTCCAAGGAATCCCTAATGTCGCTCTTCTCCCGTTGCCGCGACTGCGGCACAGCCCAGATCGAAGCCGGGACCTTCCACTCGTGGACCGTAGGCTCGGCCCTCAACCTGCAATGGGTTTGCCTTGTTTGCGATCGGATTGTGAGGTGGAGCTCTCAAGAGAAGATAGAGGGATACTATTAGGGAAACCTCAAATTCACTACATCTGTTCACATTACTGGAACGCCCGTGCCTGTTAGTTCGATATCTATAGAAGACCAGATCAGCCTAGATTAGAACGAAACATATTGTTCTCGGAAATTTAATTCAGAAAGTCCTAGCGATGGGAAAGGAACTCGGACTGGCCCTCCCCTCCTACAGCACAATGAGGAACCATGTTGCTGATGTGATCATCCCAGCTGTGGATGTAGTGTATGAGACGCACAAGAAGCAGGCAGAGGCGACGGTTAGAGGAGCCAGCGGGGTTAGATATTTCATACTTATTTACATCTTTGACTCACTTGAAAACCTTTCCGTGCATCCGACCTCGACCGCATACCCCGGCCTCCCCTGAAATATGTCCATGAGGGGATACGGTAGTTTCTTATGACCCCTCCCATCCCCTCATAACCTCTGACTGCTCCTGGGCCTGCTTCAATCCATGCGGGGGACGTAGGCCTCTCATCGCAGCTGAAATAGTGTGATGTGAAAACAGAGAAGATCAAAATATCGAACGTTAAAATCCCGCAACTGTGTATACAGAAGTCACAATGATGTTTCACAAACTTCCTTCTCAATATTAGTCGAATTATCAAAGCACCAATAAAAGCTACTAGAACAATTTTTGATTTCATCGGTCCTAATCTTCTAATGCATAGCCGTGGAATAATATAGATATCGGAAGGAAGTTTGAACATTTCAGAAACACGGGATCGACGTGGCGGTCGACGGGAGATATGGTACTCGAGGCTTCACTTCAACCAACAACACCAACACCGTGATCGATCTTGGGACGAACTTAGTTTTAGAGGCAGTGAACATGCACAAGAACATGCGAGGGATAGGTAGTGTTAGTTGTAATTAGTTAGTATCGGGTTTTCTATTACTAGTGGAAACGTTTCCAGACGGCGTGAGTACCCGGATGGAGAAAGAAGGCATAAAGAGAGGACTCACGACATTAATTAAGAAGATGTTCACGGTCAGATATCGCAATTCGGGAACAACGAAACACCGATATTTAAATGTCGCTAATGCTAGTTAATGGTAGATAAGGAGTGTAACTTCGGACAACGACGCCAAGATAGGCAAAATGATGAGAAGCGAGCCCCTCTTCTCCCGAATTCGGCACTGTCTCGACTTTTGGCACTTGATCAAAGAAATCAACAGTGATCTACGAGAGGTTATTAGTATAGTTAGTACGATTAGCTTCAATTAGGTTCACAGTAATAAAGTAAATGGAAACAATCGAAGTCAACATACACAAGTGAATTCAGCTAAGCAAGAAGAAGAAGTGTGCTCTGATAAAGTACTGGTGGAAGCACATTGTCAATCACTGTTATCACGTGCACTACCAGTACCGAAGGAACAGGTCAAAAGGGCTCGAGCGATGGAAGAGTCTGTTGGCTCATGTATGTGGACGGCATAAGCATCTAGAGAAAGTTAGTGCAAAAACAAAATAACAATAATATTATTTGTTATATCATGCATGCACGATACTAGAAGTTAATCATACTCAGGTGCCGTTCTTGTCGGGGATCAGTGGATGCGTGCACAAGGAACTGCCAGAGGCTCCATCTCACAACATTGATCGGAAGAGCGAGGAGTTCCGCCAGCTCAAGAAGGTCATCCTCAAGCCCACCTTCCTCGCCGGATTTGTTCGAGCTTCCCCGAAGAAGAATACCTCTCCCTGCGAGTCTTTCAACTCGCTGGTCAACTTGTACATCCCGAAAGACATCGCATGGTATGCAAAAAATTTGACTATTGACCCCCCCCCCTCCCCCTACACTTCATAACAACTTGAATCGCCATCGGCCTGTTTTATTAAGTTGCCCCGCCTTCTACCACGAGAAGATCAAGCTCGTCGTCCTACATCATAACACGATTGCGATGGCGGATCTGACCGCCTTGAGGGAGGAGAAGTCTTCGTATGTGACAAGGGTGAAAGGACGACAGACTGTGTGTGTGAAGAGGAAGATGTCAGCGGTGGATCACTACTGGAGGAGAGAAGTTAGTACCATGGACAACAGTTCCCTTCCCAAAGCATCAAAGTAAAATTAGTGTGTTCAGGTCTGGAAGGAGGTACAAGAAGTGGCACGCCAAAGGAAGCTGCACGCTTACCTCAAGAAGATCGGCGCCCCGGATTCGATCGCCTACGTCAAAGCCCTCTATGGGAAGGAGAACGATCAGCAGGAGGGGGATATGGTAGAAGATGGAGCAGAGAGTGATGTGTCCGTCGAATTGGGAGGAGGATACGGAGAAGAAGTCGACTCGGACTCGAACCCCATCATGGACCCGATCGTGTTCAGCGATGATCACGATTCGGAGTCGGATCATGAGAGGGGAGAGACGAGGGAGGAGGTACTGTCTTCTGGTTGCGAGTGGAACGAAGGAGAGGAGGAGGAGTCGAAGACTCCAGCTGGTCGTGGAAGGGGGCGAAGTGAGCAAGGGAAGGCGAGAGGAGGCACCAGAGGGAAGGGAAGAGCAGCCAAGGTGGCAGAGGAAGGCGAGACATCTGAGGAAGAGGGAGAGGGCGAAGCAGGAGAGGTGAAGCAGCCAGAGAAGCCGAAGAGAGTGAGGAAGACGAAGAGAGGAAGAGGGGAGGAAGCGGATGGAGAAGAGGAAGGTTACGAGGGGGATGGGAATGAGCCAGTGAAGAGAGTCAGAGGGAAGAAGTTAGATTAGTTACGAACATGCAGGGACTGAGAAATTGTTAGGGGCACATGCATATTTCCGACTGTTTGCATTATTACTCACCTATGTTAACCTCCATTTCATGATGATTAATAAATTACTTTTGAAACTACCCTTGTCTCCCAGCTCCCACTCACCCCTGCCTCCTTCAGTCGATGGGCGTAGATGGCTCCCTCATCTCGCAGCACGCCGAACTCGCACGTGGCGACAAGATCGCGCGGCAGGTCGGGCAGATCGGGCTGCATCATCGGAGCGAAGTCCGGATTCGTCAGGAACGGCGTGACGTACTCCTACAAAACCAGTTTGTAATAGATTGTCGTAGCCAAGGCTACCATAGAACATGGGAACCATTGATTCTAGCAGCAAAACCCTGCCGGTTTTGGATAATACTACTCCAGTTTTTTGTGCACCAACCTAATAAATGCAACAACCTAATAAATCGATAACTAACCCTTACCATAGTTGTGCACGATACGATGGGGGGTGCCCATCCGGACGGGCACCTCCCATCGACGTATTGGGGTCATGGTAAAAAATCGATCGGTAGGTCAAGACTAAGTACCATAACCAATCGATAGTAAAGTACACCCTGATATTGTATATGGATACCGTAACCCGCGAATATCGCAAACTAACTTTATTTTTAAAAATGTCCTGTCACCGTGCCCAATCGATTGTACAGTACCCAAGTCACTATCGTAACCCAGTTCCTTGGGTCAGATCCAGTTACTTGGGTGAAACATTTTCATAAAATTGTCAAACATTTTTTTCTAAAACTCCTAAATCGATTATAAAATGATTCACAGTAACGAGAGATACGGTAGGATAATTAAAAATAATTTTACTCTCGTTTTTAAATTTTTAGAAAAAAATGTTTGACCCAAGGAACTGGATCTGACCCATGGAACTGGGTTACAGTAGTGACTTGGGTACTGTACAATCGATTGGGCATGATGCCAGGACTTTTTAAAAATAAATTTAGTTTGCGATATTCGCGGGTTACGGTATCATGTGCTGTACAATCGATTGTTTATGGTACTTAGTCTTGACCTACTGATCGATTTTTGACCAAGACCCCGTATACATCGAGGGGGGGGGCAATCCCTGCACACCGATGACCGTACCGTTTCGGGCGCAAGTCTGTAGTCGATCGAGACGAAGAGGCGTGTGCTCATCATTTTGGCCATCGTGCGCGTCACAGACTCATACCTGAGATAGGGAGATAATCAATAATTGCCAATGAATCGATAAATGATATTACTAATCGATAATTAATGCAAAACACTCACATCTCCGTATTGCCCAAAACGAATCCACCACCGTGGATGAAGATGATGGCGCCGTCAGACTCGGTAGTCGCATTATTGCGAGGGTGATACACACGCACCTGCATTACAGTACCATATCTGCTACAGTACTCCACTACCGTACCTTGACGCCGTCCCAGTGGGTCGTCTCCATGAGCAGATTCGGATCCCAGTCGAACATCGGCCCGATCAGTCGACTCAACGCGGTCGGCGTCCAGCGCGTCCAGTATATCATGCAGTAGGCGTTCGAACACAGGCGCGACTGCAATCGAGAAGACTGTTTAGTATGGTAGGTCGATGGGCATGAAGAAGAGTTCCCCGTGTTACAACCATACCTGCCCACACCGCCGGTAAACCCAGGAGCCTATATACGTCGATTGTTTTAACTACCAAAACGTTGATAGTCAAAAGTGTAACCTAGCGAACTAAAGTTGACCCACCGTACTGTGGTACGGCAAATATGTTTCACACTGGTTGGACTCGAACCCACTACCTTCGGTTTCCAAGCCAAACTTGTTAGCCACTCGGTCATGATTTAATAACGAAAAAAAAAAAATTTCCTCAGAGTTATTCAATAAAAAGGTAAAGGTAAAGGTAAAGGTAAAGGTAGTTCCGTCTTCAGCGTATTTTTCAACGCGCGGAACGTGCGCAGGTGTCTTTTGATCGGTGTGTACGCATCCATAGCATATAGCGGCATAGGTTGTCACTCAGTTGCCAGCCGGCGACGCCGCCCCTTTACTCCTGGTTTTAGTACCAGTACCAATTGGACCAGGCATGGTCGGCCTGATGGGGTGGTCTTGTTCCGGACGGGATTCGAACCCGGGACCCTGCGTCGCTCAGCCAGACACACTACCGGCTGAGCTATGCCCCCAGCTATGTTATTCAATATTGAGGAACGAACTGAATTTTATGGTATCTTTTAGAAAAAAAGAAAAAGTCAGTTCAAAAGTCAAAAAGTCAGAAAAAGTCAGAAAAAGTCAAAAAGAAAAAAAAAGTCAGTTCCTGATTGGCCAATGGGCATACGGTAGTGAGGGTTACGGTAGGTTACTGTAGAACATCAATAGTGATTGATGATTTTTTGTAAAAAAGTTTGACCCAAGGAACTCAAGTTGCTCCACGGAACCCGGGCTACGGTAATCAAGTTACTGTAATTTGGGTTACTGTAGTCCCATAGTGTAAGTTGGTACGGTAGTTGGACTTGATTACATCATGATCTACCACAACATTATCGACCATGAACGCCGATTTTTTTTGACTACCAGATTGAGCAAAATTACAACGTATAGGGAGTTGTCGATTTTTTTTTGACTACCAAAACGTCGTCAGTGCTGGACAGGTATGGTCACAACCCAAACTCACCGGATAGTAGTAGGAGATTCGAAGCACGGGCTCGATGATGTGCATCGCCACCTTGTCGATCGTAGACTTGGCCATCTGAAGTGATACTATTCAGCCTATGTAATCACCCCTTTGTGAACATCGTGCAGATCTCCAACTACAAGCACTTTGCAATGATCCTCATCTACATCTACCGTACCTTCTCGGGAGGGGTCGGTAGAGAGCTGCCGCCATCAGCAGCACCAGCACGCCCACGATCGTGCCTCCGGCGACCAGATGAGATCCCTTCTTCTGCTTATCGCCAGCCATCTGAATCGACATTACAGTAAGGTGAGAGGGTGAGAGGGCGATTCGGAAAGTAATACAGAGACGCGCGCCGATGGAAGGGAAGCATTATGAGTACGTGCTCCCGCGAAAGGCGGGAGAGGGACGAACGGGGAAATAGTGGGGACGGGGGAGGGGTAGATCAATGCCCTCTCCTCCTCCCTTCACCTCTTCCCTCGTCAACTATCGATTGACTCAGGTCCCCTATGTGGCTGGCTAATCAAACACCGAAGTATTCCGGGTACCCGATGTTATATGTAAATGTTAGATGGGGAACGTACCGGGTCTCGACCTTGACGAAGAAGTTGTCCTTCATGTAGTCGGGGTTCGTCAGCACCGTCCGGCAGTACGGGTAGGCGTTCCAGGCCTCCTCGTGGATCGCCAGCGAGCCCTTGGGCGCGATATTGCGGGGCCTAAAACAATTAAAACTTATTAATTTACCGATTAAATTTTAATAATCAATAATAATCAATAATCTAGACAGGCGGCGGATAGGGAGCATGGCTCCCTACCCGCCGCCTGTCTAGGCCTTGCTCGCGTCGGCCGCCAGAATGCGGTTCAATAACATAAAAAAACGCATCACAGGTTCATTTGAGTGCATAAACAGAAAGCGGAACTAATCTACTTCATGTTTTACGACCATTAAACGCAATAAATGAATGAAAACAACAGAAAACGTCGAAGAAACCGCAGAAGATACGACGCCGCCGCCGTGATTGACTCTTGCCGCTAGGTCGCAAACAACTAGATTTCTACCGTAATTTTATACCCATCGGCTGCAGAAGAATGTTTTAAAATTCGCCATTTTTAAAGTCAATTTTAACAAAAATAGTATTTTTATTATTTTTTTGTGTTTAATAAGTTGTTTTGAGTCGATTATCACAGTCGATATTCAAAATTACAGAACGATTTAAAAATTAAACTTTGGGACTACAAGATTCCTTTAAGCCACATTGTGGTCAACCATGGCGGAAGCAAGTATTCCCGAAAATAAATATGCGCTCAAACAAAAAAGGTCTCGCATGCACTACCATCACATACATTATTCCGAAATGCAATATTGAAAAAAATTGCATCGATATTTGTAACTCCCTTTACATTCAAAATCAAATGAGGTTACAATAGTGCCCTTCGTTCTCATGTACTGTCGCCACTTCTCCCCAAACATTGAACTCGTGGAATTTTTTTTGTCCGGACGTTTCTCAAGCGGGGGGCGGACAAAACCTAAACGGACAAAAGCTCAGAAGATCGCATTTCGCTGGGAATATGATTTTGTAACTTGGGAGTTGTTACATTGTTGCCAGTATACCGTGCACTGTAGCAGCATGTTTAGATCCTTTCACTAGGCGTTCATGAGTTTCACTCCATATCAACGTATATTCATGGTCAAAAATTCAGAATTTGAGTGGAAATTTGTGGTTAGATAAACGGCAAATGGCATAACCAATCGATTCATCTGCTGCTGGGATACAGTAGTTACTAGGGTACTGGAATATCGATTTGTTACGATATTTGGTGTTTGTCTATCCATGATTTTCCACTCAAATTCAGAATTTTGGACCATGAATCCCATAATCATACGTAATCATACATAATCATACATGAATCATACGTTGATAGGGAGTGAAACACATGAACGCCTAGTGAAAGGATCTGAACATGGTGCTACAGTGCACGGTATACTGGCAACAATGTAACAACTCCCAAGTTGCAAAATCATTTTCCCAGCGAGATGCGATCTTTTGAGCTTTTGTCCGTTTAGGTTTTGTCCGCCCCCCCCTCTCAAGCACCTTTCCGACTGTGGGAATTTATCGTCGCCTGGCCAAAATTTTTTCACTCTGCACGGGATAAACTATTTCCAGACAATATATACAAAAACTTACTGAACCTCTTCATGTCATTAGAAAAAAAAAGACAATTTATCGAAGATTGTACGGGGAGCATCTCCAAACCCAACAGAAACTGTGTGTACTTGTGGCAAAATTTTTTAAATATTTCATATATTTTTAATATTTTTAAATTAAAATATGCTAACTATGCCCGAGGTGCCACGCATCATACAATAAGAAATGATTAAGATCAATTGGCCATAAGGTCATTTTTTTTAAATATACAAAGTTTGACGAGGACTCAGCGATAAGCCAAAAATTGAAATTGGTTGATTTTCATTTTCAAAGTTTCAAAGTTGATTATCAAGCGCATTTGCATTGCACTTGATAAAAAGTGAGATTTAGGCGTAACTTTCAATGCTCTTTCGAATGATGTATAACATGAGGCAGTATAGTGAGTTTTATTTTTCGAGATCGGTAGGCCAAAAAGTAAGTAAACAAGGAAGTAAACAACTACCGCTCGTTTTCACTCTCTCCGATCACGCGCTCTCTCTCCTTTCTCTGACTTTTCTCGCAGATTTTCATCCACCTTTTTCATCATGTTCGTTGAAAAGTTCGTGAACTTTTCAAATTGTTTACGCAACTTTTCTTGCACATTTTCGACAGATTAAACAGGCCGATTGTGTCACCTCCCGGAATGCAATGTCCCGCTTTAACAGAGAACGCGTTTTAAGTACCCAAATGTATCGATACTGAGTTCTTCATGTTTCAATTGATCTTAATCATTTCTTATTGTATGATGCGTGGCACCTCGGGCATAGTTAGCATATTTTAATTTAAAAATATTAAAAATATATGAAATATTTAAAAAATTTTGCCACAAGTACACACAGTTTCTGTTGGGTTTGGAGATGCTCCCCGTACAATCTTCGATAAATTGTCTTTTTTTTTCTAATGACATGAAGAGGTTCAGTAAGTTTTTGTATATATTGTCTGGAAATAGTTTATCCCGTGCAGAGTGAAAAAATTTTGGCCAGGCGACGATAAATTCCCACAGTCGGAAAGGTGCTTGAGAGGGGGGGGCGGACAAAACCTAAACGGACAAAAGCTCAAAAGATCGCATCTCGCTGGGAAAATGATTTTGCAACTTGGGAGTTGTTACATTGTTGCCAGTATACCGTGCACTGTAGCACCATGTTCAGATCCTTTCACTAGGCGTTCATGTGTTTCACTCCCTATCAACGTATGATTCATGTATGATTATGTATGATTACGTATGATTATGGGATTCATGGTCCAAAATTCTGAATTTGAGTGGAAAATCATGGATAGACAAACACCAAATATCGTAACAAATCGATATTCCAGTACCCTAGTAACTACTGTATCCCAGCAGCAGATGAATCGATTGGTTATGCCATTTGCCGTTTATCTAACCACAAATTTCCACTCAAATTCTGAATTTTTGACCATGAATATACGTTGATATGGAGTGAAACTCATGAACGCCTAGTGAAAGGATCTAAACATGCTGCTACAGTGCACGGTATACTGGCAACAATGTAACAACTCCCAAGTTACAAAATCATATTCCCAGCGAAATGCGATCTTCTGAGCTTTTGTCCGTTTAGGTTTTGTCCGCCCCCCGCTTGAGAAACGTCCGGACAAAAAAAATTCCACGAGTTCAATGTTTGGGGAGAAGTGGCGACAGTACATGAGAACGAAGGGCACTATTGTAACCTCATTTGATTTTGAATGTAAAGGGAGTTACAAATATCGATGCAATTTTTTTCAATATTGCATTTCGGAATAATGTATGTGATGGTAGTGCATGCGAGACCTTTTTTGTTTGAGCGCATATTTATTTTCGGGAATACTTGCTTCCGCCATGGTTGACCACAATGTGGCTTAAGGAGCATACCCTGTGGGGGATTCTAGAATAGAATGAAGTACGGATCGCAGACGAGGACGCGTCGTAATTCGTATATGCTCGATTTCATACCTGTCCATGTATGTCTATCCCAATTAAAGAGATCCCTTGAGTCCCTTTTTTCTAGATTTCTAAGCCTTGATATCATGATCTTTCTTGTGGTATTCTGGAGCGCGAAAATGTAAACGCGATTATTTTCTCTTTTCCGTTCAATCTTTACGTATAGCCGTGATACTAATTATTGCAATATTATAATGATTCAAAAAATATGCCTAGGAACAAAAATACAACATATTTATACTTCAAATTTCAGAAAGCGATGGATGTTAACACGTATCGGATCACCTTTCACACTCTTTTTGCAAATATTGCTGTACACGGGAACGCCCAAGATGTGAGCTTATTTCAATATTTATTATGTCATAAATTACACAAAATAGGGAAATATTGTTGATTCGATATGTGAAATTTCGAATTAGATTTAACGGAAAGATAAAAACAAACGTAAAACAAACATGTAGTGAAGCATATTGCAAGTGTTTCAGAATCGGTCTCATGTCCGCTGTGAAGCGCGAAAAATGATTAAAAAAAACCGTGCATTGCATTTCTTAGCGACCTGACAAGCGTTGATGATACACGTATTCCCTCTTAATAACTATATTAAATATATTTTACGTCAGAAACACGCATTAATGATTCTCATCTACGACTTCTATCAAGAATTTCCGGACCAACCTCTATTGAACATAGATACAATGACGGATGAATCGAAAAGGGTGATTACAGTGGAATGTATTTCTATGTTGGAAAAGTATATTGTACACGGCTCGTTAAGGCATGAGTTACAACAGGAAACGTCAGATTTTTGAAGGTTTTTGATTTTTTTCAGTTCAAAGATTTCTACCTTCCAAATTTGAGCGAGCTGGATTCTTCATGCAATTCTGCATTTTTTTACAATTTTTTAATTACAAAATATCGGTCACCGAAGTTGTCGTTTATCGTGTTTTGTGACCTACTTTCACTACGAAAGTTCGAATCTCCGATGCATGACTTTTTCCGCTCCGATGCATGACTTTTTGCCAACTTTTTTCGACCCCGTTTCACTCCCAAAATTTGTTTTTGCCAAGTGTTCACTATAAAATCCTGGAGGCCATCTCCTGCGAAGGATAATCGACCCTCTGGCGATTATGGACTCTCTGTTTGCCCGGTAATCACATGCAGTGAGAGCTTCAAAACACTGGACGATTTGGAAGCGTTCTTGAATGAAATCATAGCGTCTCCCCCTTGAAAATGACCATAAGGGGCAAGTCACTCCATATGTTTAAGGCTCTACTGGAAGGAATCGCTCGGAGTAGAATGTATTAGGTTGGTGCAAAAGTTTCTCCCTAATTTTTTTTAACTTTCTCCATATTGTTCTGACTTTAATTTCCATTTAACATTAGTTATGGGCATCTAAGTAGATTACACTCGCAAGATCAATTCAATTCTGGAAAACGCATTACGGGAATAAATAATGAAAATGTCAAAATCTCAAAATATTACGATTTTAGGTGTACTTTGCTGGACCCTATCATTCGAATACGCTCAAAAAATTGATTTTGCCCATTTGAAGGGTGACGCAAATCATCCACGCAAATCATTCATGCATAGAGATTGTCCTTCCAATCGCTTTCAATCCTACTGTAGAATGAAACATTCTGGCGGCTATTCAATATTTGATCTAAGCTGGACCGTTTAGTTCCATCGTCATTTCTCGCCAAGAACATTCTCTTCACGGAATTGCAACTTCTGGGGAGAGGTTCGTTCCAGTACTTCTAATCTCCACGTGAAAGAGTTCACAAATGTACTCTTTCGCACTCTCCTAATGCCTGCCATATGACTTCTTCTTCCTGAGATCCTATCCTTGTTTTCCACCTCCGACTGTCGTCGTCCGAGACTCAAGATTCTGGTGGTGTGCATATGATGTGACCCAGCAATATATGCGATACGGAATATTATGCGTTTATGCGAGGATACTGATACAGATGTGGATAGGACAAGCGGGGTCGATACGGATGTGGGTAAGACGGGCGGGGTCGATACGGGCAGTGAAAGGGTGATGAACACGGGGATCAACGCGAGGGGGGAAAGGGGAAGGGAACAGGGGGAAACGACCGATCGCTTCTCATCTCTGGGGTCTCTCTGGCCGCCATCTCGCGGCGCCTCTGTGCTGGCTCCGCCTACCTGAATCACACGCGGTTAGAGATAGGATGAAATGGAAATAGACATCATACATCTCCGATTCATGACACGAGACTTCCAGCTCCCTAACAACGACATCACTTCGGGAATCTACATTGTACTCCGAGCGATTCCTTCCAGTAGAGGCTTGAACATATGGAGTGACTTGCCCCTCATGGTCATTTTCAAGGGGATAACGCTTTGATTTCACTCAAGAACATGCGCTTCCAAATCGTCCAGTGTTTTGAAGCTCTCACTGCATGTGATTACCGGGCAAACAGAGAGTCCATAAGCGCCAGAGGGTCGAATATCATTCGCAGGAGATGTCCTCCAGGATTTTACAGTGAATACTTTGCAAAAACAAATTTTGAGAGAGAAGACAAATATAGTTCTGTTTCAGCCTCAACCGTCTCTTCCTTTTTCGAACACAAACTGGTGGTGGAATATAATTAAATGAGTCGTATTGGGCTGTAGACTCGATTATTACCGAGATTCATGACGAATCCAGTTTGTCAGATTAAAGAGAATTAGGCCAATATACATGCAGTCAATTTCAATAAAATTGTATTTATCGTTTCATAAATTGTTATTTGTACCGCATAAAGTATGCTTGGACTCACAATTTCATATTTTAGCCCTCAAATTCAGACTAGAGCAACTGGATCCGATTAAAACTACAAATGAAGATGCAATTAGATCATGTTTACGTTTGTTGTTTATCAACGCTTCATTGTATTCTTTCGTCACGCATTGGGCGTTGATAAAGTGCTATAATTGTCTAGATATCGGATAGCTTCGACAAAAAAATTGTTTTTCCGGATTTTCGATAATCCCGATATAAGCGAGTTGAGACTGACAAGTTACAAGTTCAAAGATACAAGTGTTCTTAATCCAGTCCCCGAGTCATTTCTCATTTCCGATACGTATTTTGTCAGAGAGAACACGGGAAACGACGGCTGTGTTACATGTCTCCCACACTCCTTGTATTGACATCAAAAGATCGCGACAACCGTTGCCAACAATACGTACTAAGCCCCCTCTTCGCTATCAACCCTCCCTACCTTTTCTCCCATCTAAAATCGCCCGTAATCTTTCGCTTTCTGTTATCGCGAGATTAGAGTAGTAGCTATAGGAGGGGTATTTCATGTCGCTGATATCGCGCTTATCCGCTTCCTTTTCATGCCTAGCAAGTATACGAATATGAATGCGTTTCTCTTCGACATTTTCATTGTTAAGGTGTAACATTTCTATTGCATGCATTTCCCACTATCAACAATATGCCTGCTGGCATTCGCGTCGGGAGTAGCCGCCCAATACACGGGATCCGATGATATCTCGTAAGTTCATTGAGCTTTCACATACCATATTACAAGTTCGCAATGTGAAAACCATGTCTCGAACTGCTAATCGTATGTCAATTCAATGTAAATTCAAGAGAAACTATCAAAGTTCAACTTGTAGTTGTCCTGAATGGAAGGCGAATGGTTACTGCACAAACACCGATGTCGATATCGAACAGCGCAAGTTGTACTGTGAGGACACCCGTTGGAACTAGATCGGCGATCTTATGGATAATTAGGAACAATTGCAACCCTGCAGTCCTTTCGTAGAAGAGCTCTTGACAGTATGGGGGCACACTACTACATAAACTATGACGCAAATCTGCTACAACGTGGAATTGGAGCAATTTTAAACACATTTTAACCGCACTTGTCACATCACGATGTTGTGGATCTCCCTTAATCTCTTTCTTACAACGGTACTCCAATCATTTGTCTCCAATCATTCACTTAATCTCACTTAATCTCACTTAATCTTAATCACTTAATCTCCAATCATTTGTCTTTCTGTCCATTCTAGTCACGCCCGCCATCTTCCTCATCATAGATCTTTGCGTAACAATCAGTCTTTTCCGTTCGGATTTCGTTGCGCTCCAAAGTTCGCTTCCGTAAAGAAAACTCGGTTCGATACACATGCGGAAGACTTTCGTTTTCAATGACATTTCAACGCCTCGACTGGTCATGAATTCTTGAAACTTATTGAATGATCTCCATGTCAACCCAATCAACGTCGATTCAATCCCAGCTTCAGATCCTAATCAAAAGAAAGAAATTCAACGTCGATTCAATTCCAGCTTCAGATCCTGATCGAAAGAAATTCGAACACCCAGGTAAATGAAATATTGCACGTATTCAAGTATTTTGCCATCGATTGTCTGAGGAACTTGCGCATCATTACACATCATAACGGTCTTCTTCTGATTGATTTCTAATCCCACTTTCTTACTTTCTCTGCACAATTCACTCAACATCGTATTGATCTCATTCGGATTGTGTGAAATTAAGACAATATCATCTGCGTATCGCAAATGATTCAATTTCTCGCCGTCCACTGCTATTCCATAATCATCCCAGCTCAGCTTACGAAAAAAACTCCTCGACGACAGAATTGAAAAGATGAGGTGAGATTGGGTCTCCTTGCTTGACTCCTCTTTCAATGTCTATCGGGATTTTGTCTTTTCCAATTCGTATCGATACGTGACTTGTACTGTAGACATGCCGCAGGGTATTGATTATTCTGGGATGAATGTTGTGATTTGAAATTGCTTCCCAGACTCTATCAAATTCCACACTGTCAAATGCCATTTTGTAGTCAATAAATGCGAATCAAGTCAAGTCGACATGCTATGAAGTAATATATAATTGAACTGACAAGGAAATATTTGGTAGTAGTATGCCCAGCAGATTGAGATGCTAAGCGCCTAAATCGATGGCGCAATGTTCATATTTGTATCGGACACTCTTGCACTCGCTTATTACGCGCCATTGCGAAAATGTAAAGGGGAGAAGAAGGGACAGATTAATAGTGACGTGAAAGGAGGCTTAGTGCGTATTGTTTTCAGCTGCCGTTATTTGTTGTTGTCAATATCATGGTTTAACGCACGACTTATCATGCACTCTGGCCCTGTGAACATGATCAACAAAGATACAATGAAGGTGCCCTCGTTTCAAGCACACACGTTCTGCGGGGAACAAGTGTGAGTGTTAACAAATTCATATTTCGAGAAAAGCGCGTACCAAATTAACGACGAGAGACAGTAGTAAGGCCAGCTTCATGTTGGAAGGAAGGGAAATGAGTGCGAGTCATTTTAGTGCACTACACCTCTGGTGAGCAATGGTCTCTCTCCATATAATACACTTTCTCGCTCACTCTGATCAACGAGAGAACGTGTGATTTGAAGAGAGTCAGACGATACCTCCCTCTGTTCTACGCACCGATGAACCTTTCATGAATTGCGACGGTTCTCTTCATTTCCTATACTCTTTCGCTATCTGCATCCCCTCCTCCTCCTTAGGAAATAGTGGATCATCCCTTCGAGAACAATAGACGTTGAGGTGAGCTGAAAACACGCATTTTGGTGGTTTGGTTTCATGCTTTCAACAGACTACAGTGGGTTAGAGAGAGAGAGCGAGAGAATGTGAGGTATCGAGAGAGGAAAACAATTTGTATTGTTAGGCACGAGTGTACTCGTTGTTGCTAGTGGATCGCTGAAACATCGCCGATGCTTTTGCGTTGTGTAGGGTATGAAATTTACACATTAGGTGCATTGAATTCCAGTTTTTCAATTGATTGCATACTAGCTTTGAGCAGATTTATATTACAGTTGGAACGCGGGAACAAATGAGAAAGGATGAATTCGGAAACATTTCAAGGGCAGCACGTCCCCATCTTGATCTGCCAGTCGTTGGAGTTGTCGAGGTAGGAGAGGATCCAGACGCCGGCTCGGCAAGTGACCGTCATCTGACACATTTCGTCGAATACTCGTATAAGGCACGAAGTTGGAAGAGAAATATGACGTCGTGCAGCATTTGGGCAAATGCGGTTCAAAAAGTTTGCGCTCGCGATCTATTCCGCGCCAGTCTGTAATTCGATTGACCAAAAGACGGTAGCAGTCATTACCGAATAATCGGACTATTTTACTTGTAATTATGAGCTTCATATTTCCACGAGCATCAAGATGCCTACTCACTTGCTCGTTGAAATTGTCTCAATATTTTTATATCGCCTTTATATGAGGCCGTTTGCATAAGAATCGAGCAGATTCGGAGAGATCTGGCACAGCTCAAAAATCTCAATTCTCAGTAACTTTGTATTTTGGGGTTATTTAAGGTGCTGAATACAGTGGGCACATTCATTTTGTCCCCAGAGTTGATGTTGGCTCCAGACGGCGTCACGTCGAAAACGCGTTTTTTACGCATATCTCATGATCGGAAGGTGCTAAATTTATGCAAGTAAGTTTCCCGGCGTAGAATTTCATGCTGATTACGCCCGTCTACTTCATTTGTCATGAATTTTTAAAATAATTTTTCAAAATTCAACTTTTCGTAGACTCAATGCCGAGCTTAGGAATTTACACCGAGGAACCGTCGTGACGAGTGGATTCTGAATCTAAAATTTCATCGAAATTCTCCATACGGTTTCTAAGATTGGAGTGAAAATGTGAGTCGAAAATGAGCGAAAATGAGGCGATCGCATTCTCTCCCTCCCTTATCCCCCCTGGCAGTTTACGACCCCTCTCCGCTCTCTCGCTCCCCCACACTCTCTCGCCCCTTCCTCTCCCCTGCCGCGGGGAGAGACTGCGATCGCCTCATTTTCGCTCATTTTCGACTCACATTTTCACTCCAATCTTAGAAACCGTATGGAGAATTTCGATGAAATTTTAGATTCAGAATCCACTCGTCACGACGGTTCCTCGGTGTAAATTGCTAAGCTCGGCGTTGAGTCTACGAAAAGTTGAATTTTGAAAAATTATTTTAAAAATTTATGATAAAAGAAGTAGACAGACGTGATCAGCATGAAATTCTACCCCGGGAACCTTACTCGCATAAATTTAGCACCTTCCGATCAGATATGCGTAAAAAGGCGTTTTCGACGTGACGCCGTCTGGAGACAACGTCAACCCTGGGGACAAAATGAATGTGCCCAGCGTCTTCAGCACTTTCGACTTCCCCAAAATACATATTTACAGAAAATCACGATTTTTGTACTATGCCTGCCCTTGCTCGATTCTTAGGCAAACGGCCTTATATTACTATCTCCAAAAAGCGTCATTAGCGGAGCCCCATATAGCCATTTATTGACGATGCAAAACCGACCTTGACTGCCTCTTTGTCAATGACGAAATCCGTGACTCCCGGGCCGCTCTTCTCGCCCTGACTGAAATTGATTGAATTTGCGTACAGCATTTAGGTTCAACTTCGTGCACCCCTGTCAGAAGCTACATTCTCTAGTGGAGGGTCTCTTGATATACGGTCCAGTAGAAAACGTAAGAACCGGCTGGGGGTCCCGGATGAGCTTTTTTTCTAATAATAATTACACTCCTAATGGCCCTAAGAATGATACAAAATCTATAATTATAAAAATGATGAGCTCACACAAGACCATATGACGCGTAGAGGCAGACTCCTTGCCCGGCAATCATAGGCGGTTCTGCGTTTGAGATGGTTTCGGGGACTGGTGGAAGCGTGCCGCAGATACACGATGCACCTGTCACAATGATCTTGTCTTATTCTGCCGGTATTCCTATTGAGATCATCTTTTTACTACCGTTCGCTACGTAATTAATATTGTACGCTACGCTTGGAAGGAAATGGCGATATAATATATTACGGCTGTTATGTCGATCACCGCCGAATGATATATTTCCTCATATCCTTCCAAAAAAATGAACCCGTATGCAGAACTTTCTCAGAAGCATTTTTGAAACTTTGACTTTTTTTGGCACCTACTGCGAATATCCTAGTGTAGGGGAAGGGTTTTTGATTATCATTCGGTCATCCGACGGTGATCTTCCTTCCTAGTGGTTATATTACGTGTAGCCGCGGGATCGGCGATAGCGCACACGGCTGCTATCAGATAGACGGCGTAGCCTCCCGGTGCATATGAGAACTTCCACATGTTGCGACCTGCGTCGAATGTCAGCACCTGGACACATGTATAGTTTCAGACCATGTATCTGGCATAGCGATCTACTGTAATTTATCGATCTACCAGTAATTTATCGATCTACCGTAATCTAGCGATCTACCGTAATTTAACGGTCTACCGTAATATCCTCACATTCTGATTGTGGTTGTCGAGGGAAACTCTCGCTCCGAACTCATCAATTCCTCTGCAAATCAATCATAAAAAGAAGGTAGATTGTCTCATTTAAGAGGATTAATTCACCTGATAATATACTCTCTGATGCGAGTGCAGATTCCGGCTCTGTCCAACTCCAGGTCGCTGAAGTAGTTGGTGATGCAGGGATCAGTGCCCAGTTCCTGTCGCGGATCCGTGCGTGCTCAACATTTCGCAAAGCTTCACTAGTCGTCAAACTCATTACACATTTCGTACGCTTCAAAGGATGATTAGCAATACTCGGCAAATGGAAAACAACACAAACTTGTGCATCCAGAGGTTCTCTTCTCGTAGGTGAGAATCGATGCGGCGCACAGATCATTCGGGTCGTATCCTCCCAGAAGAACGCACACCGGATCGGACCACCAGAACGATTGGCACTGAAGGAGAGATGGATAAAGGACGATTGCTTCCAGGGTTGGCTATTCGCTATCGATTTGCGATAACGCAATCCCCCCTCATGTTATTTCGTAATATACGAGGGGAGAAGATTGAGATCGCAATGCTAAAGCGAATATTCAAAATTGGTATTCAAGAAGTTACTCTCCAAGTAATGTATGTTCTCTGGCACGGCTGATCAGAGAGAGATATCTCACCTCAGCATTGTCTACGCAGGCAACCTCACACGCGCGCTTCGTCTCCTTTTCCGACCTGGGAAGTATCTCACCCTTCAACCCTTCTGGCTAGTTTGAGCGCCAAGGAGACAAGACAAATAAGTGAGTTTCAAAGGCCTAGCCTGTCCAGTTCAATCCGGGCATAGTAACTATTTGCGAGCTCGAAACACATGTCGTCCGGAATGCTACGAACCTGAGAAGTGAGAAGAATTCGAAAAACAACCAAAAGAAACAGTGCAACAGTGCCCAGAATAACTGTTCCTCGCCACTTTTCTATGCTGGTCTACCACCCAAAACAAGGGAGATGACAACGTACCGTTGTAAGAAAGAGATTAAGGGAGATCCACAACATCGTGATGTGACAAGTGCGGTGAAACATAAGCAGAGCTGTGATGCCTTAGAGACTCTCCACCCACCTAGCTCCCTCTGACACTGAGTGCACTCCACAAGTGGTGTTGGTGTGTCTGCTCTCTGCCTGCCTCCTCTCCTTCTCGCACCAACGGCACCTAGAGACCTCTTTGTCGCGAAACAGATGATCGTAGGGAGAACGAAGAAGGGGCCTGTGGGAAAACATTCGAGTAATATCAACAAGATATGATTAATTTCTCAGACGTTAATCATCTTTCGATCCCACTACGCAGTGCAAAATCTACAACATAACATCGTGCCCTATTCTTGTCACCAAGCTAGGATGGCAAAATACCTCAGCCCGAATCCCCCTCCTCCAGGAGCAACAGTGGACCATCCCTTAGAGAACAATGGCCGAGAAATGAGGACAGACATCATAATTATTTGGTGGTTCGCCTGTTTACTCTCAAGCCACTTTAATTGTCAGAGAAAACGAGAGGTGACGAGAGGATGAATGAGATAGTGAATTGGCGGGGGGGGGGGGGACATTTGCACAACAATTCGCCGTTCCGTTTCGATTTGACGTAGCAACTTGGGAGTTGTTTAAGTGTAACCAGTATGTGCTCCCCTACATGTGCATAGATATTTCTTGTTACCAAGCAAACTTGAGTTTCACTCCATATCTATGACCAGGTTCATGGTCCAAAATTGAGAATTTGAGTGGAAAATCAAGGTTAGATAAATCCCAAATACAGTGATCAATCGATACCCGGGTTACTAGGGAACAGAAGTTATTGGGCTCGCGAATAACGATTGGTCAATGTATTTGGAATGTATCTAACCATGATTTTCTACTCAAATTCTCAATTTTGGACCATGAACCCCTACACAGAGAGTGGAACTCATATTCGCCTGGTAACAAGATACACATATGCAAATGTAGGGGAGCACATACTGATTACAATGAAACAACTCCGTTGCTACGTCAATTCGAACCGGAACGGCGAATTGTTGTGCAAATGTCCGTTGTAAATGTCACCCCCCCCCCCGAATTGGCAACCAGGAAGGGAGTCGCAACTATTGAAACATATGTGGCGTAATTGCACGAAACATTGTGTTTCTATAATTAGCAATGTGTTGGTGTAGTACCACGGTACGTCCAATCATCAACCTGATTCTAATTGCGATTGTGAAAAGCCGTGAGATATCTCGATCTAGATCGCGAAGTTTATGCGAAACTGAAGCGATCAACGGTAGAAACGGTAGAGTTCGGAATTCGAGTCTCCGTAAATTTTTCTAATTTTTCTCATTATCTCATCACCCGATCGTGAGAGTCGACAGTTTGTGAAACGAAGCCTCAGTGGCATTGCCAGATGAATCATTGATTTCCATGATATATCTTTATATTTAAGAGTTATAGTGACAGCTAGACAAAATGAGCGAATTTATCAACAGTTTATCGGATGCATTTCTGAACGTAATCGATATAATTTTTACGACGCAATAACAAGAAAGTTCCGATTAGCGGCTTCAAACTTAGCCAATGCTTTGGCTAGCTGCAATTGTTACAAATTAATCATGCCAGTATCATGAAATTATACTTCTTTCCGAGTTTCATTCCCCTCAACCACTCAGGCGGGCCTTTGAGTTTCTGAAAAATCACATTACCACGATACAATTAAACAAGTAATCTTAAGGTTTTCTTTGGTTTTACCCGACGAGTCTATCCAATAGAGGAATCGGTAGAAAACAGCTTTGGAGGCCACCATCGTTGTCTTACCATCAACGTTGGGATGCCGCCATGGTTGACCGTGACGTTGACAGGCGGAGATGGACTGTGAGAGAGATCCCCCGCCAATTGTTTGGCACGCTGCAATTCTTACAAATTAATCATGCCATTGTCATTAAAATACTCTTTGCATGTGTGCCGGAGCTCAAATATTTGAAGCGGGGCTTTGTATTTCTGAAAAATTGCATTATCTCGACAAAGTGAATCGTAGTTTTACCATCAGCCTTGGGATTCCGCCATGCTTGACCGTGACGTTGACAGGAAGAGATGCACTGTGAGCGAGAGCCCCCACTAATAGATGGGCAAGCTTTAACTCTTACAAATTAGTCATGAAATTATACTTCTTTCCCCCACTTCTTTCTACTTCCATTAACACTGGCCTAGCAGTGTTCTCCCGCGAGCCCAGTCTCGAAGACGGGATGTACCTTTACCTTTACCTTTTTTTTACCCCCACTAATAGATGGGCAAGCTTTAAGTCATGAAATTATACTTCTTTCTGGACTGCCTGAGCCGCAACCAGTGGATGCGGGGGTTCGAGTTTCTGAAAAATCGCATTACTTCGATAAAGTTAATCGTAGTCTTACCGGCAAGGGTGGGATGCCGCCATGGTTGACCGTGACGTTGACGGGAAGAGAAGCAATGAGAGGGAAAGTGAGAAGGAGAATGAAGGACATACGAGAAGAGAACATCTTCTGGAAAAGAAAAATATATTTTCTTTGAAATTTACGCGATCTACTTGAAGAACTAGCTACCAAGGAAAAAATAATAATATTGAGTCAATTACTACCAGACGAAGAATTTTCGAACAAATTTTTGCAACAGTTAGCAAAGAGGAAAGTAGAAGAAGAAGTGAAAATGTGTGTTTCTCATCAAATATTTATACTAGCCCGTGAAAATAAAAATTCAATATTCAAGAGGGAAGAGAAAAAAACCGACACTCGAAAACAAGCACGAATCAATTTGATTGTTGATCGATTAATTCGCTGTTTCACGTTGAAGCTCTATTGATTGTTAAACAATGCTCTACCTTTTCTTATATTGTTCATATTGTTTTTTTTTTACAATAGTTCGAGAAATTTATCGTATATTATGCAATTAAGATGGTATTATTCGAAAAAAAATTGAAAAAAGTCACGGTTACTACATGCATTCTATTCAGTTTGATTCTTTTGAAATTCGAGAAATTATAGATATTGTTATGCATATCACGCCTCTCATGAGAGAATCGAGCTGAGCATGGGAATGGTGAATTTGGTTCTAACCGGTTTTGGCCATCTTAAGGCATGCCTGAGGGAGTCCCGAAGTCTTATTGTGCAGACTTCATTTTGGGGCTTCCTACACCGGGTCGCAATTCGGCATCACTCACTTCAAGGGCCGATTTCTCGAAAACGGTGGCAGATTGAGCAAAATGGACCTCTGAATGACCCCGGCTCATTTTTCGAGCTTTATCGATCTATTTAAACCAATTTCTCTGAATCCGATTTTGAACGACGATGCGTTGTTGGTCAATTTTCTCAAAAATGTAGGTGCAGAAGCAGCTCAAATTTCTTCAATGAATGCAGCTCGACGAGAGCTTTCCAATGAGTGGTTTACCAAAAAAATACGGGCACGGTGGTGAAACTTTCGCCCCTTTTACGTTTTTCGATGATTTGAAGTCACCCCCATTCCTCGCACACCGCGCGTTTTTTGAGAGCGAGGAGTGAAATGATCCCATTGTCCCTCACTCCCCCCATTGTTCTCACTCCTCCCTCATTCCAAAAATACGTGCGGTGTGCGAGGAATTAGTGGCTTCAAATGATCGAAAAACGTAAAAGGGGCGAAAGTTTCACCACCGTGCCCGTATTTTTTTGGTAAACCACTCATTGGAAAGCTCTCGTCGAGCTGCATTGATTGAACAAATTTGAGCTGCTTCTGCACCTACATTTTTGAGAAAACTGCCCTGAAGTGTACAACTGTTCAAAATTGGATTGAGAGAAACTGGTTTAGATAGATCGATAGAGCTCAAAAAATGAGTCGGGGTCGCTCAGAAGTCAATTTTGCTCAATCTTTCACCGTTTTCGAGAAATCGGCCCTTGAAGTAAGTGATGCCGAATTGCGACCCGGTGTAGGAAGCACCAAAATGAAGTCTGCACAATAAGATGTCGGGGGTCGCTCAGGCATGCCTTAGGATGGCCAAAACCGGTTAGAACTCAAATGACAATTTTCCTCCATTCCCATGGATGCTAAATTCAGCTCGATTCTCTCGTGAGAGGCGTGATATATTATATTATCATGATTAGTATTGGTATTTCTTTATATGTGAAGATATGGGTAAACAAATCATATTGTTGTTCGCCATTCTGGATATTTCATGGTTTGGTTACCCCAAACCCATTACATTTTCATTTTACAATGTCAAGTTGGCTCTTTTGAATATCATTTCAATGTTAGACTGTCCATATCAGATTCATTCCGAGTTCGTTACTGTTTAGGCTGAATATGAGTAGAACAAAACAGGTAATAGATAATTTGCAAATGAAATGAAGATGCTTTATGATTAGGAGGACACGTAATGCAGGCTTATGGAGACCAAACACCATAGTTTTCGTGTTCATGACAATGCCTGATGGTCCATTTGAATATCCTTTCCAGTGCCGACGAAAACATAGATTGTGAAAATATGATTATTTCGATTTGATCGTTGGCCTCTTCCATCTATCAACTTCCGCGTTGGATTTCGCATTATCATAGCTGCAGCGGCACCAATTGAAGTCCCTGGACTGGCGAGAGAACGTGTGAAAGGAAGAGAGCGCAGACAGTAGATCACAATATAGAGCTCACTCAATAAGTCTATGAACTGGCAGAAAGCGCGAGATAGTAAAGCTATGTCACCGACATGGTCGAATGTATTGCGGAATTCATAAATTTGAACAAAATACATATTTTTTAATGAAACCAATTTTATTCAACACAAATTCGGGTCGCTCAGCATCTTAGGGCCGGGGAGGATTGGCAGATTTTTTTAATATTTCGGATCTCACCGTGTTATAGCGAAATTCCGACTTAGCTAATGGAATATGCCATTGGGAAAATGACATATTCCGTTAGCTCGCGTTTTCAGCCAGTTCATCGACTTATTGACCGTGCTCTCTAGTCTGATCTACTGTCTGCGCTCTCTTCGTTTCACACGTTCTCTCGCCAGTCCAGGGACTTAGGTATCGCTGCAGTTATGAAAATGCGAAATCCAACGCGGAAGTTGATAGATGGAAGAGGCCAACGATCAAATCGAAATAATCATGTTTTCACAATCGGTGTTTTCGTCGGCACTCCAATGGAAAGGATATTCAAATGGACCATCAGGCATTGTCACGAAAACGAAAAAAATATGGTGTTTGGTCACCATACGCTTGTATTACGTGCCCACATACTCATAAAGCATCCTCATTACATTTGCTATTTATCTGTTACCAGTTTTGTTATGCTCATATTCAACACGTAAGGGCGGACATGTATTAGGTTGGTGCAAAAGTCTTGTGGTTTTTTGATATTTTGCCTTCCATCTTCCTTTCAGTTTACCGATGACCTTCCGTATATTAATTACTAATGAGGCATTGCATACTCTTTCATATGCGCACCCCATCAGCATTGTCCAATCGGAGAGGCGAGAGCAGGACAAAGTTAAAATTGCGAAAATGTATCCCTCGAAAACGACACATTTCTCAATATTATGCTTCCTCTGAAGCATGAATGCGCAATTCCTGGTGGTTATATGAAGCTCTCAGATTTACCCTATCCAGACTTTTTCTAATGGATTATGGAAGTTACATCCTTTTGAGAAATGCATTGATCTGTAAATGACTACACATTGCATTTTTTATGTTGATTTCGCATATTTTTGAAAAATTAAATTCAAATTTTCTGAACAGGGAAAGGGGCAGGCGCCAATATTTTTTCTGAGAAAAAAGCCTCTTGGTGGATGAATATAGCGCACTCTTAGTGAAGCCTGTATGCTTGATCTTCGATGCAAAAAATCCGAAAAAGTTTCATGTAGCCAGCATCGACAGCATATTTTCAATAGCATGTAATTCGGTCTAAACTGAATCGAGACACAGTTGAAACATATTTTCTGAAAGGGTATACGTAATACTTCTCAGACATCAGTATGGGCAGGTTTCGTGAATTTAGCCAACAAATATCCAGTAAAATACATTTAATGCAAAATTTTGAGCATCAATTTCAGTTGGGTTTATCATAATTTCTTGCGTTGATTGCGATATCGGATTTATTGAAATGCGTGTATGTAAAGTACAAGCATACCTCTAAACACTGCTATGTTTGTTAGTCATTGTGATTCGGGACGAGAGAATTATGATAGTTCAAAGTACGGACACAAAAAACCACAAGACTTTCGCACCAACCTGATATATGAAACAAGTAACAGACTCAGTTAGAATCTGGTATCGGTAGCCAATGTTTTCGCCAGCACTATCATTGAATGGATATTCAAAAAAGCCAAGTTGACATTGAAAAATGAAAAGGTGATAGAAACGACGATGGTCGCCTCCAAAGCTACTTGGCGATTGCTCGAGTGATTAGACTTGTTGGGTAAAAATATAGGAAGCCTTAAGATTCATTTTGAGTTCCTTGTTTAGTTTTGTCGTGGTATTGTGATTTTTCAGAAACTCTCATCCCCGCATCTAGTGTTTGTGGCATAGGGGCATTGGAGTTCGGCATACTGGCTTGTGTATCCTCATATAATCTTATGACATGGACTGTGCAAACAATCCCGATATCTCAGTGCACAAAGCTTTCACGTTGAAGAAGCGTCGAGTAAGAGGAAGGGAGAGGTGCAATGGGAAACGAGAGATCTAGACATGTTTTACACATCCCAGCTCTCGACCGGTCGAGTTGCGAAAGAGTGTAACAATGAGGGGATCGCTTCTCTAACTATTGCGATGTGATATTGGCAAACTTTACTCGATGACGTGCAGCTGGGGACATTGAATCGCTGCCGTGCTTATGTTGGCAGTTTGCCATGCTGCCTGCCTCGCCTGGGCTTTCGCCTACAGTAGTCTCACCAACGAATACAGTGTGTACGCGGAAAAGTTGTTGTCATTTATGAACACTGCTTGAAGAATCGGTGGACAATTCGGAGATCTTAGAGCTGTACGGAGTTAATTCAAGCGATCCGTGCCGGATACATTCTATTCGAATTCGTTGTGAGTAGTGAACTTATCAAGATTGTACTGATATTAAATGAATAGGATAGGCGTCGGAATTCGCATTTTGATACAAATTTAAAGCGAATATTTAGCGAGCGAATATGTTCAGGATAGCTCGACCGGCCTGGAAGGCTACTATAGAAAAACATTGGTAAATGTGAACAATATTGGGGTGTCCCAAAAGTTCGTAGAATTTTTTTCGAAAATTTCTTTCTTTGAAGCTATGAATCGTACATCAGGAATAGGGCTGGCGAGTGAAGGAAAAATCGAAGAATTTAGAGCTGAATATTCCCTCCCTCTCATTTCTCCTTCATGAAGAGTGGCCCGGTCGGTATCTTCCTTCGTGAAGTAAGTATGGTTTCGCGAAAAATGACTATAACTCAAATCGATTTTTTGTATGAAATTTCGGATTTCATGCCGGTAGGCCATGTTCATTGTTCATCCCAAAAGATTCAACCATTGCGCATCGTTCATGTGGTCTAACATAGGAGATATGATCATCCCGTCAAGATAGGAAAGACATTCTTAGGGACCAAATATAAAGCACGTGTTTCACTTTAATGTGCATATTGAGTAATTATTTGGTGGTTTGCTGGATCAATGTAGATAGGAAACATCAATGCCCCATGATTGTTCTAGGATTCATCCACCCTCGGTACCGGATAACTTCCCTAAACGCGTGCTTACTAATTAGTCATAAAACATGCACAATTAAAGCCTGTAATGGGTCATTCCTTCATGAAGGAATGCCATTCCTTCATGAAGGATTGACCACTCTCCCTCTCCCTTCAACGAAGAATGACACCGCGCCGCTCACTCGATGAAGAGAGAATGAATGATTCATTTTCTCTCTTCATTCGCCAGCCCTAATGAGGAACGTAATAGATAACCATACAGGCCAGTTCCGGAAGCAGAGTTTCGAGATCTGACAATTGTTCAACGATTTGAGATGCAGATAGAGTTTGAGATTCCATGTGTGAATGAGCTTTTTTATTAAAGAGGAGAATAGCAAAGAGCCGGAATTTCAAATGGACCCTGTATTGAATAACGCAATCTTAGCGTGAGGAAGAACGGTAGTCAGCTGAGGAAGGGGCAGCACAGAAAGTGGCTATTTGACAAGTTGTTCCATGACACGTTGTTATCTTTTTTATAATGGAAATTTCTAAATGAAACAACGAAAAGGAACTAAACATGATTAAAGTAAAGTAAAAGTAAAGTGCTTGAGTCGTGAACGCATTTCGCATTGTCGACTACCCCACGCCAATGCAACTGTGGACCTATCCTGACATGAATCAGTGGATTGTTGCTAGGCTATACTCCGTGTTGTGTGCACGGGTATCGGGAATTTACTTCGTGATTTCTAGTCACTACCAACATTTCTTAACCCCCTTGGTTTCGGGTGGATCTGCGGGCGAGGGGGGTCGAACTCATGACCATTGGATTCGCATTCTAGCACACAACCACTGCGCTACCTCGCCCGCTTATTGTATATTTTTAAAACAACAAATAAAAAATGGTTGCTTGGTAGAACATTATATTTATAGATACGGATAATAAGCTTTGTTTTATAGTGTCACGATTGAACGTTAATATATCCAGTGAGTTTTGCGTATGCTCGACATGTATTCTACTCAAAAGATGTGTCACTTCATCAAGAATCTGGGATGTAGATGTTCAATAACGAAGTTTATCAATAGAGGCGATGTAATATCCTTCGTGAACCTTTAAGGGCAGAAAGTCATCGTGAATTCATCGTCCCAATCAGCGATTTCATGCTGAAGAGTGATTATATCATTATACACAATATTTTCATAACTCTCAACAAACTGTTGTCATGTATGCTTCAATGTGTGAGTAATTGTGTAAAATATGTTATTTTCAGAAATATTTCAGAACACGATCGCAACTCTGTCATCTGGTTATTTTGGAAAATTCATACCGCGACAAGAATTTCGAACTATTTGCCACACTCACCTCGCCCTCGACTCCTTCCCCGAAGCAAATTTCGCTATCGCACGCGATTGCGGGCAGATCCGCACTGCAATTCTGATCACTTTCACTCGTTTCTTACTCTGTTAGCATTCTAGATTTCAGACGTCCCATAATTCACAAGATCTCTTACAATTGTTGGAATCTAAGATACAATTGTTCGAATTTCGCCTTCTAAACCACTTACTCATTCGGACTGATCTCAATCGGCACTGTCTCCATACTAGAATCCTTCATGATGGCGATGCCGTACTCGACCTCATCGAACTCTCGGTCTTCACCTTACATGAATATTATTAACTTTATCTATTTTTTCTGACGATTAGGGCCAATTACTGAACGTCGCCCAGTAATTAGCCCTGTCCTGTGTACGCTCCGCATCTCAATTAGTCATATGCTAATTTGTGGGTATGTGGTGTGCCTTCACCTTCCAGGAATATGAAGCCCACACGAAGACGACGATGTTTCCCGGAGAAGTACGCGAGGTCGTCGACATCTTCGCTGATGGTGAAGGACTGGTTCTGAGGGAGGTCCTTCAGGAGTTCCGCATGCCTCTCCGAGTCTCCGTCTGCGAGCCTCATAACCTGCAAATGGATTCATTCATAATTGCATAGGTCGTTCTGTCCTAGGCTTTAACAATCAGAGAAATGCATAACCCGCCAGTAACACACCGTGTTGACTATTTTGAAATTCGTTTTTTGTTTTGTTTATGATACGCGCGAACCGGAATGATTGTCGGGCACTTCTGGACGAAAGTCATCGTGTATGCATTCGCATGCACTAAGAGGCAAATCAGAATGGGGAGCATGCTGCAATGAACGGATTAGTAAGGATTAGTGATGCCTAATCTGCGCGCGCTCTCCTCGTTTCACACGCTCTCTCGCTTTGTCTGACCGGTGAGAGAACATGTGAAACGAGGAAGGCGCGCGCCGATTTGGCATCACTAGTAAGAATTCACAATGTATATTTACAAATATATAGCATATGCGTATGTTGGGCCAAGGAATTCAGTCAAATACAGGAAAGCGGGGTGCAGGACGCGCTGACAAGTGTAGCCGCCCACAATTAGTCATATGCTGATATGTGGGCGAGAGAGCAATGACGACAAGACATCAAAGAATTTCGTCACTTTTTTACACTGACCAGTTGAAGGTGGAGTGAAAGAGAACGAATAGAGGATTTATGCAAATTTTTGAGCCATGTTTTCCGTGTTGAATTGCAATGCAATTCCATGTTACAGTGGGCACATGATAGCGACATTCAATCCGGTGATCAAATACGCTATTACTCATCGTTTTTTGAAAGGAAATTATCAGTGCTTCGAACTGTCAAGTATATTGCAAACGTCGTTGTTGGTAATCTGTATTTATTTGCCATTATCATTGACTGGTGGACAAAATTCTGCGACAAATTCAAGCAATCGCGAATACTGCGAATAAAATGCCTCAATCACTCGATCCAAGTGTTTCATGCTGAAGGCATAATATGACGAAGTAGAAAATTCAACCCTATATCCGTTTTCATCACTGCGTGATTTTAATGAACGCTCTTTGCAACACGTGTACAGCCAGACTTTCTTATCCAGAAGGGGAATGCGCTGAAACGTGTTTGCAAATTTGCTAGTTGTTAACATTTGAATACCTTTTGAAGGGCAGTCACGCAACTCTTAGATAGTCCGTCGCGGATTCGAATATCGATCCACAATTTGTCCAGTTTCCTCGAAAACATCTCCGGAATAAGATTGTACCAGTCAACATTTGCATAGCCTGAATTGTCATAGTGGCACCGCACGTCAAATTGATTGAGATGCAAAGCTCGAAGAAGTGAGGATAGCTCAAGTAGAGTTTTCCCTGAAAAGTATGCGAATATTCGTGTATTGTTAATTCGTTTGCACCTAGATTGGAAGTAGCGTTGCATCCGTGGTTCAGTCGTAGTTTGTCAACTTTGTGCATCTTGATGAAGTCCAGAATATAATTGCTAAAACATAGTTGTTTATTAAGAAGCATACATAGGAGGAGAAAAGTTGGCTTATTTACAAAGTATCATCTGTAAATGCATCTACTGTAGCATACACTCTCCGGACTTCTTTTCCACCAATAATTGTCGTAAGACATTCGAAAAATCTCTTGATTTCGAGGCATTTGACGCAGTCGATTCTCACGACTTGCAATTTCCCCCCATACATTTCGCGAGAATTTCTGCCAATTCTTCATTGAATGTAAATTTAAATGCGTATTCCTGAAATGAAGTATTCTATATCCCTATTTTTATATATATTTTACAAAGCTTGAAATACCCTTCTAGCCCTCCCAGTCGGCCTACGACTGATTCCAGAGCAGAGAAATCCGACTGTCTTGAGCCGTCGTTCAAAGAGCTTTGACTTAGATTGCCAAACGATAATTCTGATGAGCAGGTCATCCGGGCGAATTCTCTAAATATTTAGATGTTAGGAATAGTTTCTCTAACTCACATTTATGTTATTTTCACTTAAAACGTATACAACGTATTTTGAGGCATCCAAGCAAGGCTGGTTTGCCACCCCCGCGCCAATTCTGCGATCATTCTGTCCTGAGGTTATCAGCGACCTATGCGTGAGGCTACCGCCCGTGTTGTGTGCACGTGGTGGGGGATTTCTGACCTATTTCTTAACCCCCGTGGTCTGGGTGGATCTGCAGGCGAGGGGGGTCGAACTCATGACCATCGGATTCGCATTCCTGGCACACAACCACTGCGCCACCTCGCCTGCCAAACTTAAAACCTCCAATTTCTCAACAATTGGGATTGAAGCAGGCTGTTGAGTGTACTCGTCGACACGAGTGCGCAGCATTTGAGACGTCTCGAAATCACGACATTTTTGTTTCCAGTAAACAGCTTATAATAAAACTCACCGCTCGCAGATTGACTATGTTTTCTGGGACATAATCGATAATCATCCACGACAATTCGGCAGGGATCGTTTCGAGATAGGACATCGTTAAAACAAAATTAATCATGCAATAAATTACAAAATATTGTTGAAGACTAGGAAAAAAGATAAGATGAGATAAGACGATAAGTGACGAGATTACATTTAGGATAGATCTTTTTAAAGAAATGACCAGTGCCTGTTGTTCAAATCGATTGCGAGTGAAAAGGAAATCACGCCATTGGAGTGAGAACAGTAGTGTATTGAGAGCCCAAGCACAGGGGATGGCTGTGGGGATGATTTAGAATGCAAATAATACGTTCTGTCGATGTTTTTGAATCGCGTAAATTACGCTTTTTTTCGAAATTTATCATTAAAATATGGAATGATCAAATAAAACAAACGAGATTAATCAAACAAAAAATATAAAAAATAATACAGAGGAAGAATGTTCAGAAAAATTTCGAAGCGAGTTCACTCCCATGGCCGCCAAAGCGAGAATGGAACTCTTGTTCTCCCAAGAGAGGCATTCTGCATTGTCGGATCGACATTTTGAGGAGTAATAATAGTCATTAAAGATGATGATGGGTAATCAATGTTGATTGCGAGAGTGAGAGAATTTCTTGCGGCGCCCATTATTGTGTTGTTATTGTTGTTGTTGATGTCCATTGTTGCAATGCTTTCGAAAACAGCAGAAGGAACGAAGTTCGGCAGTTTTGAAGCGGTCGTTACATCCGTCCTACTCGCTGGCAATCGGTTCGTTCTGACGAGCGCTCCATCCTTGCCCGAACATTTGATCAAGTCAGCTGTCATCGTGAGAGTTGTCACTTTATCCATTTTAGCCCTGAAATTCAAAAATGTGTTAGTGTTTTAAGCTAAAAAAAACACTCACGGTGCATCATTCGAGTAGCTCTTGAGAATCTGCTTCAGTTTGTTGATCGCTCGGCTTTCCCTTGCGCGCCGTTGCTTCTCTACGTCGACGCTATTCTGCAATTTATTGATGTTTTTCGTTTTTTAAAATATTTATTTTACCTTCGTTTGCTGCCCTGTGTAGATTGCAGACTCGTTTCCTATCTGATCCGTCGAAACTTCAAATTAAATATTTTTGAATAATTATCGAGAACGACTTTACCATTCATAGTATTTTGAAGAATGCCGATGGCCCCTTCAGCGATGTCGATCTTTACCATGCGCCAGCTGCAATAATCGATTGTAAAAAAAAGGTATTGGCTTGATGCCCAAATTTTGAATGTACCAACCTTCTGGTAAATAGCGTGGTATCCTAAAACTGACTATTGATCAGACGACTCAATTTTGAGGTACCATAGTTCTATCGTATCTTGAACATCGCTAAACTCACCATTCAGTAGGCCGAACGTGTAGTATAGCGTGTCTCAGGTTGGTGTACGCCTCCCTTTCCTTCACTCTCTGCAGACTCGCCTTTGCAGAACGAGAATTGTCCTAGAATATTATTTTGAGTAATCGTCTGACTCGCTTCGTTTTACACTCTCTAACCGGCGAGAGAGTGTGCAAACTGATGAGAGTCGGATAATTGCTTTTCATTTTTCAATTAAGTATAATAAAATTGGGTAAATATAATGAACAAGTCAAAATGTAAAACCTGGAACGGTGGTCGAAGAATTGCAGAATTCATTGGATGGGAGATGCCGATCGTAGCCCATGGCTGAATGACGAATTATCATCAGCATCTGATAGAGTGGCCTGGCGCCGTTCTCAATGACTTCTTTCCCACACCACATTGAGAGGAGAGGAGCACGGAGTAGAGGGAGAGCTTAAAGGAGAGAACGGAAGCTTCACATGGGAACGATCTCAAGCACGAGCCCTCTGGCGTTCCTGGATCTCTTATGTTGAATCTACCTAATCTGTTTATAGATTTGGAATTCTTTGGATAATCCTGTCATCTACTAAAACACGTGAAAAAATTACGTGCTGTACTTGTCTTACCCTGCACATGACTGGAAGGGAAATACAGTTTTATCACAGTTAAAACATACTTCTATGATAATTATGATCAGATAAAACACTTTGGAGCCCATATTTATAACATTCTTGCTATCAACGGAAAGTAATGGATGCATTCATTGTGAGTACAGCAATTATATGCTATGCTTGGATCGACATTATCTGGAATGGTAATGGAATGAAAGGCCATTTTGCACCTACTCCTAGACCACGATGCCGGACCCCTCGAGGTCAGGCTGATTCCGATCAATATTTGCTCCCTCCTCGTCTACCATTGGCGTATTTCCGGAGCCGTCGGCCACGCGCGCTTCCTGTGCTTCTTTGACGCGGTGGGCGACACGCGAAGCGTTCACGCCAATTCGGTTGGCGCCGACGGTGCACACCTTCTCTTCGCGACCGGACTGGCCTTCAGGTAGATCGATCTTCACCGGGAACTTCGGAGGGTCGACGCGGATCGTACGCTTGTGGTCCTGAAAGGAGGGGGGTTGTTACGGTAATGTACGTTGCTGTAGTTACCGTACCTTGCAGAGAATGTTGGCGATGGGAACGTTGGGCGTCTCGGTGTCATCTATGTATTCGCCTGAGTTACCTGAGTCGCCTGAAAGGGCGGATTACTATAGTATTACGGTATATCTGGCTGCGGTAGGCAACCGTACTCCAGCTGCAGAAGCCGTCGTAGGTAACGTCGAAGTGCTCGCAACAGTAGGGGCCATGCCGATCATAGCAGGCCTCCAGTCCACAGTATTGCTTCTGTTTCTCCCCGTTGCATCTGCATATTTGGTACGTCAGCTTACTGTAGCTTTAGCAGGGTACTACATGGTGCATAGGTCAGTAAGATTCGGTAGGGTACGGTAGGTCATGGGCTTGGATACGGTACCTTCTTTTCTGCGTGCCACAGGCTCCACATCGCTTGCTGCACTTCGACCACGGCGTGCAAATTACGGAAAATAAAGGTTGATCTTTGATCTTTCCTGAAACTCACGAGGAGGAGGTGTGGTTTGGCAGGGCGGATCGGGGGTCGTGAACGGGGCTAAACATTTTGATAAACCAAAGATCAAAGATCAACCTTCTTACTCGAGGTCGTTGTGGGCTTCGGTTGTGGAGTTGTAGCTGGAATACGGTAGCTAGATTGTACAGTAGGCCGTAACTCACTTGAGATCGTCGGCCCTGTGGTGGAAGACGTCGTCGGAGTTACGGTGGGGTCGACCGGCGTTGGCGGATCTGGACAGATTACGGTATGGAGTGATTACGGTAGGCGATCGATACCGAATCGATATCTGAAGGTGAGCCGAGTCCTATCTCCGCCCTTGTAGAGGATGAGCATTGTCCGGCCATCGGATTTTATTGGGGAGGGTGGGCGCGAGCTGCAGATCCTGAACGATTAATGTAGACTTCAGTGCTCCTCGCCTACCGTAACCCTAATAGAAGCACCGTATCCCACTGTATACCTGGCTCCTGACATCACTGGATTGCGGTATTTTATCTCGGCATAGGATCCATCACACGGGAGAGGGATCCTGAATTGATTGTGGCCGTGGGGGAAGGAGATATCGGTGATCGAGAGGACGACTCGACGGCCTGACGGCGCCTTAAAATGAAATTTACCGTAACCCGGGATGCTTTGCGTAATCAACAATAAGGGGAATCAGAAAAAAATGGCTATATATTCTGACAATATCGTTTTGTGGCTCATCCTATCGGTGATACCCCACAAGAGTCTGAGAATTGTGATCGGTTTCGGAAACTGCAAAATTTTCTAGGTATCAGACATATTTCAGTTGAAGAGATGAAAGTGAATATGCCATGGAACAATATTTCGTACATATACTCCAATCCTATGGTAACCCCTACCGTACGGCTCAGCGCATACCGTAATCCGGTAGTAGCAGTCCATGCGATTGACAATTGACACTTGTTGAAAGTCCTGCGTTGCTATGAGGTCGGTGTCTCCGCATCTCGAAGAGGACGGTGACGCTTGCACCTACAATGCACGATAATCTGGGATCTGGGGATGCGGTAGCTTGAATATACGGTAGTCTTTGGATGCGGTTGATTCGGATGCAGTAGACTGATACTGACTGGCGATACGGTAGTGTATGAATAAGGTATGATAATATTGGAAAAACTAAGAGTGAAGTACAGTGCTCACTGACGTAGAAATGCGCATTATATATCGTAACACTAGGCTACAGTACTAAAGGATTCCGTAGTCCACAATGTCCATGTATACGGTAGGCTACAGTACCTGATGGCACAGGGTTCCTCCCAGTCCGGGCGGGCATCGGCAAACGTTGCAGTCCTTGGGGTCAGGATAGCCACCGCTCTCGCAGGCTAGCTTCGAGCCGGTACAGGTTGCTGACACGACCGGGAGATTATGTATCGTGGTTGTAGGTTATTGCCCGATCTGTGTTAACACATGTTACTCGTCCTTAAACGTTAGTATGGTCCAATGACGTCATAAGTGAAAGTTAGTTGATCTCTTAATCAATCAGAGGGATCATGCGAAAGAGCGTTCGAAATGAGGAGAGGACAATTCTTGGGCACTCACTCCATATCACGTGCTCCCTCGGCCCGATTATGGATAGTGTGGGAAACGAGGAGAGTGACTGGTGAAGGCAAATGTGCTCTCGGCAAGTGATTCACACTTTCTCTTGCTCTGTCTAACCGATAGGAGAGCTCATGAAAATACTATCGTACATGTCGGCGAAATCATAACGGCCATCGAGAGGCACCGAGAAATTTTCGATTTCTGGCTCTCTGCGAATACACAATTTTAAAAGCCGTGGATGTGCTCATATTTTTATCATGGTCGATATGCCGGAATCGACCCGGACATGCCCGGTCAATTATGGCTAGAAATCGATTAATCGAAAGCAAACAATTATTGTGCGATTGCGGTATTTTGGAAAGCTCACAAAGGTCGGTGAGCTTTCCAAAATACCGTAATCGCACCAAAATGTTGTTTTTTTTTATTTATAGATTTCTAGCCATAATTAACCGTGCATGTCCGGGTCGATTCCGGCAAATCGACCATGATAAAAAATATGAGCACAGCCACGACTTTTAAAATTGCGTATTCGCAGATAGCCAGACATGGAAAATTTCTCGGTGTCTCTCGGCGACCGTTCTGATTTCGCCGACATGTACGATAGTGCATACTATCATGCATGTATGCATGTACTCTCCGAAGTTTACGCACCATTTCATCTTAAAGGGCTAGAGCGCAAGCGTGATGAAGCTCACCATTGCAATAGGCTAGGTTGATCTGTTTGACATCGGCGAACGAAGGTCCATCCCGCTGCCCGATCGTATCTATGTAGTTGGGATCGTTCGTGGTGATCGTCCACGATCTGGCACGAATCCCTGAGTACAGGATGGTACGGTAGGGCATTTTTAATTACGGTAGATGGCAGCAATGATGCTGCAGGATACGGTAATCAGTCCGCCCCGGTCACACTCACAACTCTGTCGTAGTGCATCACGCTACCGTAATCGTACTCGACGCCGTAGTTTATCGCTGCTCTGAAGATGAATCGATAAAATTTCAGGTTACCGTAATCTACCGTATACCTGGGTGAAAATTTCATGTAATCATCCGAGAATTTATCCGGGATAAGTCTGTCTTTCACGGTGACGTATTCGTCTCGCTCTGGCCGAGACTGTTCGTGGTGAAGTCCGAGCGCGTGTCCTGAGGGGATTGTTTTGGGTTACGGTATGATGGAAATACGGTACCGATCTCGTGGGTTACGACGCCCAACTGCTCGCATCTATCGCCGATCGACACATCCTGTACTTGCCAGTGGGTGGTGCCATCTGGGAATGTGTAAGGTAGGTTATTGAAGGATCTGAACATTACGATAGTGTAGGGTTCGGTAGCCAACGGTAGAGCCCAACTATGTTACCGTACCCTCTTCCTCGAAAAAAGCGTAGCGTGGTCTTTCCGCGGGGCGGTCTGTCGCTCTCGTGGAAGATTACGCATGTGAGCTCCATCCACTTGTTAATTCTTGCCCGGATCTGCCTCGAGACATCTGTAATGATGCTGTAGGATATTGTTGAATAGTGTAGAGTACATATCCAAAAAAATACCCCTGGAAAAGTCGTACAATATCTGATCAAAATAATTCTTCGGATCTGGTAATGTTCAAAACTGGCAAAAAGCGAGCCGCAGCGACGCAATGATATCGACGGTAATGGAGTAATAGGGTACGTTGACTGCTCCAATCGATGAAGTAGTCAATGGGGAAGCTCCAGCGGGCGCCATTTTCCGTTGTGAGCGATTGTTTAACGGGAGGACGTCTGCCGAACTTTTTGAACGCTGCTTCGATGCGTTTCTGCCTGAATTCCTGGGTGTCGGGGGGGGGAAGGAGGATTACGGTATTAGGAGTACGATAACTCACTCGATCAGCTTGTTCATCTCTTCCTCAGTAAGGATGATGTCACCCTCGAAGAGGTACGGTAGATATTCGGGCCTCGTCGGTTCTGCGCTTCCCACAGCGTCCAGGTATGACTGGCCGCTGGAGTCGGTGGCTGCTTCCTGAGTGGAAAAGTACCGTATCCCTTCACTCGATTGATTGTAATCACCGGATGTCCGAGAATCTCGTTTGCAGTTGGTTAAGCTCCCTGAGCTTAAGTAGATACTTCTCGACTTCGGTCTTGTTCGCGAAATTAAAGTTGCCAACAAGCCATTCATAGGACTGAAATCGGACGGTAAGACCATCAATAGCATGCAGAGGGCTCCACGTCGGGTGTGAAATATGGTCTCATCCCGCCTTCGAAAGATTGATAGATCAAAGGCGGCATGACGTGATAGTTCTCAATCGACCTAGTGCCCCATCAATGCAGAGGGGTACCAATCGACGGACTCTCTTCGTTTCCCACTCTATCTCGCATATCTAACCGAGAAGGAGAGTGTGACGTGAAGAGAGTGAGCCGAGTACAGAGGTCGGTGGATCGAATCCGCTCGCTGCTCGGTGTCTTTTGCCGAATTGTATGGGAACATACCGCCGGGGCTGCAGTTACCGTAGTCACTAGCAGAGCTGAGATGAGCAACATCATCTTGAGCGAGAAGCTGCTGGGGTTCACTCATCTCTCTCTTGATCATATATCGAGATCCCAAGTGCAGTTGTCATTGAAAGTGTCTCGAAACGAGATTTTCCTTTCACTTTTCCGAAATTAACCGTATGCGATCTTATCACGGGCAATCGTACGTGCGATAAGATGATCAAAATGTCGCTGATCGGAAATCGCTCTTCTCTCTTTCAATCCCACCCTATCTGCAACCGCTGATGATTCAGGGAAGTGGAGGAACGGGAAATGCGCTACAAATTAAATGAGCGCATTTCGGAAAGAGCACGAAAGCGGTTCTCCTTTGCCTATCCGTTCGCATCCCCATATTCTTACCTCGAGCACAACCCTAACTTATGACGCTTTCTCCTCTGTTCCAATTCAGTCTCATAACCTATGAGGGACTGTGCCGTGCTTCCGACTGGGGGATTGGGGGGACTCGGGGGTTAATCTCCGAGGGATGCAGGGATCCCTATCAACGACCACTCGATGACAGCTGAGTCAGAGAGAGAGACGTTCCCGCCTTTTTCATGTGAGGTAAGCCGAGAGAGAAGTCGAGCAGGGGGGAGCACAGAGAGAACAGAGAGAGAGGGAGAGAGAGGGAGAGAGAGAGAGAGAGAGAGTGCATGCAATGAAGAGAGCGATGATATGGATGAGCGTCGCGTGGGGATTATTCAAAAGAGATTCACGCAAATCAATACCTGATTGTTGCCTCTAAATTGCAAATATTGCATCATTCAATGTCGGCGGAAGGTGTGTTTACTCTTTCCTTGCTTCCTTAGAAGTAGCTCTTCTAGCTTAATAAATTTCGTGTTTTTAGAACTTGCTGCTGATCGCGAATTGATTTTATCGCACATTGAACAGTGCGCAAGGGGACATCCCGAGGCTTCTGCGAATATCCGATTCTTCATTTCCTTGCATGATTATTACTCGAAAATTCCGGAGACCGAGAAAATTAGCATGGATAATATGAACGAGGATGAAAAACGAATTGCAAGAAAATTCAGTGAAATGACGCCAATGTTAAGTGCTGAAATTGAGAACTCTAATGAGCGCTCACTTTCACTTTGTACTTGTCTTCCACATGCTTCTGGTAGTCCTTCTTCAATGAAATCTGTATTGATTTTCATAATCAAAAAAATCTCACGGAATCATCAACGTAGAATCGATTGGCGGACTTGAATGCCACTCCAGATTCATTCGTAGCTGGAAGGGAGAGGGCGAGGGAGGAATAGTGGGCAGTCACATCCGATGGGGAACAACCTGATTCGAGTGATCTCTCAATCTGGCAGATCGGTTATAGACACGAAGGGAGAAATTTATTGTGAGGGAATTTCTACTATTTCATGACACTGAACTAAATGCCATAGTATAGTAGGAGAGCTCGAAAACCATCTAACTTTCTCATACTTTCACACTTTACTATGCCCAATGGTTTCTCAAAATGTGGATACCATTCAACAGTAGATTGGTGAGTTCCTTCTGTGTTGTTCCTCCCGATCCATCGGCGACGATTGCAAGAGCGGAATCGAGTGAGAATGGAGAGAGAACGAAGGATTCAGAAGGAGTCGAAGAATGACGAAGAAGGGAAAGAGCGAGGGAAGATGAGAGGATGGCTGTAGAACACACCATCTGGAAGAGTTAGTAGTTGAGAAGGAAGTTCGAGATAGGAGACAGCGATCTCTCCGTTCAATTCGCTCTTACGACGACACGATTAATTTGGGATCAGAACATAGTAATAACAGCAACATGGTTCAGACATCAGCATAAGTACAAGGAACGACAAATTGGAATGACTGGCAAACTAAATGTTTCCTGATCACATTTCCAATACTCTTCACTTGTAAGATATGGCGAGAAAATTTCAAATATCAAACTAAGAACTGAGAATGTGAACGGAATTTGATTCGACGAGAGTTCGAATCTTCGTGAGAAGTGTCATATCTCGATGTTTTCGTGGAAGAGCAGTGCTATGCCAATTCGTGACTAGAGAAGTGTAAAGAGTAGAAAAAGAGAGAAGAAGAGCGGGGATTGATGGGAGAACGTGCGATCGAAGAAGCACAGTTGTTCGTTTAAGGCATTCCGAGGTAAACAGTCGAATATCCTCACAAGAGTAGCCACTGTAAACATTGAATGTGCATTGTTCCCTCGGTCGATTCTTCATTTATTAGTATGTATGTAGTACATACAATACCTAAGAATCCTCAATGCCCATGGATAATATATTATGATGTATTGGATTAGAAAAGAATAATGATCAACGTGCGAAATAATATCTTGTGTGCAGTTAAAAACTTACATAGCGTGTTCTTTCAACGCCCTTTGATGAATGAGTACCCCCTTTCGCTCGAGCTTCTCTAAAGTATACCTGATGTTAGGCGTGATATGCCCGGCAAACTGGGATACGATATGAGAAAGAAACTTCTTTGGATTGGTAACTGCTCTGGTTGAAGTCTTCGTTAATATAACAAGTATGCCGAATTTAGAATGTGGGCATGTGGCTATTTATCAGCGATGGATACAATATTGTTCAATCATTATTTAAAAGTATTTGATGGCGTCGTCGGCGCCTTGGATGTAGATAAATTATTATTATTTGAATTGTATGTCCTTTTGTGCAGAGGAAGATAGTTAGCGAGTAACGTTGATGAAAAAGGTAACGTTGATAATCAGAAAAAAATAATCAACACAAGAAGCCGAATGAAATTCGAATACTTTCATCAAGGTGTGAAAAAAGGATTGGCCTAACGATGCCGCGTAGCGATTATTAAAGCCCCCCCCCCCTCACTCGAATTCGCAATATGCGAGGGAGAGGCACGCAGCGATTCGATACGCGACATCGTTTGGCCAACCCTGGTACTGAACACAGACAGATTTTCAAGAACTCGCCCCTTCATTTTGCGTGTTATTTCGTCGAAATGTCGATAGAGCAAGCCGACTGAAGAGAGGTTGATCGTGTGGTTATCTCTAGTGTTGACTCACACTGTCATCTGTACGTGCACAGAATCGCTGACTCGACAGTGGCTGAGCAGATGCACAGAGAGATTGTTGACTGAACATCTATAAAAATTTACTAGAATTTAGTGGGTCACGTTCAGCAGTTGCAAGTGGATTCGTGCACTCCAGATCAACTCGAGTCAATATTGTCAGGACTAATTGCTTTTAGATGTGAACTATTCCCGATATTGCTCAATTTTTCCGATTTGCCTTGTTACGGTCACAAATTCCTTATTGCAATATTACTGGGAATGGAGGAGAGAGCTGTTACCAGTTTTCTACAAGACGACCGTCTCAATACAAATGATCTACTAATTCAGTATGATTCAAGAATATGCAATCATATGACCTCTATCTATCCCGAATATGAGCTATCCGATTGATAGATATACAATGTGCATTTTCCAGAAATAAATATTTTCCAACAACCAGAACAGAATAATTTTCGAAAAAAATGTTTTGATAGATACATAACATTATGATGATTAGAAATTCTTGAGCAAGCCATAATTAACTGCGGTTTTAGCTGTCGAGTAGACGAGCCCACCAAGCCAGGTGGTCAAGATGAGTACGTGGTGCTGGCGGGATAGCAGGAATGAGAGCCTTCAGCTCGTCGGCGAGCATCCTACCGAAGAAAGCGAATGGAATACCTTTGAGGTCATCAGATGCTGCAAATATTTATATTTTAATTTATTTTGGATGTAATGGTTATTCAATGGTTGCTAGTTGTTTACAAAATGTTGTTGCCATTTAAATTCGTGATTTGCTCACCTTTCATATCTTGGACATTGTCATCCTTCAGTGCTAAAAGAAAATTAGCCATTCGAAGCAGCTGCTGTGCGGAAAGTTCAGAGACCTGTTATTTACGGTTTTTTTGATAAATATGGTATCCTCAATTCAGTATAGCGGACAATATGAAATGTAATTATTTTAAAAGAGCACTGCCTTAGCTGTCACAGTGAGGAATTGTTCGTAAGTGAGGCTCCAGAGGAGGGAAAGCGTCTGAAGGAATGCATACTAGAATTTATTTACCCTGTTGGACACAGAACATTTGTAATTTTACAGTGACACGCTCTGGTAAAACAAACTAACTAACTAACAAATGCTGACTTAGAAACGAACTTCTCTGACGTTTGCAGAAACGTGCCCATCCCATCTCTTAATCCACCTGTGCACATTTGAATGGGTGTCAGCCGTGTATTCGCGTCGTGAGAGGCGCTGTAAGGACTAGATTAATAAAAACCCACTATAAAATGTTTAATTAACATGAAAATCAATCCTTATAATTGTAATCGATTAATCGATCGCTTACATCCTAAACAAATTTTTGGATAATTGTTTTTGATTATTAGTAAGGAGAACAAGAAGTCGAAATATGTGTTCTGATAGACATATAGAGAAGGAGAGTGATATTAGTTCCTTACCGCGATTTGCTTCCTTGCTTTTGTTGGTAGATTGGTTCCATTCTCTGATATTTCATTCGACGAAATCAGTGCATGCAGAATCTCCATTGATTCTAGAAAAAAGTGGAAAATGATACCCGGTACGTGTCCCTATCTACACTATATAGTGTCTGCCTACTCTGCTAGCCTGGTAGCCTCCAACGCATAATGTGCTTGATCATATTGGCAAAATCAAAATTCAAATCAAAACAAAATCAAAACTCGAAACTATTGCCTAGACATGATGAAATAATTGTCGGGATAGGAAGGCAAAGTGTGCATATGAAGGGGGAATGACGCATCTGTTGGGAAGAGAGCTGTACGAAAAATTTAAGAGAAAGAAATAGAATGATTCAACCTCAAATTAGATTGTTAAGGAAATGGCGATGAGATGGAATGATGACTAATGCACCAGCTTTTCCTTCTCATCAATAGAACGGGGAGGAACCAGACGATAGTGTTTTCCCTTACTTACTCAATTACTATACATAGCCTATCATTTTTCCTGAAATAAACAATCAGTGCAACTTTATCATCTCGTCACATATCGTGCTAGAAAATTATTGATCACTTCACAATATTATTTTGATTTCACATATTATTGTTAATGTATTAATTGTAGTGTTTAGCATGGGCGTCAATTCAATCCTTCTAAAAGTGTTGTCATTGTTAGACGACGAGGAAACAAATGCCCTCTCCGATCGCATAAAAGTAAGCTTGTTTACTCACGACTGTCTTTGCATAAGGCACAAAAATGAACATTTGTAGACTATTATGAAGGACCAATACGCCAACAATGAACGCAAATTTCAAATGATTGGAAGGGAGTTTGGAAAGTCATACCATAATGAGGTTGGAATCCGTATATTTCATGTGAACGACATCAATGTTTTCATTTTGGATTAAAAATGCCCTCGAACGGTCGACGCGTCCAAAGTATGCAAAGATCGTCGCAAAAGTAAGTGAAAATGCGGAGTATTATATATAGATCAGAACTTTCAAGATTAAAGCTGACCTCGTCATTGCCTCAAATGTTCAAAATACTTATTTTTTAATATTGCAAACGCAATGTTGTTTTCTCATGCCTATTTGTATATTTCAGGAGCTCCTAAGTGCAATTTATCAACTTTACGAACAAAGCAATAATCGATACGAGGTGTTTGCAGAAGTGGAGAATAAGGTAATACAAATATTTCGTTGAGGGCTAAGTAGAGAATTGGTAAACAACCATACAATTGCGAAGAAGCACACTAGTGATGCCAAATCGGCGCGCGCTCTCCTCGTTTCACACACTCGTTCGCTCTGTCTGACCGGTGAGAGATCGTGTGAAACGAGGAGAGCGCGCGCCGATTTGGCATCACTAAAGCACACACAAGATTGAACGTATGCACACATTTATTCAATATTCCCACAGGTATTCTCGATTCTCGATGAGAGGATCAGAGAAGCTGCTGCAGGTGCGGATAAGCTGCAGAGCTTAGAAGGTTTGTTGTTGTCCATTGTCGGTTGTAAAAATAACCGAATCAGCGGCATTTTTACATATTTGGCATTATTACTAATTTATTGATGCTGATCTACTGTGACAACCTACCAGAGTGACGCAGCTAAATTAGATAATTGGCAGTCTTCATTAGATTGGGAAGGTCTGATAGGTCTATGAACTCCAGATGGAATCTGACTAAAGTACCTCTGGTCGTGCACTGTGTTCTCGCATGGCCAAGACGGGGTGTATCTCTCCATATTTGTTTGTATATTTTTTTAGGAAAATTCGCTCCGTGTACTTGCTTCTTCGCGTGCGGAGTGGATCTCCCGGCATATAGATGTGAGTTTTGTGAATAAAAAAAAGTTGTTTCTACACCCAAGAGTGACATTACAGCCTTTAATAAATGCGAAGTGAAGATCGTCGATTCAGTCGTGACTTATGTTGCCATGACATCAGATGAAATCAAAGAGATCATCAAGAGCAGCAAAGGAAATTGATAATCGACGATATTTATTTGCTTATTCGGCGTCCACACTATTTTAATTTTTTGAAGTATTTGATATCACAATAAGATATTGACACCATTTGTTATTATTCGGCTGTGCTTGCTGTTTCACAAGAGATTAACATACTCAGGAGGGAAAGTAGGAAATGCGGATTTTTTCGTTCTCTAACAATAGTCCCTATCACAACTCTCTCTGTCCTAGTGTAACCACAGTCAGAACTATATAACGTAAACATCCTTAGGTTTTCTACAAAATTATCGGCTGCACTCAGCATATTCTATCGCTCATATTAAGCCAGAAGTAGAGAGTAAGGCCGCCAGTGGATGGATGATTGCAACACAAGTACAACATAAAATGAGAGCCGAACACTTCTGCAGATGATAAGGGATCAGTAATGCTAAGCATTTTATCTAAACACAAAACATATGCGCAAATAATGCGATATTCCACAAAAGGATGTGCGAGTGGGAGACAAATGAATTGGACAAGCAGATATGAGTCCGTGTGTATAAGAATCGAGCAAAGGCAGGGACAGCAAAAAAACTCGATTTTCTGTAACAATGTGTTTTGGGGTAATTGTAGGCCAGGGATGGGCGTTAAATGAAAATTTAACGGATCCGTTAAACCGTTAAATTTAACGTATTTAAAATCCGTTCTTTCACACCATCCCACTTTCTCTCCCCATTGCTAGCCCATTTGAAGAGACATTTTCACTTCAATCTCGAAAACCGCAAGGTGAAAGTGAATACAAATTGGGATTCTGAATCCGCTCGTCACGGCGGTTCCAACCATATAACTCACTCGTCTCGTAATTGAGTCTTCGAAAAGTTGAATTTTTAAAAATTATTTTAATAATTCGAGAAAATGAAGTATACAGGCGTAACCAGCATGAAATTCTACCCCGGAAACCAAATTAGCGTAATTTTAGCACTTTCCGGAGAGATGATATACGCGAAAGCCAGTTTTCGACGTGACGACTTCTGGAGCCAACGACGACTCTGAGAGTAAAATGAAGGCGAACGGGCTCATATCACGCCTCTCACGAGAGAATCGAGCTGAATTTCCCATTCTTGGGAATGGAGGAAAAAGTGTCAAATGTGTTCAAACCGGTTTTGAGCATCATGAGTCATGCCAGACCACCCCGCGAAGTCTCATTGTGCACACTTCATTTTGGGGCTCCCTACGCCGCGCATGATCTCGTCAGTTTTCACTTTGAGAGCTCGTATCCCGGTTAGAGTGAAAGATAGAGCAAAATTGACCTCTGAGTGACCCCCACTCATTTTTCGAGCTCTATCGAACTATCTAGGTCATATTCTCTGAAAGATAGTTTGAACAGTGCTACAGTGTTGGCTCATGTTCTCGAAAGTGTATGCAAAGGCGCAGCTAAAATTTGCATATTTTGTGCAGTTTGTCGAGGGCTATCGAATGAGTGGCTTGTCATGAAAATACCTGGGGGAGAACATGAGTTATGCCAATTTTACTTTCCAGGATGATTTGAAACAATTTTACTCCATAAGATAATGCATTCAGACCGCTCTCATTGCCCTCTTCGCCAAGAATGATCTGGTTTCCTATCATTTTCATGTTGAAAAATAACTTCAAATGATCCTGGAAAGTAAAAGGGGCATAACTCATGTTCTCCCCCAGGTATTTTCATGACAAGCCACTCATTCGATAACCCTCGACAAACTGCACAAACTATGCAAATTTTAGCTGCGCCTTTGCCTACACTTTCGAGAAAAGGAGCCAACACTGTAGCACTGTTCAAACTACCTTTCAGAGAATATGACTAAGATATATCGATAGAGCTTGAAAAATGAGTGGTGGTCCCTCAGAGGTAAATTTTGCTCTATCTTTCACTCTAACCGGGATACGAGCTCTCAAAGTGAAAACCGACGAGATCATGCCCGGCGTAGGGAGCCCCAAAATGAAGTGTGCACAATGAGACTTCGCGGGGTGGTCTGGCATGACTCATGATGCCCAAAACCGGTTTGATCACATTTGACGCTTTTTCCTCCATTCCCTGGTTCAGCTCGATTCTCTCGTGATAGGCGTGATATACAGTTGTCACATTCAGTATAACATAGGGCTCCATCAGCGCAGCCAAACGCTGGGAGGTCAGAATCGAGGGAAATCGGAGCGTCGCCTTCGTCTATTAACCTGATCCATTTGCTAGTGGCGGTATCGCTGAATTCCCTCACAGGTTTCGAGGCGGCATCCCTGGGAATCGGATATTGAAAGCAGATATAGAGAAAGAACTGTCGTGAAATTCGTATCATCAGCATGTCTTTGCACCAAATATCTACGCAAATTGCCCTTTTTAATCGATAAATTCAGACAATCAACTCGTAATTTCATTTTATTGTGCGGTTTAGACTATGGAAAATCTCCGATGCCTTATTGCTCGTGTTGAAAAGTGTACTTTTTTGACTGCAACGAGTTGCCGATCAGATTGAGCACAATGTGTGAACCGTGATATCACGCCTCTCACGGGAAAAAAAACTTCAGACGATCGTTAGAAGTAAAAACGAGCTAACTCATACAGGCAGATCGCTATTTTCTGCACAAACCACACATTCGATAGCCCAGAGCGAAATGAATATCATGTGGAAATTTCAGCTGCGCCTTTTCCTAATTTTTTTGTAAAAAATCGAACTTCTCAGCTGTTAAGATTGACCTTCAGATAAAATGAAATATATGGATCGATAGAGCTCGAAATATGAGCCTGGGTCACTCACTCAATCGTCTACCTTTCACGAGAAACGAGAAAACAGCTCTCAAAGTGGGAGACATCAACATCCAACCCGGTGTAGTGCACTTAAAAATGAAGTTTGCACTTTGTGACTTCGAGGGATTGCTAGACATGGCTCAGGATGCCCAATAACGGCTTGAACTCATTTGGTTGTTCCCTCCACTCCCAAGAAAAGCAATTCTAGGTCGATTTTCCCGTGAGAGGCGGGATATGACGATTCACACATTGTGCTCAATCTAAATGGCAACTCCTTGCAGTCTAAAAATTACACTTTTCAAAAATATGTATTATGGGAAACCTGATTATTTCGATTTGGGTACTGTCGCATTCATCTGCCACTTCCGTGTTGACCTACCATTGACCTACCCATCAATCTTTGACCATGAACGCACTTCTCCTCGATTTTTTTTCGGTGTGTGCAACTATGACCACAATACGTGTATGTTTGCAGTACGGGATTCCCCAGGACATCTTCCAATTCGTTGAGAGAGCATTCTGCGATACCACAGAATTTTTTCTCGGAGGAACGTATCCTCCACAGTAACGATTGTCCATCACAAATGCCAAAACTATTGAATAGAGCAACCATTGCCCAATCACACATACCATGGCATTTTCATCAGCTGTTCTCCCCTGTTTTTAACAAACGTTTTGTAATGGATAATGGAGTAACCCAAAATCACGTTTCCGTCCTTTTTTTATTTTTTTGCGAAAGGCTTATTCTTTAAAAAAATCATCCTAGTTTCTTCACAGTTTTATAATACATGAATTACTAAATATATATACAAAATAATTTTTTTCTTGAATTTGCATCCCCCTTTTGGATTCTACATTACATATCTGACATTGAGACTCTTGAAAAAGTTAACATGTTGAAAGAGAGAGTGAAAAACGAAGAAAAGTGTGACTTGCCATTCTCTTGGCCCCATCCGCAAACAATAACACGCAATGTATCGACAGAGTGAAATAACACTTCAATAATGTGGAAACATAATTTGTAAATTCTATTCTATGTTACTGCTTGTACATAAAGAAATTTTGAAATTATGATTTATCTGGAAATATTGAAATAATAATTCATCAAAATGAAAATAATTATAAATTCGGGAAAACGTAGCATGCATAACGTGAAGGATGTATAATATTTTTTTTGTTAAAAAGCTGGATAACTTGTTGTATTACAATTGGATATTAAAAACATCGCCTCCTTGATGAAGTCTACTGAAAATGGTACGTTTAGGTCATATTTTCCTAAAACAAATATTAGGTTGGTCCATAAGTTTCTGACTTTTTATTTTTCATAATTTATCCTGGCCTATTTACATTGCCCGAAATTCCTTTATAGTTTTAGTGACGTCAGTAGTGGTGGAGTACCGTAAAACATTTACATTGAATATAGCGGTTATTGAATTTGAGAAAATTATTTTCTTATTGAAACTGCCGAAAATAGCGTTTTTTGGTGTTTTTGGTTGAGCTCAACTTCTCAAATATTTGAGACCTCCTGAATCTGCCCAACATATACGTAGTAGGGCAAGAGTTGCTTGTTCAGTTAAACGTGAACAACTCGGTCGTCATTGCGAGTGAGAAGAGATAAACAACAAAACGTGCTGATTTCGATGTTTCAATTTCTACATCGCAGTTCCGAAATATCCTAATTACCTATTGATTTATGAATCTGCTCCTAAATATAAATATGTACAAAGATATGAAGGTATAAAATAATGAGCCACTATTGAGGTCTCGAGGTCGATCTATACGAGTATATACATATATACATATTTTATTCAATATTCAGGGTCTGGGCCTGTTGAATGATACATGAATTCCATGCATCGGGGTCTCCTCTATACTTGCTTGCCCAGTTCACTCCTAGTAAACGATCCATGTCATCGCGCCATCTCGTCTTAGGTCTTCCTATAGGTCTATTGCGATCCCACGCCGACCACTCCATGATTCTCTTCGTCCATCTATCATCGTCAATAATTGCGAGTCTTCTGGCCCAGTTCCATTTCCTCTGCATAGCTTGAACTCGAATATCGGGTATCGGCACTTTTTGAGATAGCCATTCGTTCGTCCTCCTATCAAATCGAGTTGTTCCAGCTATCTTTCGCATCATGGCTCTCTGCGCTACAATAAGGTGATTCCGTATTTTCTTAGTTGTATTCCATAGTTCACAGCCATACAGCAGGGCAGGTTGTACACACATTCGATAAACCCTCGCTTTAAATCCCATTTCGATTCTTCGGTTGGTTAAAAAATCGTAGAAGCGGTTAAATCCTCTCCATGCGGAACCAATTCGGCGATTCACTTCCAACATTAAGTTTTGATCAAAGGAAACTCTCACTCCCAGGTAGATAAAACTGTTGACATACGCAATGGAATCATGATCGATATACAGTTGGTTTGGAGTACGATTGCTCATTGCAACAGTCTTCTTCTTATTCATAATTAAGCCAACCTTCTTGCTTTCACGGCATAGATCCTTGTTTTATATTTTCTGGCACGAGTACAGTGCCAGAAAATATAAAACAAGTATTTTCCAATTGGCGTAGTTTGTTGGTTTGGCCAAAATTTTAAGAGGGGATTCAGAGGTCCAGAACTTCCGAACTGTCAAATTATATGTCCCTGTAATAGGCTTTTCAACAATCCATCGCCATTGTCTCAATCACTTCTGCCCTTGGAGTTACGTTCAATTGAAAAGTATGGAAAATCAAGCACGAAGTAGATTTTGACTGTGAATAGTGTCATCCTTACTGATCGAATTGGCCCGATATTGCATCGCGTAAAAAGTATTCTAAGCCTTCATCAACTATGCATAACCATTAGTTGATTGACTGAATGCGTTGGACGGGGAAGGTCAAAATGTCCGAACATGAAAATAGTCAGAAACTTGGACCAACCTGATACCTTCATTGTCGATCGCTTGCACTTTATAACCAAGGTACAGTTTGCCCAATGTTTTAGTCTTGAGCATATTGAGAAGAAGATCGCTGCAAGTTTGATCTTCATTATATTAGTTTTTTTCCGCTAAATCGGCAAATCAGAAATTGTCGTGAGAGCCGGAGATCTGCACATGATGCATTATTTTCATCTTTATTTCCTTACGGGTGTCAGTTCCATCAATATGTGGCAATCAAGTAATAGCACAACTCACGCTGCATATTTCGACAGTTCATAGGCATGTAATTTCAGCACTTCAATTTCCATTTCATCAATCAGTTTCAAGCTGATATCGATCTGCTCGATGGTACATTTTTCGATCGAAACCGTAAAAATGCACATTCCCATGCACTCCCGCAGCCTAATCAAATCTATATCGTCGTTGAGATTCGGGCTCATCCAATAGGTCTAAAATGGAGTTCATTATGTTTTTTTACAACTTGTTATTTATTCGTTGCTCATTCGGACATGAAATAGTTAATATTTAACGTAAATTTACAATCGCAACAATGTGCCGTAGCCAATTGATCGACTGCTAGAATTATTCTGTCCGAAGACGGGATGTGCGTGTACACTACTGATTTTTTTCTGTTCATCACACTTACCACTATTCCCTTTCTCATGATATTACGAGAGATCTTGTTTTTCATGAAGTCATAATAGCGCAGGCGCTTCTCCAACATCGGGGCCTTCGTTTCAGCAACCTTGAGAAGAAAGTTCATTAGAGTTCAATAACAGTACTGTCAGTCACCTTCTAGACGCACTTTTCATCAGCATTTTCAGCCAAATTTTCGACTAGACCGACCCATCTAGTCGATTTGTCGCTTTAGAAAATGCATCTAGAGGGTGAAACTGACCGTTCCATCAACAGGCAACTTTTTTTTTCATTTCCCATACACTCTCACCGCTCGAGCGGTCTAGAAGGCACTAGGTCGGATGAGGGCTATGACGTCATGCTTCCTTTGATATATTAATAAATGGAAGACGTAAAGTTCTCTTTCGACCTAGTGCCGGTTAGAGAGTGGGCAATATAAGGAGACGGTGACCCGAATTACGAACTCTCATGAAAATGTTCAGTTTGTGATGGGCCGAAGAAGAAATGCTCCTCAGTTCGACCAAATCGATCAGGGCAATGCCCAGGTTCTCTCTCTTTAAGAGAACAACGAAATTGTACAGCGTCTTGGATACCTAAAACATGTAAAATTTTTTTTTTCATTTGAAAGCGGTTTCCAAATAAATTCGGTTAAAGTTGACAATTGTTTTTTTAAACGAAAAAGTGTACCAATCGCAGGGCGCAAACATTCTTGGGGAGGTACTCGATGATCATTTTCACCAGTTCCTTTGGCAATTTCTCGATCATGGAAAGGTCTCCATTGAGATCAGATAATGCAGACGAAGAAACTTCATTGGGCAGAAAAATCATCGCTGAGATAAGACAAATATATCTAAAAAAACATATATAACACACAATGTGATGCACACGAACAATGGAACTGGTGTGAAGAGGGTCTCGTAGCATTCTGATCAGACGTAATCCGAGTTATTTCACCTTCTCGGGATGGGGTAGTATGCACCAGCGGGGAAATGCTATGCGGTTAAGAGAAAGAGCCAACCTCGAGGTGAGGCTTGTCGCGAAAGTCACTAACAATGGCGTCATTAGGTCCGTTTTCCGCACTAGTATCATGCCTAATTCGCTTGCTTTTCCTGATTGTTCGTTAACAATTATCATCTACTGATTTTTTTCAGAACAACATATTGCTGGATCAATTATGTTTTGGACTATTTAGGAGATGCTTCTCTCGAAAATATATGCGAATTGTCCCGAAAAATGGATGTATGGACGTGCAGTTTGTTTCGTCTTGGGTCGTCTTATCACGATTATCAAATAATTACATTTCTATTGCAGCACTGCATCTTTCGGCGATCTGATCAACGGATTATCCGGGTCATTGGAATGCTCGAAGCAGCGGATTACAGAGAGAGAAAGGAAAATTATGTAAGTCATTAAATTACTCAAGTCCGAATTGCTGCGCTAGTCAATCAATCAATCAATCAATTTATCGTATCAGGCGGAAACGCTCAGAAGGTGATAAGTCGGTAGTCTTCATAAGTTACACTCCACCAATGGCTGCCAATAGCTCGGGATAGGTCGTCTCTCCATCGCGCGCGAGGCTTTCCGGGGGGACGAGTCCTATTGAATGGAGTCCAGACAGTTGTCGCACGGCTCCACTGTGCCACTCCCATTCTTCTGATCTTGAGGGCCCAACGCGCTAGTAAGTCATGTAAACTTTTCAGGAAAAACATTAAAAACGGTAGCACATTTACATAGAACACGGGCCTACTTCGGCATGGAGTCCTCCACATGGGTCAGTTGATGAATAGTGCTTAGAAAGCTGAGACTTCCTGTCTCGGTAATGGTTTATCATTTAGACCTTTCTTGTGTAGTAACGATTACTCTGGTTTCTTCCAACCACTGGATGGGCTACAGAATATCCACTGGTTGGGAAATGGCTACCAACTGGCTAGGGTACTGGTTTACCAGTGGTAAGCATAAGCTCTGCCCAAACCAAATGATTAGCAAGTGGTTGGCTGTTTTTGACCAGTGATTAAGAAGTTGGAGTGGACGGAGCTTAGGCTAATTACAGGTAATATCAAACACATTTTATATTTTTAGAAGATAATGATGCGGAATAGGCTGGGGAAAAGCGTCCTTTCAAGTGTGAACTATGTTAAAAAAGATTGACGAAACTAGGAAACGTAAAGAAGCACAAAGCAATGAACGGTAAAAAAACTCATCTTTACTCTTCTTTACCGGTATGGTCTTTCTAATGAGAAAAATAATCTCAAAAGTAGTCTAACCAAATAATTGGCGTATTTAATTATAGAAAAGAGAGATAAGGAGTACTCGGATGAGAATGCACATGTACGACCCTTCAAGTGCAACATTTGTGGGAGGCGATTTTCTTTAAATAAAAACATGTAGCGGTACAAGAATACGCATAGTATGTAAACATTTTGGATTCGGTTTACAAGAAAATAATTGAGATTCAATTCAATTCAATTATTTATCCACCAGGTGCATTTATGAGGGGAGATTTCGGACAGTCTTCGGTAGATTGCGGTGGATGTAGTTTGTAGACTGGGTTACCTCGAGTCAAACGTCCCCAGGGTCGCTTGCGACGCCGACTCGACGGTAGGTAAGGAGAAATGGACTTGAAGGCAACGGGGAGTAGACTTTGAAATTGGGGGATTGGGGATTTGGCGGGCAGCAGGTAGGGTTAAAGTCGCAACAGCGACTCGGAAGAGAATGAGACAGATTGTAGAGAGAGAAGGTGGGAACGAAAACGTTTAGGGGAGCTTGAAGCGATTTGAGAGGATAGCGCTTTCCATCTATCGACAGTCCTAGTCACGAAACTAGAGTGAGACTTTGGAAGCGCGAAAGGCAAAGAAATGCGCAAAGCATGTGCCCTACGAAGACTCCGGGTAAGGGGGGGGGATTTATAAAGGAAAGAGTGGTCATAGGAGTAGAAACCGTTAGTAGATTTATAAAGAAAAAGGAGATCAGAAATCAATCTTCTATGTTCAAGAGTTTGTAAAGAAAGAAGAGAAAGTCTTTGTGGGTAGGAAGTGTATGTAATATGACAACGTGCAAAAAGACGGCGCGTAAAATTACGTTGTTTTCTATCGAGTTTGTAAGAGTAACAGTAGATGGAGACCAGGCAACTGAGCAGTATTCAAGCAAAGACCTGATGAAAGTTACAAATGCGCGATTATACAAACAATGATCTGTTGAATAGAAGCATTTAAACATACTATTTACTTGAGCTATAGCTTTTGAAGTTATTTTAACGATATGTTCATTGAATTTCAGTGAATGCTGCATAAGAATACCAAGGTTTCATGGAAGGTGATACAGAGAGCGGCTTTCCATTGATGAAATTTTGGGTACGGGGGGGAAGGGCGATAATTAACAACTGTAAATTTTGATTCATTGAGAGATAGATTCCATTCGAGAGACCAAGCAAATACTAAGTCAATTGCCGACTGGAGGATATGAGAATGAATAGGGGCCTTAGCATAGATCTTAAGATCAACTGCATAAACACCATATTTGACTTCAGAAAGCAACCTTTTTGCAAGATCATTGATAAATAGGATAAACAAAAGAGGGACAATACAGGAGCCTTGTGGTACTCCTGAGGTGATTGTACTGGGAGTAGAGACACCGAGATTGAATAAGACACCGATACATCAGGTTCAGATCACGTGTCTTCTACGACTATTGATCGATCAACGGAAACGAATGACGGTGGGCTTGGGGAAGCAGAGATCGAGAGAGAGGCTGACTACAAAATGAATACTAATGAAGATGCTTTAGAACGGATCTGATATGGAGGAACGTGAGTGAGTGGAATTGCCGCGTGAACAATATATTAACAACCGTTGCATCTTGGAGTTGTCCAACTGCATTGGATGCATATTTTGTATCAATTGAGGCAATTCTAACGCCATCTACTCTTTAAATTGTTATTTGCAATTCAATTAATAGTATTTACATGTCGCATAAAATCAACAAAAATACCTTTGTAAAAACAAATATAATGAATACATTTTCAATTAGAAAATACCACAATTCGGCATGTAATTGAGTGGGGAAAATGATAAATGATGTATTACGGAAATACAACAAAGTCCAAACTTATTCTGTATCTATTTGTCAAACAAATTACTGTAATATATATTTGTATATTTTTTGCAATCAATCTCGAGCTTCGGGGACAACGAATCCCTCTCTGTTGTCCAGAGGGAAATGAACGGTGATGAGAGACGAATCGAGGGCGTATAACTCCATCACCATTGACATGCAGAGCGAATTGGACTGGGATGAATAGCTCAAAATTGGTGTCAGCGCCTCTTTTTTCTCCTATTGTTTCAACGCTTTTTTTCTTTAATTTCGCACCCTATTGAAATTGATAATGCTTTGCAACTACAAAATTTCACAAATTGCAAGCTTTGCGATTCAATCTTTTTTAAAATTTTTGTGCGATATTTGAAGATTCTCGATTTGAACCTGTTCGGACTACGATATTTTCAGTCTTCCCATCCCAGCTTCCAGACATTATTGACCAGAGCTTCGTATATTACCTTGGCATACTCCTCGATGGCCCTGTACATCTTCACGATCGGGTTGAGAGAATCGGGGAGGACGGCGCATGCGATGTTCATCGAGCACGAGGAAGTGATGGAGCGATAGACGGCGGGAATCTCCTGAAATGGAGACCTACCGCATTGTATTACTTGCATTTGTTCTATGTTTACCCGGTTTGGATATTGATTTATTGATCGAATAACCGTACCATCTTCTTCAGACCCCGTTCCTTGAGCATCTCGATGATTTCCGGCTTCACGAGGTCCTCCGAGCCGACTGAATATGAACACATTTGCTTTAACATTCTAGTTTAGTGTAATAAATTCCATCTCTAGGACACGAGTCATGTTTTGCTTTTCATTCCTATTCTGACCCTTGACGATGACGCCGACAGCGGTCTTGTGCAGATGTTCGGGTACCTGCAAACAATTATCGACGATTTCAATTTGTGGCATCCCTTTTCTTAACAAGATACACATTCGGCTCCCCATTATGCTCAAGTTCGAATGCCAACCATGAAATTACGGGATTGAGCGGCCCACTTTTGCGTCTCCCTTGTAATCTATACGAATACGGCGATTCCTTCGATTTCTTTCCTTCATATTCCTCTCTCCTTACCGTATTAGGGTCGTCGTAGAAGATTCCGAACCCACGAGCTACTTTGTTCGGGATGAGATTCATAATCTGCAGAGATACAAACAACAATTCTTGAAGAATAAATGGACGAATGTGAAATAGCCAGAATTCTGCCATCCATCTACCGTACATCTCTGGAAATACTGTAGGCGCCCGAGAATGCACCGACGTGGTACTTGTAGTAGACGGTGAGACCACCGGCGAAGGCGGACGGATTCTCAGAGATGGACACCTGAAATCATATAACTCAGGAGTACTCACCACCAATTTGGATATTTTTTCTCTTCGATGTTTTCGGATTGTAAAAGCACAGCTGATGCGTATCCAGCAACATTTTGGATTTGTTTCTGCAACTCGCTGTTTCCGGGTCGAAATGCGGAAAACGAACAAACAACTATCTCTGTGATTCCCCTTCTTTTACACATTCTGTACACAAACTGATAAGAGAGCATTCTAACAGCCTCTTCCCCGAAAGATTACAACTTTGATCGAAAGCAAAGTCACAGATGCTCAAACGTGTTGCAACCTGTCTGGAAATCCCCACCGTTCTTATCGGAGTCAATACTTTGACAATATATACTTGTACCAATCCACTTATCCCTTGCAAATAGTAGCGTACCTCGGGTGTGTCGAAGCAGCCGAAGTATTTGAGTGCGAGGACGCCTACGGCAGCGACGATGGCAGCCTCCCACAGCATGATTTCGCTGGATTACTGTAATTGTCGAATATAGATTGCCACATAAGATGTCATGCGGATGTGTTACGAGGAATGGCCAGCGGAGGTGAAGGAAAATTGGACGTGGGTGATTTGAGTAAAAGGGGTGCGGAAGTGTTGATAGACTCTGGAAAGTTGATAAAATAAGCTAGTAAAAGTGAAGGAGCCAAGCATCAGAATAAAGGTCAGATGAATCATGGGTAATGCATAGGAATAGGAAGATATTCTAAGCAGGGTGGAGAGGAGGGTCTAAAGTGAAAGAAAATGAGAAATCAGATACGGAACATAGATAACACAACGTGAGCGAGTGATAGCAACTAAAATCGATGATGACTAAGCGAATCGATAAGTCATTCCATAATGTCGCCGTACACGACAAAGTTCTTAATTAGCTTCAAACGAGAATCAGACGCAAATACCATCGACAGCTGTACGACCGGCGATATTCCGGCCAATATTTTCATTTCCGAACAATTTTGAGTTGAATTAATTTTGCCAGAGCACTATGCAAAGTTAGACAAGGCTTAGCAGTTCAGTAAAAGGTAGAATGGTAGAAAGAAGAAAGTGAATTACGCGGATAATACGTGCATTTAAACGCGCTCAACGTGGAGTGAAAAAAAAATTTCTCAGAGCGAATCGGAAAATCAAAAGTGAGAGAGATCAAGATAACAAGAAAAATGAAACTGATGTGTCCTCCTATTAGAACTGGGCAATATTCTACTACAGTTATTTTTCAATACGTCTGAATGAAACTCAGATATTTTTACATAAAACATTACATCCATTTTGGTCATCCAAAACAACTCAATCTGCATTTGGATACGAAAATAACGAAAATATGCTCTTTCCAAGCACACATGAGCACACATCATGCAGAGATCTCTGATCGTCCCTCTCTACCTCTCTGCTTTCAATTCGCGGCAAACAAACAACCCCGCGTGTAAGCACCCGAAACGCGTTTCGACCTGTCTACCGCGTATCAAATGATGATTCTCCCTATTTTTCACATACAACAAATGCATACGTTACTCAACTCACCTTCAATTGCCTGTGTTTCGTTTGATATCGAGATGATTATCTCTGATTAAACTCTTACGAAACTCTTTTGGGGGATACAAACATTGGCCGGAAGAGATAGCGTGTTTGTCATTTCTCGTCGTCGACAGCCGTAAAGCTCTCGAAGCTGCTTACGCGAGGGTGTAGTCTGATTCTCTGCTCCACTGCTCACTATATCAACGAGCCGAGGCGCCTTCACTTCGAATTATTTGCTTTCTTTCATTATTTTCATCAGAAACGAAGTTGAGGAAATATAATGAAACCAAACCGTTCTACTCGCAAACATTTTTCAACTATGTTATTCGATTGATTGCTTCGCGTATGTATTCTTTAATGCATGGCACTTAATTTTTTTACAAAGTAATATATAAATACCAACACAGCCAATCGATAGTTATAGTCGCTCGTTATAGTACCTTGAAGTAATCATGCTTCTGGAAGCTGCGGATATCGTTGTCGGAGGCGCTCTCGCACTCAAGTACTTTGGCAGCTTCGACAAACCCGAGGTACGAAAAGGATTGTAGTTTTATAGTATCTGTCAGGAACTATATCAAATTAATTCCCTGATAAAAATAAGTATTACAAATTACGAGGTTTGCAATAAAGTCGATTTGAAACTTGCTTCAACCGTATTTTAAAAGATACAATCTTTCCAAGTCCGTTCCCCTTCCCGACACCGTAGTTTTCTCAATGCGGCTGAAAATTTCCCAGCAGGTTGTAAGGCGTTTCGGGTACTTACGCACCGCGCTGTTTATTTGCTTTTTCGGAAGAGGGACGATGTAAAATGCTCAGTTATCAGTTTGCGTACAGAATGTTTAAGCACGGCGGAGTGAAAGTGTTTATGGTCCAATTTATCTTTTTTTTTAAAGTGAAACACTCAAACCTAGGGAATTATCCGCAGTGTAGGCTCCTGTGGGTTAGAGATCAGGCAACTGTTGCTTCCATTTGCACACCTTCGGGAGCAACTCAACATCAAATAGAGGTCAAATTTGAACACGCTACAGGTATCCGTCTCCGAAAAGCCATCTGCTTTCGCCGATGGTCTCACAATCTACTCCAAGTATCACGTCGGAGCCTACTCGGGAACCTACTGCCTTTGCAGAGATGTACGGTAGGCATACGAACTTTATATTATCTTATCACAAATTTAGAATAATAATGTATAGTATCAAAGTTAGCGTACAAGTTGATCTCAAATCCTGCGTTAGTATGATTTGCAGTGTTCCGATCTTGCAACCATAAACACGGTTTTACCATTCACGATATGTTCTCTGCAGGTAATGAATCTCATTCCGAACAAGGCTGCTCGTGGAATCGGCATCTACTATGACGATCCTTCAAAGGTGAGCAATCATCTAGGTGGAAATATGAACATTACAAGTAAATCATGTGTGAATATATTAATAGTTCTGAAAAATCAGGTGCCCGCAAGCTTTATGAAGTCGGTAGCGGGCGTCATCGTTCAAGGTAATATCATAATTTTAGTTTGTTTGAGGATGTAATATGATTTGCGGAAATACAGCGTACTGTTTCACGCAAAAATTGACAATAAATTATATTTCAGTTGGCTCCGACTCTCTCGTTTCTCCAGACGTAATTGAGAAGCTCAAAGAACGCGGACTCAAGAAGATGGTACGGAAGTTCTGAAGCATTATGTTAAACATATGTTAATTGTTTCAAATTTGATTTCGTTTCCGGAACTAGGTTCTGAAGAAATATTATACATGATATACTGCAGCAAAAGTTCTCCATTTCAGGAGACCCCCGCAGTTTCCCGTTCCGTCACTTCCTCCTGCAAGATTAACATCGCTTGCGCAGTCCTTCCCGCCTCACTCAACCCGATCGTGAAGATGTACATGACCATCAAGGAATACGCGCAGGTACAATCGATAATCAAATGACAGCGTTGCAATAAGGGAGCACGTAGGCTGAATGAGTAATTTCAATGTTTTGATGTTACTCAAGGAATTTGGAAATGATGGGACGTTACAAGTGAGCATTAAGAACCTAAACAAAACCTACAAGTGCTCAATGGTGCGTTGCGATCTAACCCTACATGCTGTTCACAATCTATCACATGCTAGCGCAAATGGGAGAGCATATTGCAGGCTGTTGCTCTCAAATGCTCATTATGAGATGTGAGCATAATTATAACATCCCGATTACAGTCCAACTCGCTGCCGATCTCGCCGGCGGTGGAATTCTACACACTCGACTCATCCCGCATGACCGTGCATTTCCCCCTGGACAACAAGGAGGAATTCATCGTTCCCGAAGCTCAAACTTGATTAATTTGTCAAATGTTGATATCGAAATTCCAATAAAATTTTCTTCCTAGTACCTACAAAGGGGAAAATAAATACATTATCAATCAAGCATGGAGATGCGCATACGAAGGCTGCTAGGGCAAGTTTGTCTATCCTGTTTTCACGTCGACAAACGAACTTATTGACATAAAGCCCATTATTGACATATTACAGAAATCTCGCAATTTTCGTGTTGCGAATGACCCAACCGAAGGAACGGATGAGGAAGGGGGAAGGAATTCGGCGAGTGAATCGAATGAACCTTCCGCATCTTCATCAGATGATTGCGAAATTGGGGATGACGTCAGAAATGAAGAATAATTTGATATGAGCATATTTGCAAATTATGCAAAACACCGATCACATTTACATATTTTCACCATTATCGATGTATCACATGTCGGATTACGTTTTCGAACCTAATTTCTCACGTATGATAAACGATATTGTCGTCCATCGTGTGTCTCCAAATAACAAAGACGTACAAAAAAAAAACAAAAAATGTACGATCGTCGATTTTGAATCAATTGCGTTAACATGTTTTATGACGGGCTTTACTATTACGACGGATGATACATTATATGATGGGGCACTATCCCGAGATGTAGGAAATCATTAACTGACAAACCAAACATCTCGCACTCCCATCGAACTTCGCATTCACCCCTCTTCCCCCCTAAAGCACGGGGAACAGAGGGAGAGAGGTGAGTGCGAAGTTCGATGGTAGTGCGAGATTCGTACCCTCTGGCATAGGGAGTGCGAGATTCGATTAGAGAGAGAGGGTTGACCTCTCGCCAGTGCGAAGTTCGAGGGAGGAAGGGAAGACCCCCAGAGGGTACGAATCTCGCGAATTCGATCCTGCAACCCTAGAGTAATGTATAACTGATAGTGTGTTGCGAGTCGAGGATCGTACCGAATGATCACGATTGGCCCAGTACCTATCAATATCGAGAGTGGCCCAGTACCTATCAATATCGAGACCCATCACGCATGTAGTCCGACCAATTGGGAAATTGATTGCAAGTTGCAGAAAACCAAATTTTCTTATTGAGAAGTGGAATTCCCTTAAGTCGTAAAGTTGTAATTGGAAATTGCAGGGAATATCACCTCTGCGAATCGGTCAACATCATATATCCCGATGTGTTTTTTTTCGATGCAGAGAGTGTCCAGCTTGTTCGACAACATTTGCAGAAATAGGCGAGCCCAGTCATAGCTTCGAACTCCGAGAAAAGTGTTTCTGTTGAGAGATGTGTTTGGCATAGGTTCTTGCTTTATATGTAATGATCGAAGAATCGTGGACAACTCGAGAAGAAATGCTTCTGAAATTTAATTTTTTTTACTATTGTGTTGTCCACTAAATTACCCTGATTGGTAATGGTGACATCATTCACTATTAGGCTTAGATGTTCAACATTGTGAACGTGTATAGTGTCCATCACGTGCTTTCTGCGAAGAAAAATGTTAGAATATGTCGACATTTCGTATGAACATACACAACGTCATTTGTTAAATCGCGGACAATAATGTTCAGTTTCGCAAACTGATTTCCTCCAATACATCTCGAAAGAACGTCCATGTAGCTTCGGCTGCCACAATACCAAAATTCTACGGTTTCCACGTGACGTCCGATGCAGTTTTCAAGAGTGTCCGGACTAATAGTATCATCTTCGCTTAGCCTAAGCATGTAATGCTGAAAATATAAGACATCTCCAACATTTTATAATGCTGAAATACCTTTGAATTTCCTTGTATATTTCTTTTGAAAACCCGGATTTTATTAACCATTGTGCGCAACTCGAACAACTTCGATTTATGCACCGGGACTACACATTGCACCTCCAACCTTTTCTGAAAATGCAAAGTTCAAGTTTTATCATATTTCCGAAACACACCCAATCCAATACTCGTTTGATATCTCCTAGAAACTAAAGTTTTCCGACACCTTTAAAGATATTTTCAAGGCGAACACACTCGTCGACTTTTTAGCGAGGATGAAGTCTGAAAGAAAGAATCATACATTGTTATGCTATCAATTCATAATTTAAGGCAAGTGAAAGCAAATACTCGCCCTGGTCTCTCGCCACAAGACCTCTTTTTCAATGGTACACGATAAAGACTTTGGAATTTGTTAGAAATACTTTGTAAAGCGGATATCATGGATACTGGATATAGAAAGGCAAACCAATCTGAGGTCGAATACAGAGTCCGGAGTGAAATTTATAATCAACCACGTAAGTTCTTGAGGCAACAATTCGATAGGAGAAAGCGTATCATGTTCTATCGGCGAAGATTCGGACATTGTCTAAAAGCTATTAAAATGAAAATCGCAAACTAAAATATTATTTGTAATAGTGCAGGGAATAAAAAACCAAGCGCATGTTGATCGATTATCGAGTAATTTAAAATTGCGCGGGAAATCATAGCATGAGTGTAGTACCATGTAACGATTAAGGAATGTCTCCCTGTGTGTGGCACTTTACAGTATTCCTGTTTCATAACTTACTATCTATCATATGAAAAAATACAGAAGTGAGTAGGACCAACATATAGGAAACAGTGTCTATGTCAATTTTTTCATGTATTTTTTCATTTCATTTTTTTATTTTTTAAAACTTTCATAACTTCAAAAGACACAATTTTTCACAATGTCCAATTTATATTACAATGTGTTCCAAAATTACCCGGACTCATATTTATACAGTGCCGCACGGCCTCCTCCCAGACGAACAAGCATTAACAACTTTATGAGAAATATAAAAACATATTATCCATTGATCAGAGATAAGTAATAACAATGTATAAAATATAAGCAATATCAGCGATACCTGGTATATGGGGTAGAAGTGGGGACAGTGATAGAGTGTGTGATTTCGAAAGGGAAGGGAGAAAGAGAGGCCTAAGTTGTAGCATGGAAAACAATATCTCAGCTCGTCAAGGAATTTATTTCTTCTTTCGTCTTTGCCACCTCCGATTGAATGGCATTGAACGAGCGAGTGGCCAGGATAGCCTCTCCATACTTGCAATCATAAAGATAAATAAGGCTGATGAACTGGCATCCACCAGTCTTTCCCTCCATCTCCGAGTACTCCGCCCGGATGTGCCTAGATACGAGATTTGTTTCGTTAGACGTAAGTTCAATCGTGATCAATTAAGAGACCGGCTCGGTAAGATTCCAGTACATGCCGGACATCATGATCTCCGATCTGGACCAAACTTTTTTTCTGGATACCCCCATGGGTCCTCATCACTAAATGAAGTATTATTTGGGTCATGCTGTTGAAACATAGAAATGCCGGGTTACCAAAATATTCAAACTCGAAATTCAGCAAAAATAAATTATGAGATCTAGGTCCGAAGTTAGTGTGGTTTATTAGCATACTACCCTAGATGACAAAAACACGATATATTGCGATCCTGTAATTCACTCGCAAACTGGTTTTTCATTTTTTAAAAATTCAGTTTTATTTTTTTATAAATTTTAAATCAAAAATCCGCAAATAAACGAATATGCCATGTTGTAGAGCATAAAATTCTGCGTCGAGTGAGCCAAAAAAGCTCTAAAAATTTTGGGGCATGTTTTGAGATAATTAGCCCCGAAAGTAGATGAAAATTAAAAATTTCTCGGAATCACCTTATCATTATGCCCATTTTGTTGATTTCGTCGAGCTGATCAATGTTGATGTTTACCATTTTTTATGCTTTTTTGTTCCTGATGAGTTATGAACTCTAGAAAACACGAAAAAAACCCTATTCTTTACTGTAGAAAGAAATGCGGAAAATGGCTCTTTTTCATGTATTCTAGAGTTCGTAACTCTTCAGGAACAAAAAAAGCATAAAAAATGGTAAACTGGCATAATGATAAGGTGATTCCGAGAAATTTTAAATTTTGATCTACTTTCGGGGCTAATTATCTCAAAACATGCCCCAAAATTTTTAGAGCTTTTTAGGCGGCTCTGTACCGTTTGGGACAACGTATCAGAATCACAGTGGACGTATCAGAATTACAGTGGACGTATCATAAATACAGTGGACGTATCAGAATTACAGTGGACGTATCAGAAATACAGTGGACGTATCAGAATTACAGTGGACGATTCGGGCTTGAGCTAGCTTAAAATTATAATATTGATATAAGCTTACCCTTCGCGTTAGCATAAGCGACTTCGGCTCTCTAAAACTCGTTTCTCTAACCGTGAAACCCTCTAACAAGAGTAACTTTCCCATTCGCATCAATGCGCCCTATAGCTCCTACGAGCTCCAAAACCCCAACTCTGGCATTGAAAAATTCTAGGGAATGAGTGCTACTCTCTTTCTTTATGTTTACTGCGTGCTGCGTCATGGATTTCCCTCTTTATTCCTCATTTTATCCGCTGTATTAGATCACCGAAGTAATTAAAGAAGAGGGAAAGACTAAGAGCAACTGAAGGAACACTACAAGTGCAGTTACGGGGGAGCCTTTTGCGACGGAGGTGGAGTTACAGAGTGTATATATAGTAGGTACAATACGCTATAGAGCTAACTCACTCAGACATGGAAAGCCACTTGGAGGTCCAGAATTACAGTGGACGTATCAGAAATACAGTGGACGTATCAGAATTACAGTGGACTTATCAGAATTACAGTGGACGTATCAGAATTATAGTGGACATCCGTCCACCATCACCTCTTTTGTCCCCCCAAACGGTACAGAGCCTTTTAGGCTTTTTAGACGCAGAATTTTATGCTCTACAACATGGCATATTCGTTTGTTTGCGGATTTTTGATTTAAAATTTATAAAAAAGTAAAACTGATTTTTCAAAAATGAAAAACCAGTTTGCGATTGAATTACAGGATCGCAATATATCGTGTTTTTGTCATCTAGGGTAGTATGCTAATAAACCACACTAACTTCGGACCTAGATCTCATAATTTATTTTTGCTGAATTTCGAGTTTGAATATTTTGGTAACCCGGCATGTCTATGTTTCAACAGCATGACTCAAATAGTACTTCATTTAGTGGTGTGGACCCATGGGGGTATCCAGAAAAAAAGTTTGGTCCAGATCGAAGATCATGGTATCCGGGCACAACAGGCAAATCCTCGAATCTTCCGAGCCGGTCTCTTAAGCATATAAGTAATGCACTTACGAGATCGCTTTATTGAGCGCAGTTAGCTCCGGCTTATCCCACGACCTTTTAGTGTCCTTGAATTCTTCCAGAGTGATCCTGGCCTCGATGTTCTTCTGTTCGTTGTCCTTCTTCTTGATTTTGTCTTTCCGTTTTCTGAGGATTTCATTCCTGACTCTCTCGCCGTGCAATATAATAAAGTCTATTTTTTGAAAAACAAATTACATTGTATTTTTTAGATATTTTGAGAGCTATTATATTCGCAATACATTGTAAAAATATGTATATAACAGAGGAATTCTGAGAGAATTGAGATATTCCTTGCAGTGTCCGTACAAGGAAAACTTAACCTATGCTGAAAAAGTGTCCTTAGGGGTACTTTTTCAGGTAGATCACGAAAATCGACCTTAGGAAGCTGTATCTCTGACCCCTGATTCCCTGTGGCGCGCCTCAACGGCGAGGTCGGTTTTTCTATCAGGTTGGCGCAAAAGTCTTTGTCCATGGTTTTGTTTTAACACTGCTCGTCGCAAGTGCACTTTGGCGTTCCCTCGTTCCTAGTGAATAACAGCCAGTGATAGGCTTTTATAGAAAACAACTCCCCATTCCCTTTCCTTCAGTCAAGCTCTAGTAGAGTTACGATGTATGTTCCTGGCGACACCCACTTCCGACATGTTCTGCTTTACCTCTATCTATCCTACACCACAATGAAGGATTCGGAGACCCTACTGAAGAATGTTTATCACACACATGCCCCCTCAACAACACCTTCAGGAATTGGTTCCATCGCTTCGATACATACGACTTTTCCCTTGATGATTAGGATAGATCTGGGAGGCCTCGTGAGTTAAATTTGGAAACGTTGAAGAAAGTTGTGGAAACGGACCCATTTCAAACTGTCCTTAAAATGGTCAATACACCTCGAGCCCACCATAGCACAGTAGAGGAAGGCTTGATAACCCTTGGAATGGGGAAACTTATCGGTCGATTCATACCTCATGACCTGACCCAAGCCAACATTGGACGCGGATTTGATGATTCCAAATCCCTCCTCACTCTTTACGGTGGCTGGATCGGCTCATAACCGGGCATGATAAACATACCCTTTACGATAACAACCACAGGGGAGCCCATTAGGTTGGAGAAGGAGAGACCCCATAGGATGTCTCCAAATATGAGCTACGCCCCCTAAAAATCATGATATTTGTTTGATGGAGAGGGGATGGCGTGGTCTAATCGGAGTTGCTCACCAAGGGCATACTAATTACTGGGGTCAAGACCGTCGCACAACTACAGAATCTGAATAAAAAACTCGATTGTTTAAGCCTGAAGGAGACGAAAGGTTACTATCAGCACGAATCCGCCCGTCTTCATGCCGCTAAACAAATTAAACAAGAAGTGACTGGATACGGATGGTTGTTTCTCCCCCATCGCCCGAATTCTAGTGATTTGGCCCCAACGGAATACTGGCTTTTCGCAGCCCTCCCTCATTCTCTTAGAGCTATGGCTTTCAATTCCCGTGGAAGTCTCGATGCTGCGCTCAAGCAATTCTTTGACTCGCGCCCAGGCGGGTTCTAATGGGAGGGGATCCATACATTGCAGGTACGTTGGGCTCATATTGTCAATAAAGAGGACAAGTATATTTCAACTCATGCTTTGCCTTTCCCCAAGAAATACAGTTTTGAAAAATGGACAAAGACTTTAGCGCCAACCTAATATATTTTGAACGGCTCATCCAAACACCGTACATATATAGTAATTCTGAAAGATCTCGTCGAGATAAACATTTTTTATGTTGGAAGTAAAGGTCTATCACGTCTGTGAAAAAAGTTACGCTCACTTGAATGTTAGAAATTGATGCCATGAAAAACTGGTGCTCGATAACAATCCAGTTTCATTTTCAATCGATTTCTCGTGCAATTTTACCCCTGGGCACAAATTTAAATGAAAATCGAAGGTCTGGTATTCGACGAAATTTTCGAAAAAATATGGCGAAGTCGAGAGTTTTTGGCCGAAAATTACGATTTATGCAACCTACAAATTTTCTTTCACGTTTTGGTGAGGAGATATGTACAAATTCGTTTTGTACGGGTCAAAATATTCCAGAAAAAAATTAACTTGGCTTATTCTGAGATTGTCGATTTTTGGCTTTTTCTGAGATTTTCGATCATCGAAAAATCACTGTTTTTGAGCCAAAAATCGAAAATCTCAGAATAAGCCGAGTTAATTTTTTTCTGGCATATTTTGACCCGTAGAAAACGAATTTGCATATATCTCCTCACCAAAACGTGAAAGAAAATTTGTAGGTGCAAAAAATCTTAATTTTCGGCCAAAAAATCTCGACTTCGCCATATTCTTTCGAAAATTTCGTTGAATACCAGACCTTCGATTTTCATTTAAATTTGCGACCAGGGGTAAAATTGTACGCGAAATCGATTGAAAATGAAACTGGATTGTTATCGAGAACCAGTTTTTCATGGCATCAATTTTTATCTTTCAAATGAGCGTAACATTTTTCACAGACATGATAGACCTTTACTTCCAACATAAAAAATGTTTATCTCGACACGATCTTTCAGAATTACTATATATGTACGGGGTTTGGATGAGCCGTTCAAAATATAGAAAAACCGACCTCAATGATGAGGCGCGCCACAGGGAATCAGGGGTCAGAGATACGGCTTCCTAAGGTCGATTTTCGTGATCTACCTGAAAAAGTACCCCTAGGGACAATTTTTCAGCATAGGTTGATTTCCTCTGATAAATATACTTCTTCCACTCGCTCCGCCACCAACTCTTCGATCTTAGTGATCGACCGATCCACTCCCCAATTTGCTCGTTTCACAATCTGAAATTGAGACAATATTTCTCTCCCCCAAAATGTTAAATCAAGTTCTGAAATTATTTGTTGTATGATTGTTTTGTGGATTCTCTGCGCTACGTGCAGGTGGCACAAGCTTCATTAAGTATCTGTGTGAGAGGGAAATGCGTTTGAAAAATCACAGTCAGAGCCAATACAGGGATGTAAAGGGATATGGACAGACTCGGAGCGTTCAATTCGCTCAATTAATCACTTTTAAATTATACCTTCTCCAGTGGTTCCTTCATTCCCGTTGTCACCTCCTCAGCACGACCCATCTCCCCATCGTCGCCCCACACCGTGCGACGAAGTTTTCTAGTTCCCTTGACAAACAAAGCAATTACAAAAATTCGTAGAATAATATTCAACATTTATGTTCAATCCTGTTTATTCGATTACCTCTTCAACGAGACCACTGTTCGTTGCCGAGCTCGCATCTTCATCGACCATTGATTGGTTTGCGAGTGCCTTTTGCAAATCCTATAATTAAAAATATAATTATGCTTTTCCTTTCACATTGCACATTTTGTGCCATTTCATAATTTTCAAGATAATCAATGCTGAAAATATGCACACCTTTATCCTCCGCGCTTGCTCTGATACCAACTTTTCGAATCCGCCTATGGTAGCGTCCTTCTCCATCACCATATCCTGAATTGGCCACACCATTTAAATATTTCTGTACATAAATAAACAATGAAAATAATAGGACCAGTGATTATTAAGTTTAATTTTGATGCTCTACCTTCAATGTTTGGATGTTGTTCGGGAGATCACGCCGCTTGTCTTCGTTCATGGCGCGACGGATTTATATTTCCTTAAAGGAGGAGTAAATGCAAACGCGCGCCCGGTTGGAATATGTTTCACCCAGGGACGCACTCTCTTAAAGTCGCGTACTATCTCGCTCCCTTCCCTGAGCTTTCCCTGATCTGGCTCCCAGCCAACTAGCTATAACTCTGTTCGGAATGGAAATATCAATGTGAAAATTTCGGAGTTTCTTATCGTTGTGGAGCTCTAGGCCGTGCATGTGACAGCTTAAAAAATTGAATTTTGAGTTTACTCCTCCTTTAACAGGGGTCTTCTGAGAGATTGCATGAAAGTGATACCCTCCATTCACAAACTGTTCAAAGTAATTCAATCTCATCCCCACTTTGGTGGTAGATGAAATTAAGGTCAAGTAACTTCCATTTCACTTTGCGGGGCCGGAAATTGAAAAGTGCCTAAATGCCGGCTCTGGAAATTTCAAAAGTATGAAAATTCGTAACATTCTTAAACGTTGAGTAGGAACTTCGCCAAACACAGATAAGTGATCGCCATGACGAGATGTACAACTTTCATGTTGAGGTCGAAAACGGGAAATAAATATTAAGTATTGATATTGTAGAAAGTGTGTTTTGTCGATATCCAACAGTTGAAATAAATCGATGTCGTGAAAAATAATATTCCAATTGCTAATGAGATCTCCTCGGATTCGGAATCTACGTCATTTTTTACACCGGGAAAAGTTCAATTTTCAAAAATCGCGGACGTGATATCGCGCTTTTTTTCGCCGAAAACATGCCAGATCGCGTGTTTTTGCTCAAGATCCAAAATTTTACTTTCTAATTTGTGTGTCGAAACCGCTCAGATATATATTTTCTTTCAATGTTAGATGCTTACCAACCCTTATGCACCAATTGCCGTCGAAAAAAACAGAGATTTCAATATTTTCGAAAATCATGTTTTGCTACCTAAAATTTGAGAAAATAGGAGAAAAACATGATTTTCGAAAATATTGAAATCTCCGGTTTTTTTCGACGGCAATTGGTGCATAAGGGTTTGTAAGCTTCTAAAATTGAAAGAAAAGATATATCTGAGCGATTTCGACACAGAAATTAGAAAGTAAAATTTTGGATCTTGAGCAAAAACACGCGATCTGGCATGTTTTCGGCGAAAAAAGCGCGATATCACGTTCGCGATTTTTGAAAATTAAACTTTTCCCGGTGTAAAAAATGACGTAGATTCCGAATCCGAGGAGATCTCATTAGCAATTGGAATATTATTTTTCACGACATCGATTTATTTCATCATTAGGATATCTACAAACACAATTTCTACAATATCAATACTTAATATTTATTTCTCGTTTTCGACCTCAACATGAAAGATGTTCATCTCGTCATGGCGATCACTTATCTGTGTTTGGCGATGTTCCTACTCAACGTTTAAGAATGTTACGAATTTTCAAACTTTTGAAATTTCCAGAGCCGGCTTTTAGGCACTTTTCAATTTCCGGCCTCGCAAAGTGAAATGGAAGTTACTTGACCTTAAATACATCTACCACTAAAGTGGGGATGAGATTGAAGTACTTTGAACAGTTTGTGAATGGGCACTTGCGATCTCTCAGAAGACCTCTGATAATTGGTTATTCAAAGTGTGTATCATCGATAATTTTCTTGAGAAATAATTATCAACAACTTCAAATATGATAAATTGGCAACGTAAACCTTTGGATTCCCATGCGTACCTTCATGAGTTCAGCATGCCGATTCAGCTGTGTTTCTTTAACCCACATCATAGCAGTTTCAAGCGAATCGCGAAGGTGATTAAGAAGGTCGTGAAGTGGAGTCAACCTGACAATACAACATATAAATTGCTTAAATTGGTCAGTACCTTTCTTTCGTCGAAGAAGTTTGTGCGAGCATAGACATTTTTCAACCGAAGATATCACAATTTTCTAAAACAATAAAATATGATGTATTATTTAACAGGAGCTAACCTCAGTCTGCATGTAATTGTTGTCGACTGATTGCAGCAGGTTGACAGTCATCTGCACAACTTCGTCGAAATTCATCGCTGTTTTGAGCGATCAAGACGTTTGTAACTAAAAAATAATGTAATTTGATTTTTTAAAATTCTTTCTGCATACGAAGATGAACCGATCGACAGCGATATATCAAAATTGTCTCATCAGTCGCTGTGTTGTTCGGGGGGTTATTTTCAGAATAACTATTGGGCGCTAATATTGTATCTCAAAGTGCCTGCTTAAACCGGGGAGAGAGAAAAGAAGGTGATTTATTTAAATTTACACTTAAACCGGGGAGAGAGAAAAGAAGGTATGGCATAAGAAGAGAAAGACAATCTAACTGCATGTCTCAAGTCACGAATGACTCCACTGCCCCTCCTCGCTCTCCTCTGCCCCTCCTTACCCATTGACCCCACCCCTTATGATCTCCGGTCACAATAAGTAAGGGTGTGGTGTCGAAATTGGCGTTGTCGACAATACGATCAGTCACGGGGTCTCACAGGGCTTACCAACAATCCTAGATGAGACCAGCTGATAATTCTAAAGAAACGACAAGCATAGTTCAGATCAATGATGAAATGATAACGCAATCTAAAACAACAAAACCGAAGACTCCATTTCGTTTGGGCGCAAAAGCAACAATGGTAGCAGGGGAAACGAATTTAGTAGTGCGAAAACTCGAGTGATTCAAACAAGAAGCGGCCAGAGTCTGCGTGGAAAAGGTCATTGCGCAAAGGTGAAGAAAGAAAGGAAATGTATCCATCCCTCCCCCCTTTCCTTCTCCCAGACACCCTTGTCCGTACACATTCAAACACAGACTCATTAGATATCACCTCTGTAACAACGTAGCCGTTGCGCGATCAACAGCAGACGCGCAAAAAGGAAAATCAGCAGATGTTATCTTGTCAAGTGAACTTCTCACTGCCACTCTTATCGCCTCATGCAGACACAAAGGCGCCGCCAGCTCTGGTAAGAGTTTTAAAGTGTGAAATCTGCAGGGTTCCAACTGGGAAATTCTACTGGTGTATCTGGGATACCACTAGGAAAGTCATTATCTCTGTGATATCACACAATGGAATTTCCCAGTGGGATCCCAGTTTGATCCAGGTGGACATGGTGTCAGAAGGTGTCCCACTTGGAAACTGTATCCTTGCTGAGGCGAAAATTCGCAATGGTCTCGCTATCTCAATTCCGCACATCCCCTCTTCGGTTATGCATAACAGAAAACGTGCAGAACGATCGGCTCTCAGATATCAATGAAAAAATTGCGCGGAGAAGTATGGCCGACAATGTACATGAAAGGAAGTGACATGAAAGTATCAACAGAACACGCACACGAGAAAATAAAAAAAAAGAATCCCATGGAAGCGAGACAAATAACCCACTTTGGAATGGCTCTCATTGAGGGGCCTGCACATCAAAGGAAAAAGGCGGGAAATTTGAATTTTTAATGTCCGCTCAACATGACCATGCTCCATGTTGTCATCCTCTCAACATGCCCATACTCCATGTTGCCATCCTCTCAACATGACCATACTCCATGTTGCCATCCTCTCTATATGACCACACTCCATGTTGCCATCCTCTCAACATGACCATACTCCGTGTTGTCATCATCTCAACATGACCATACTCCATGTTGCCATCCTCTCTATATGACCACACTCCATGTTGTCATCCTCTCAACATGATCATACTCCATGTTGCCATCCTCTCAACATGACCATACTCCATGTTGCCATCCTCTCTATATGACCACACTCCATGTTGCCATCCTAACAGCATGAGCATACTCCATGTTGCCATCCTATCTATATGACCACACTCCATGTTGCCATCCTAACAGCATGAGCATACTCCATGTTGCCATCCTATCTATATGACCACACTTCATGTTGTCATCCTCTCAACATGATCATACTCCATGTTGCCATCCTCTCTATATGACCATACTCCATGTTGCCATCCTCTCTATATGACCACACTCCATGTTGCCATCCTCTCAACATGATCATACTCCATGTTGTCATCCTCTCAACATGACCATACTCCATGTTGCCATCCTCTCAACATTACCATACTCCATGTTGCCATCCTCTCTATATGACCACACTCCATGTTGCCATCCTCTCAACATGGCCATACTCCGTGTTGTCATCCTCTCAACATGATCATACTCCATGTTGCCATCCTCTCAACATGACCATACTTCATGTTGTCATCCTCTCAACATGACCATACTCCATGTTGCCATCCTCTCTATATTACCACACTCCATGTTGTCATCCTCTCAACATGATCATACTCCATGTTGCCATCCTCTCAACATGACCATACTCCATGTTGCCATCCTCTCTATATGACCACACTCATGTTGCCATCCTAACAGCATGAGCATACTCCATGTTGCCATCCTATCTATATGACCACACTCCATGTTGTCATCCTCTCAACATGATCATACTCCATGTTGCCATCCTCTCTATATGACCATACTCCATGTTGCCATCCTCTCTATATGACCACACTCCATGTTGCCATCCTCTCAACATGATCATACTCCATGTTGCCATCCTCTCTATATGACCATACTCCATGTTGTCATCATCTCAACATGACCATACTCCATGTTGTCATCCTCTCAACATGATCATACTCCATGTTGCCATCCTCTCAACATGACCATACTCCATGTTGTCATCATCTCAACATGACCATACTCCATGTTGCCATCCTCTCTATATGACCATACTCCATGTTGTCATCATCTCAACATGACCATACTCCATGTTGTCATCCTCTCAACATGATCATACTCCATGTTGCCATCCTCTCTATATGACCATACTCCATGTTGTCATCATCTCAACATGACCATACTCCATGTTGTCATCATCTCAACATGACCATACTCCATGTTGCCATCCTCTCTAAATGACCACACTCCATGTTGTCATCCTCTCAACATGATCATACTCCATGTTGCCATCCTCTCTATATGACCATACTCCATGTTGCCATCCTCTCTATATGACCACACTCCATGTTGCCATCCTCTCTATATGACCATACTCCATGTTGCCATCCTCTCTATATGACCATACTCCATGTTGCCATCCTCTCTATATGACCACACTCCATGTTGCCATCCTCTCAACATTACCATACTCCATGTTGCCATCCTCTCTATATGACCACACTCCATGTTGTCATCCTCTCAACATGATCATACTCCATGTTGCCATCCTCTCTATATGACCATACTCCATGTTGCCATCCTCTCTATATGACCATACTCCATGTTGCCATCCTCTCTATATGACCACACTCCATGTTGTCATCCTCTCAACATGATCATACTCCATGTTGCCATCCTCTCTATATGACCATACTCCATGTTGTCATCATCTCAACATGACCATACTCCATGTTGCCATCCTCTCTACATGACCATACTCCATGTTGTCATCATCTCAACATGACCATATTCCATGTTGTCATCCTCTCAACATGATCATACTCCATGTTGCCATCCTCTCTATATGACCATACTCCATGTTGTCATCATCTCAACATGACCATACTCCATGTTGTCATCATCTCAACATGACCATACTCCATGTTGCCATCCTCTCTAAATGACCACACTCCATGTTGTCATCCTCTCAACATGATCATACTCCATGTTGCCATCCTCTCTATATGACCATACTCCATGTTGCCATCCTCTCTATATGACCACACTCCATGTTGCCATCCTCTCTATATGACCATACTCCATGTTGCCATCCTCTCTATATGACCATACTCCATGTTGCCATCCTCTCTATATGACCACACTCCATGTTGCCATCCTCTCAACATTACCATACTCCATGTTGCCATCCTCTCTATATGACCACACTCCATGTTGTCATCCTCTCAACATGATCATACTCCATGTTGCCATCCTCTCTATATGACCATACTCCATGTTGCCATCCTCTCTATATGACCATACTCCATGTTGCCATCCTCTCTATATGACCACACTCCATGTTGTCATCCTCTCAACATGATCATACTCCATGTTGCCATCCTCTCTATATGACCATACTCCATGTTGTCATCATCTCAACATGACCATACTCCATGTTGTCATCCTCTCAACAGGATCATACTCCATGTTGCCATCCTCTCAACATGACCATACTCCATGTTGTCATCATCTCAACATGACCATACTCCATGTTGCCATCCTCTCTACATGACCACACTCCATGTTGTCATCCTCTCAACATGATCATACTCCATGTTGCCATCCTCTCTATATGACCATACTCCATGTTGTCATCATCTCAACATGACCATACTCCATGTTGTCATCCTCTCAACAGGATCATACTCCATGTTGCCATCCTCTCAACATGACCATACTCCATGTTGTCATCATCTCAACATGACCATACTCCATGTTGCCATCCTCTCTACATGACCATACTCCATGTTGTCATCATCTCAACATGACCATACTCCATGTTGTCATCCTCTCAACATGATCATACTCCATGTTGCCATCCTCTCTATATGACCATACTCCATGTTGTCATCATCTCAACATGACCATACTCCATGTTGTCATCATCTCAACATGACCATACTCCATGTTGCCATCCTCTCTAAATGACCACACTCCATGTTGTCATCCTCTCAACATGATCATACTCCATGTTGCCATCCTCTCTATATGACCATACTCCATGTTGCCATCCTCTCTATATGACCACACTCCATGTTGCCATCCTCTCTATATGACCATACTCCATGTTGCCATCCTCTCTATATGACCATACTCCATGTTGCCATCCTCTCTATATGACCACACTCCATGTTGCCATCCTCTCAACATTACCATACTCCATGTTGCCATCCTCTCTATATGACCACACTCCATGTTGTCATCCTCTCAACATGATCATACTCCATGTTGCCATCCTCTCTATATGACCATACTCCATGTTGCCATCCTCTCTATATGACCATACTCCATGTTGCCATCCTCTCTATATGACCACACTCCATGTTGTCATCCTCTCAACATGATCATACTCCATGTTGCCATCCTCTCTATATGACCATACTCCATGTTGTCATCATCTCAACATGACCATACTCCATGTTGTCATCCTCTCAACAGGATCATACTCCATGTTGCCATCCTCTCAACATGACCATACTCCATGTTGTCATCATCTCAACATGACCATACTCCATGTTGCCATCCTCTCTACATGACCATACTCCATGTTGTCATCATCTCAACATGACCATACTCCATGTTGTCATCCTCTCAACATGATCATACTCCATGTTGCCATCCTCTCTATATGACCATACTCCATGTTGTCATCATCTCAACATGACCATACTCCATGTTGTCATCCTCTCAACATGATCATACTCCATGTTGCCATCCTCTCAACATGACCATACTTCATGTTGTCATCCTCTCAACATGACCATACTCCATGTTGCCATCCTCTCAACATTACCATACTCCATGTTGCCATCCTCTCTATATGACCACACTCCATGTTGTCATCCTCTCAACATGATCATACTCCATGTTGCCATCCTCTCTATATGACCATACTCCATGGTGCCATCCTCTCTATATGACCATACTCCATGTTGCCATCCTCTCTATATGACCACACTCCATGTTGCCATCCTCTCAACATTACCATACTCCATGTTGCCATCCTCTCAACATTACCATACTCCATGTTGCCATCCTCTCTATCTGACCACACTCCATGTTGTCATCCTCTCAACATTACCATACTCCATGTTGCCATCCTCTCTATATGACCATACTCCATGTTGCCATCCTCTCAACATGATCATACTCCATGTTGCCATCCTCTCTATATGACCACACTCCATGTTGTCATCCTCTCAACATGATCATACTCCATGTTGCCATCCTCTCTATATGACCACACTCCATGTTGTCATCCTCTCAACATGATCATACTCCATGTTGCCATCCTCTCTATATGACCATACTCCATGTTGCCATCCTCTCTATATGACCACACTCCATGTTGCCATCCTCTTTATATGACCAGACTCCATGTTGCCATCCTCTCAACATGACCATACTCCATGTTGTCATCATCTCAACATGACCATACTCCATGTTGCCATCCTCTCTATATGACCACACTCCATGTTGTCATCCTCTCAACATGATCATACTCCATGTTGCCATCCTCTCTATATGACCATACTCCATGTTGCCATCCTCTCTATATGACCACACTCCATGTTGCCATCCTCTCTATATGACCATACTCCATGTTGTCATCCTCTCAACATGATCATACTCCATGTTGCCATCCTCTCTATATGACCATACTCCATGTTGCCATCCTCTCTATATGACCATACTCCATGTTGTCATCATCTCAACATGATCATACTCCATGTTGCCATCCTCTCTATATGACCACACTCCATGTTGTCATCCTCTCAACATGATCATACTCCATGTTGCCATCCTCTCTATATGACCATACTCCATGTTGCCATCCTCTCTATATGACCACACTCCATGTTGCCATCCTCTCTATATGACCAGACTCCATGTTGCCATCCTCTCAACATGACCATACTCCATGTTGTCATCATCTCAACATGACCATACTCCATGTTGCCATCCTCTCTATATGACCATACTCCATGTTGCCATCCTCTCTATATGACCATACTCCATGTTGCCATCCTCTCTATATGACCACACTCCATGTTGCCATCCTCTCAACATTACCATACTCCATGTTGCCATCCTCTCTATATGACCACACTCCATGTTGTCATCCTCTCAACATGATCATACTCCATGTTGCCATCCTCTCTATATGACCATACTCCATGTTGCCATCCTCTCTATATGACCATACTCCATGTTGCCATCCTCTCTATATGACCACACTCCATGTTGTCATCCTCTCAACATGACCATACTCCATGTTGTCATCATCTCAACATGACCATACTCCATGTTGCCATCCTCTCTAAATGACCACACTCCATGTTGTCATCCTCTCAACATGATCATACTCCATGTTGCCATCCTCTCTATATGACCATACTCCATGTTGCCATCCTCTCTATATGACCATACTCCATGTTGCCATCCTCTCTATATGACCACACTCCATGTTGTCATCCTCTCAACATGATCATACTCCATGTTGCCATCCTCTCTATATGACCATACTCCATGTTGCCATCCTCTCTATATGACCATACTCCATGTTGTCATCATCTCAACATGACCATACTCCATGTTGTCATCCTCTCAACATGATCATACTCCATGTTGCCATCCTCTCTATATGACCATACTCCATGTTGTCATCATCTCAACATGACCATACTCCATGTTGTCATCCTCTCAACATGATCATACTCCATGTTGCCATCCTCTCAACATGACCATACTTCATGTTGTCATCCTCTCAACATGACCATACTCCATGTTGCCATCCTCTCAACATTACCATACTCCATGTTGCCATCCTCTCTATATGACCACACTCCATGTTGTCATCCTCTCAACATGATCATACTCCATGTTGCCATCCTCTCTATATGACCATACTCCATGTTGCCATCCTCTCTATATGACCATACTCCATGTTGCCATCCTCTCTATATGACCACACTCCATGTTGCCATCCTCTCAACATTACCATACTCCATGTTGCCATCCTCTCAACATTACCATACTCCATGTTGCCATCCTCTCTATCTGACCACACTCCATGTTGTCATCCTCTCAACATTACCATACTCCATGTTGCCATCCTCTCTATATGACCATACTCCATGTTGCCATCCTCTCAACATGATCATACTCCATGTTGCCATCCTCTCTATATGACCACACTCCATGTTGTCATCCTCTCAACATGATCATACTCCATGTTGCCATCCTCTCTATATGACCACACTCCATGTTGTCATCCTCTCAACATGATCATACTCCATGTTGCCATCCTCTCTATATGACCATACTCCATGTTGCCATCCTCTCTATATGACCACACTCCATGTTGCCATCCTCTTTATATGACCAGACTCCATGTTGCCATCCTCTCAACATGACCATACTCCATGTTGTCATCATCTCAACATGACCATACTCCATGTTGCCATCCTCTCTATATGACCACACTCCATGTTGTCATCCTCTCAACATGATCATACTCCATGTTGCCATCCTCTCTATATGACCATACTCCATGTTGCCATCCTCTCTATATGACCATACTCCATGTTGCCATCCTCTCTATATGACCACACTCCATGTTGTCATCCTCTCAACATGATCATACTCCATGTTGCCATCCTCTCTATATGACCATACTCCATGTTGCCATCCTCTCTATATGACCATACTCCATGTTGCCATCCTCTCAACATGATCATACTCCATGTTGCCATCCTCTCTATATGACCACACTCCATGTTGTCATCCTCTCAACATGATCATACTCCATGTTGCCATCCTCTCTATATGACCACACTCCATGTTGTCATCCTCTCAACATGATCATACTCCATGTTGCCATCCTCTCTATATGACCATACTCCATGTTGCCATCCTCTCTATATGACCACACTCCATGTTGCCATCCTCTCTATATGACCACACTCCATGTTGTCATCCTCTCAACATGATCATACTCCATGTTGCCATCCTCTCTATATGACCATACTCCATGTTGCCATCCTCTCTATATGACCATACTCCATGTTGTCATCATCTCAACATGACCATACTCCATGTTGTCATCCTCTCAACATGATCATACTCCATGTTGCCATCCTCTCTATATGACCATACTCCATGTTGTCATCATCTCAACATGACCATACTCCATGTTGTCATCCTCTCAACATGATCATACTCCATGTTGCCATCCTCTCAACATGACCATACTTCATGTTGTCATCCTCTCAACATGACCATACTCCATGTTGCCATCCTCTCAACATTACCATACTCCATGTTGCCATCCTCTCTATATGACCACACTCCATGTTGTCATCCTCTCAACATGATCATACTCCATGTTGCCATCCTCTCTATATGACCATACTCCATGTTGCCATCCTCTCTATATGACCATACTCCATGTTGCCATCCTCTCTATATGACCACACTCCATGTTGCCATCCTCTCAACATTACCATACTCCATGTTGCCATCCTCTCAACATTACCATACTCCATGTTGCCATCCTCTCTATCTGACCACACTCCATGTTGTCATCCTCTCAACATTACCATACTCCATGTTGCCATCCTCTCTATATGACCATACTCCATGTTGCCATCCTCTCAACATGATCATACTCCATGTTGCCATCCTCTCTATATGACCACACTCCATGTTGTCATCCTCTCAACATGATCATACTCCATGTTGCCATCCTCTCTATATGACCACACTCCATGTTGTCATCCTCTCAACATGATCATACTCCATGTTGCCATCCTCTCTATATGACCATACTCCATGTTGCCATCCTCTCTATATGACCACACTCCATGTTGCCATCCTCTTTATATGACCAGACTCCATGTTGCCATCCTCTCAACATGACCATACTCCATGTTGTCATCATCTCAACATGACCATACTCCATGTTGCCATCCTCTCTATATGACCACACTCCATGTTGTCATCCTCTCAACATGATCATACTCCATGTTGCCATCCTCTCTATATGACCATACTCCATGTTGCCATCCTCTCTATATGACCATACTCCATGTTGCCATCCTCTCTATATGACCACACTCCATGTTGTCATCCTCTCAACATGATCATACTCCATGTTGCCATCCTCTCTATATGACCATACTCCATGTTGCCATCCTCTCTATATGACCATACTCCATGTTGCCATCCTCTCTATATGACCACACTCCATGTTGCCATCCTCTCTATATGACCACACTCCATGTTGCCATCCTCTCAACATTACCATACTCCATGTTGCCATCCTCTCTATATGACCACACTCCATGTTGTCATCCTCTCAACATGATCATACTCCATGTTGCCATCCTCTCTATATGACCACACTCCATGTTGTCATCCTCTCAACATTACCATACTCCATGTTGCCATCCTCTCTATATGACCATACTCCATGTTGCCATCCTCTCAACATGATCATACTCCATGTTGCCATCCTCTCTATATGACCACACTCCATGTTGTCATCCTCTCAACATGATCATACTCCATGTTGCCATCCTCTCTATATGACCACACTCCATGTTGTCATCCTCTCAACATGATCATACTCCATGTTGCCATCCTCTCTATATGACCATACTCCATGTTGCCATCCTCTCTATATGACCACACTCCATGTTGCCATCCTCTTTATATGACCAGACTCCATGTTGCCATCCTCTCAACATGACCATACTCCATGTTGTCATCATCTCAACATGACCATACTCCATGTTGCCATCCTCTCTATATGACCACACTCCATGTTGTCATCCTCTCAACATGATCATACTCCATGTTGCCATCCTCTCTATATGACCATACTCCATGTTGCCATCCTCTCTATATGACCATACTCCATGTTGCCATCCTCTCTATATGACCACACTCCATGTTGTCATCCTCTCAACATGATCATACTCCATGTTGCCATCCTCTCTATATGACCATACTCCATGTTGCCATCCTCTCTATATGACCATACTCCATGTTGCCATCCTCTCTATATGACCACACTCCATGTTGCCATCCTCTCTATATGACCACACTCCATGTTGCCATCCTCTCAACATTACCATACTCCATGTTGCCATCCTCTCTATATGACCACACTCCATGTTGTCATCCTCTCAACATGATCATACTCCATGTTGCCATCCTCTCTATATGACCATACTCCATGTTGCCATCCTCTCTATATGACCACACTCCATGTTGTCATCCTCTCAACATGACCATACTCCATGTTGTCATCATCTCAACATGACCATACTCCATGTTGCCATCCTCTCTATATGACCACACTCCATGTTGCCATCCTCTCTATATGACCATACTCCATGTTGCCATCCTCTCTATATGACCACACTCCATGTTGCCATCCTCTCAACATTACCATACTCCATGTTGCCATCCTCTCTATATGACCACACTCCATGTTGTCATCCTCTCAACATGATCATACTCCATGTTGCCATCCTCTCTATATGACCATACTCCATGTTGCCATCCTCTCTATATGACCACACTCCATGTTGCCATCCTCTCTATATGACCAGACTCCATGTTGCCATCCTCTCAACATGACCATACTCCATGTTGTCATCATCTCAACATGACCATACTCCATGTTGCCATCCTCTCTATATGACCACACTCCATGTTGTCATCCTCTCAACATGATCATACTCCATGTTGCCATCCTCTCTATATGACCATACTCCATGTTGCCATCCTCTCTATATGACCATACTCCATGTTGCCATCCTCTCTATATGACCATACTCCATGTTGCCATCCTCTCTATATGACCACACTCCATGTTGCCATCCTCTCAACATTACCATACTCCATGTTGCCATCCTCTCTATATGACCATACTCCATGTTGCCATCCTCTCTATATGACCATACTCCATGTTGCCATCCTCTCTATATGACCACACTCCATGTTGCCATCCTCTCAACATTACCATACTCCATGTTGCCATCCTCTCTATATGACCACACTCCATGTTGTCATCCTCTCAACATGATCATACTCCATGTTGCCATCCTCTCTATATGACCATACTCCATGTTGCCATCCTCTCTATATGACCATACTCCATGTTGCCATCCTCTCTATATGACCACACTCCATGTTGTCATCCTCTCAACATGACCATACTCCATGTTGTCATCATCTCAACATGACCATACTCCATGTTGCCATCCTCTCTAAATGACCACACTCCATGTTGTCATCCTCTCAACATGATCATACTCCATGTTGCCATCCTCTCTATATGACCATACTCCATGTTGCCATCCTCTCTATATGACCATACTCCATGTTGCCATCCTCTCTATATGACCACACTCCATGTTGCCATCCTCTCTATATGACCATACTCCATGTTGCCATCCTCTCTATATGACCACACTCCATGTTGTCATCCTCTCAACATGATCATACTCCATGTTGCCATCCTCTCTATATGACCATACTCCATGTTGCCATCCTCTCTATATGACCATACTCCATGTTGCCATCCTCTCTATATGACCACACTCCATGTTGTCATCCTCTCAACATGATCATACTCCATGTTGCCATCCTCTCTATATGACCATACTCCATGTTGTCATCATCTCTATATGACCATACTCCATGTTGTCATCATCTCAACATGACCATACTCCATGTTGTCATCCTCTCAACATGATCATACTCCATGTTGCCATCCTCTCAACATGACCATACTTCATGTTGTCATCCTCTCAACATGACCATACTCCATGTTGCCATCCTCTCAACATTACCATACTCCATGTTGCCATCCTCTCTATATGACCACACTCCATGTTGTCATCCTCTCAACATGATCATACTCCATGTTGCCATCCTCTCTATATGACCATACTCCATGTTGCCATCCTCTCTATATGACCATACTCCATGTTGCCATCCTCTCTATATGACCACACTCCATGTTGCCATCCTCTCAACATTACCATACTCCATGTTGCCATCCTCTCTATATGACCACACTCCATGTTGTCATCATCTCAACATGACCATACTCCATGTTGCCATCCTCTCAACATTACCATACTCCATGTTGCCATCCTCTCAACATTACCATACTCCATGTTGCCATCCTCTCTATATGACCACACTCCATGTTGTCATCCTCTCAACATTACCATACTCCATGTTGCCATCCTCTCTATATGACCACACTCCATGTTGTCATCCTCTCAACATGATCATACTCCATGTTGCCATCCTCTCTATATGACCATACTCCGTGTTGCCATCCTCTCAACATGACCATACTTCATGTTGTCATCATCTCAACATGACCATACTCCATGTTGCCATCCTCTCTATATGACCACACTCCATGTTGTCATCCTCTCAACATGATCATACTCCATGTTGCCATCCTCTCTATATGACCACACTCCATGTTGCCATCCTCTCAACATGACCATACTTCATGTTGTCATCATCTCAACATGACCATACTCCATGTTGCCATCCTCTCAACATTACCATACTCCATGTTGACATCCTCTCAACATTACCATACTCCATGTTGCCATCCTCTCTATATGACCACACTCCATGTTGTCATCCTCTCAACATGATCATACTCCATGTTGCCATCCTCTCTATATGACCATACTCCATGTTGCCATCCTCTCTATATGACCATACTCCATGTTGCCATCCTCTCTATATGACCACACTCCATGTTGCCATCCTCTCAACATTACCATACTCCATGTTGCCATCCTCTCTATATGACCACACTCCATGTTGTCATCCTCTCAACATGATCATACTCCATGTTGCCATCCTCTCTATATGACCACACTCCATGTTGCCATCCTCTCAACATGACCATACTTCATGTTGTCATCATCTCAACATGACCATACTCCATGTTGCCATCCTCTCAACATTACCATACTCCATGTTGCCATCCTCTCAACATTACCATACTCCATGTTGCCATCCTCTCTATATGACCACACTCCATGTTGTCATCCTCTCAACATTACCATACTCCATGTTGCCATCCTCTCTATATGACCACACTCCATGTTGTCATCCTCTCAACATGATCATACTCCATGTTGCCATCCTCTCTATATGACCATACTCCATGTTGCCATCCTCTCAACATGACCATACTTCATGTTGTCATCATCTCAACATGACCATACTCCATGTTGTCATCCTCTCAACATGACCATACTCCATGTTGTCATCATCTCAACATGACCATACTCCATGTTGTCATCCTCTCAACATGATCATACTCCATGTTGCCATCCTCTCTATATGACCATACTCCATGTTGCCATCCTCTCTATATGACCATACTCCATGTTGCCATCCTCTCTATATGACCACACTCCATGTTGCCATCCTCTCAACATGATCATACTCCATGTTGCCATCCTCTCTATATGACCATACTCCATGTTGCCATCCTCTCTATATGACCATACTCCATGTTGCCATCCTCTCTATATGACCACACTCCATGTTGTCATCCTCTCAACATGACCATACTCCATGTTGTCATCATCTCAACATGATCATACTCCATGTTGCCATCCTCTCTAAATGACTACACTCCATGTTGTCATCCTCTCAACATGATCATACTCCATGTTGCCATCCTCTCTATATGACCATACTCCATGTTGCCATCCTCTCTATATGACCATACTCCATGTTGCCATCCTCTCTATATGACCACACTCCATGTTGCCATCCTCTCTATATGACCATACTCCATGTTGCCATCCTCTCTATATGACCACACTCCATGTTGTCATCCTCTCAACATGATCATACTCCATGTTGCCATCCTCTCTATATGACCATACTCCATGTTGCCATCCTCTCTATATGACCATACTCCATGTTGCCATCCTCTCTATATGACCACACTCCATGTTGTCATCCTCTCAACATGATCATACTCCATGTTGCCATCCTCTCTATATGACCATACTCCATGTTGTCATCATCTCTATATGACCATACTCCATGTTGTCATCATCTCAACATGACCATACTCCATGTTGTCATCCTCTCAACATGACCATACTCCATGTTGTCATCATCTCAACATGACCATACTCCATGTTGTCATCCTCTCAACATGATCATACTCCATGTTGCCATCCTCTCTATATGACCATACTCCATGTTGCCATCCTCTCTATATGACCATACTCCATGTTGTCATCATCTCAACATGACCATACTCCATGTTGTCATCCTCTCAACATGACCATACTCCATGTTGTCATCATCTCAACATGACCATACTCCATGTTGTCATCCTCTCAACATGATCATACTTCATGTTGTCATCATCTCAACATGACCATACTCCATGTTGTCATCCTCTCAACATGACCATACTCCATGTTGTCATCATCTCAACATGACCATACTCCATGTTGTCATCCTCTCAACATGATCATACTCCATGTTGCCATCCTCTCTATATGACCATACTCCATGTTGCCATCCTCTCTATATGACCATACTCCATGTTGTCATCATCTCAACATGACCATACTCCATGTTGTCATCCTCTCAACATGACCATACTCCATGTTGTCATCATCTCAACATGACCATACTCCATGTTGTCATCCTCTCAACATGATCATACTTCATGTTGTCATCATCTCAACATGACCATACTCCATGTTGTCATCCTCTCTATATGACCATACTCCATGTTGCCATCCTCTCTATATGACCATACTCCATGTTGTCATCATCTCAACATGACCATACTCCATGTTGTCATCCTCTCAACATGACCATACTCCATGTTGTCATCATCTCAACATGACCATACTCCATGTTGTCATCCTCTCAACATGATCATACTCCATGTTGCCATCCTCTCTATATGACCATACTCCATGTTGCCATCCTCTCTATATGACCATACTCCATGTTGCCATCCTCTCTATATGACCACACTCCATGTTGTCATCCTCTCAACATGATCATACTCCATGTTGCCATCCTCTCTATATGACCATACTCCATGTTGTCATCATCTCTATATGACCATACTCCATGTTGTCATCATCTCAACATGACCATACTCCATGTTGTCATCCTCTCAACATGATCATACTCCATGTTGCCATCCTCTCTATATGACCATACTCCATGTTGCCATCCTCTCTATATGACCATACTCCATGTTGTCATCATCTCAACATGACCATACTCCATGTTGTCATCCTCTCAACATGACCATACTCCATGTTGTCATCATCTCAACATGACCATACTCCATGTTGTCATCCTCTCAACATGATCATACTTCATGTTGTCATCATCTCAACATGACCATACTCCATGTTGTCATCCTCTCAACATGACCATACTCCATGTTGTCATCATCTCAACATGACCATACTCCATGTTGTCATCCTCTCAACATGATCATACTCCATGTTGCCATCCTCTCTATATGACCATACTCCATGTTGCCATCCTCTCTATATGACCATACTCCATGTTGTCATCATCTCAACATGACCATACTCCATGTTGTCATCCTCTCAACATGACCATACTCCATGTTGTCATCATCTCAACATGACCATACTCCATGTTGTCATCCTCTCAACATGATCATACTTCATGTTGTCATCATCTCAACATGACCATACTCCATGTTGTCATCCTCTCAACATGACCATACTCCATGTTGTCATCATCTCAACATGACCATACTCCATGTTGTCATCCTCTCAACATGATCATACTCCATGTTGCCATCCTCTCTATATGACCATACTCCATGTTGCCATCCTCTCTATATGACCATACTCCATGTTGCCATCCTCTCTATATGACCACACTCCATGTTGCCATCCTCTCAACATGATCATACTCCATGTTGCCATCCTCTCTATATGACCATACTCCATGTTGCCATCCTCTCTATATGACCATACTCCATGTTGCCATCCTCTCTATATGACCACACTCCATGTTGTCATCCTCTCAACATGACCATACTCCATGTTGTCATCATCTCAACATGATCATACTCCATGTTGCCATCCTCTCTAAATGACCGCACTCCATGTTGTCATCCTCTCAACATGATCATACTCCATGTTGCCATCCTCTCTATATGACCATACTCCATGTTGCCATCCTCTCTATATGACCATACTCCATGTTGCCATCCTCTCTATATGACCACACTCCATGTTGCCATCCTCTCTATATGACCATACTCCATGTTGCCATCCTCTCTATATGACCACACTCCATGTTGTCATCCTCTCAACATGATCATACTCCATGTTGCCATCCTCTCTATATGACCATACTCCATGTTGCCATCCTCTCTATATGACCATACTCCATGTTGCCATCCTCTCTATATGACCACACTCCATGTTGTCATCCTCTCAACATGATCATACTCCATGTTGCCATCCTCTCTATATGACCATACTCCATGTTGTCATCATCTCTATATGACCATACTCCATGTTGTCATCATCTCAACATGACCATACTCCATGTTGTCATCCTCTCAACATGATCATACTCCATGTTGCCATCCTCTCTAAATGAACACACTCCATGTTGTCATCCTCTCAACATGATCATACTCCATGTTGCCATCCTCTCTATATGACCATACTCCATGTTGTCATCATCTCTATATGACCATACTCCATGTTGTCATCATCTCAACATGACCATACTCCATGTTGTCATCATCTCAACATGATCATACTCCATGTTGCCATCCTCTCTAAATGACCGCACTCCATGTTGTCATCCTCTCAACATGATCATACTCCATGTTGCCATCCTCTCTATATGACCATACTCCATGTTGCCATCCTCTCTATATGACCATACTCCATGTTGCCATCCTCTCTATATGACCACACTCCATGTTGCCATCCTCTCTATATGACCATACTCCATGTTGCCATCCTCTCTATATGACCACACTCCATGTTGTCATCCTCTCAACATGATCATACTCCATGTTGCCATCCTCTCTATATGACCATACTCCATGTTGCCATCCTCTCTATATGACCATACTCCATGTTGCCATCCTCTCTATATGACCACACTCCATGTTGTCATCCTCTCAACATGATCATACTCCATGTTGCCATCCTCTCTATATGACCATACTCCATGTTGTCATCATCTCTATATGACCATACTCCATGTTGTCATCATCTCAACATGACCATACTCCATGTTGTCATCCTCTCAACATGATCATACTCCATGTTGCCATCCTCTCTAAATGAACACACTCCATGTTGTCATCCTCTCAACATGATCATACTCCATGTTGCCATCCTCTCTATATGACCATACTCCATGTTGTCATCATCTCTATATGACCATACTCCATGTTGTCATCATCTCAACATGACCATACTCCATGTTGTCATCCTCTCAACATGACCATACTCCATGTTGTCATCATCTCAACATGACCATACTCCATGTTGTCATCCTCTCAACATGATCATACTCCATGTTGCCATCCTCTCTATATGACCATACTCCATGTTGCCATCCTCTCTATATGACCATACTCCATGTTGCCATCCTCTCTATATGACCACACTCCATGTTGCCATCCTCTCAACATGATCATACTCCATGTTGCCATCCTCTCTATATGACCATACTCCATGTTGTCATCATCTCAACATGACCATACTCCATGTTGTCATCCTCTCAACATGACCATACTCCATGTTGTCATCATCTCAACATGACCATACTCCATGTTGTCATCCTCTCAACATGATCATACTTCATGTTGTCATCATCTCAACATGACCATACTCCATGTTGTCATCCTCTCAACATGACCATACTCCATGTTGTCATCATCTCAACATGACCATACTCCATGTTGTCATCCTCTCAACATGATCATACTCCATGTTGCCATCCTCTCTATATGACCATACTCCATGTTGCCATCCTCTCTATATGACCATACTCCATGTTGCCATCCTCTCTATATGACCACACTCCATGTTGCCATCCTCTCAACATGATCATACTCCATGTTGCCATCCTCTCTATATGACCATACTCCATGTTGCCATCCTCTCTATATGACCATACTCCATGTTGCCATCCTCTCTATATGACCACACTCCATGTTGTCATCCTCTCAACATGACCATACTCCATGTTGTCATCATCTCAACATGATCATACTCCATGTTGCCATCCTCTCTAAATGACCGCACTCCATGTTGTCATCCTCTCAACATGATCATACTCCATGTTGCCATCCTCTCTATATGACCATACTCCATGTTGCCATCCTCTCTATATGACCATACTCCATGTTGCCATCCTCTCTATATGACCACACTCCATGTTGCCATCCTCTCTATATGACCATACTCCATGTTGCCATCCTCTCTATATGACCACACTCCATGTTGTCATCCTCTCAACATGATCATACTCCATGTTGCCATCCTCTCTATATGACCATACTCCATGTTGCCATCCTCTCTATATGACCATACTCCATGTTGCCATCCTCTCTATATGACCACACTCCATGTTGTCATCCTCTCAACATGATCATACTCCATGTTGCCATCCTCTCTATATGACCATACTCCATGTTGTCATCATCTCTATATGACCATACTCCATGTTGTCATCATCTCAACATGACCATACTCCATGTTGTCATCCTCTCAACATGATCATACTCCATGTTGCCATCCTCTCTAAATGAACACACTCCATGTTGTCATCCTCTCAACATGATCATACTCCATGTTGCCATCCTCTCTATATGACCATACTCCATGTTGTCATCATCTCTATATGACCATACTCCATGTTGTCATCATCTCAACATGACCATACTCCATGTTGTCATCCTCTCAACATGACCATACTCCATGTTGTCATCATCTCAACATGACCATACTCCATGTTGTCATCCTCTCAACATGATCATACTCCATGTTGCCATCCTCTCTATATGACCATACTCCATGTTGCCATCCTCTCTATATGACCATACTCCATGTTGCCATCCTCTCTATATGACCACACTCCATGTTGCCATCCTCTCAACATGATCATACTCCATGTTGCCATCCTCTCTATATGACCATACTCCATGTTGCCATCCTCTCTATATGACCATACTCCATGTTGCCATCCTCTCTATATGACCACACTCCATGTTGTCATCCTCTCAACATGACCATACTCCATGTTGTCATCATCTCAACATGATCATACTCCATGTTGCCATCCTCTCTAAATGACCGCACTCCATGTTGTCATCCTCTCAACATGATCATACTCCATGTTGCCATCCTCTCTATATGACCATACTCCATGTTGCCATCCTCTCTATATGACCATACTCCATGTTGCCATCCTCTCTATATGACCACACTCCATGTTGCCATCCTCTCTATATGACCATACTCCATGTTGCCATCCTCTCTATATGACCACACTCCATGTTGTCATCCTCTCAACATGATCATACTCCATGTTGCCATCCTCTCTATATGACCATACTCCATGTTGCCATCCTCTCTATATGACCATACTCCATGTTGCCATCCTCTCTATATGACCACACTCCATGTTGTCATCCTCTCAACATGATCATACTCCATGTTGCCATCCTCTCTATATGACCATACTCCATGTTGTCATCATCTCTATATGACCATACTCCATGTTGTCATCATCTCAACATGACCATACTCCATGTTGTCATCCTCTCAACATGATCATACTCCATGTTGCCATCCTCTCTAAATGAACACACTCCATGTTGTCATCCTCTCAACATGATCATACTCCATGTTGCCATCCTCTCTATATGACCATACTCCATGTTGTCATCATCTCTATATGACCATACTCCATGTTGTCATCATCTCAACATGACCATACTCCATGTTGTCATCCTCTCAACATGACCATACTCCATGTTGTCATCATCTCAACATGACCATACTCCATGTTGTCATCCTCTCAACATGATCATACTCCATGTTGCCATCCTCTCTATATGACCATACTCCATGTTGCCATCCTCTCTATATGACCATACTCCATGTTGCCATCCTCTCTATATGACCACACTCCATGTTGCCATCCTCTCAACATGATCATACTCCATGTTGCCATCCTCTCTATATGACCATACTCCATGTTGCCATCCTCTCTATATGACCACACTCCATGTTGTCATCCTCTCAACATGACCATACTCCATGTTGTCATCATCTCAACATGACCATACTCCATGTTGCCATCCTCTCTAAATGACCACACTCCATGTTGTCATCCTCTCAACATGATCATACTCCATGTTGCCATCCTCTCTATATGACCATACTCCATGTTGCCATCCTCTCTATATGACCATACTCCATGTTGCCATCCTCTCTATATGACCACACTCCATGTTGCCATCCTCTCTATATGACCATACTCCATGTTGCCATCCTCTCTATATGACCACACTCCATGTTGTCATCCTCTCAACATGATCATACTCCATGTTGCCATCCTCTCTATATGACCATACTCCATGTTGCCATCCTCTCTATATGACCATACTCCATGTTGCCATCCTCTCTATATGACCACACTCCATGTTGTCATCCTCTCAACATGATCATACTCCATGTTGCCATCCTCTCTATATGACCACACTCCATGTTGTCATCCTCTCAACATGACCATACTCCATGTTGTCATCATCTCAACATGACCATACTCCATGTTGTCATCCTCTCAACATGATCATACTCCATGTTGCCATCCTCTCTATATGACCATACTCCATGTTGCCATCCTCTCTATATGACCATACTCCATGTTGTCATCATCTCAACATGACCATACTCCATGTTGTCATCCTCTCAACATGACCATACTCCATGTTGTCATCATCTCAACATGACCATACTCCATGTTGTCATCCTCTCAACATGATCATACTTCATGTTGTCATCATCTCAACATGACCATACTCCATGTTGTCATCCTCTCAACATGACCATACTCCATGTTGTCATCATCTCAACATGACCATACTCCATGTTGTCATCCTCTCAACATGATCATACTCCATGTTGCCATCCTCTCTATATGACCATACTCCATGTTGCCATCCTCTCTATATGACCATACTCCATGTTGCCATCCTCTCTATATGACCACACTCCATGTTGCCATCCTCTCAACATGATCATACTCCATGTTGCCATCCTCTCTATATGACCATACTCCATGTTGCCATCCTCTCTATATGACCATACTCCATGTTGCCATCCTCTCTATATGACCACACTCCATGTTGTCATCCTCTCAACATGACCATACTCCATGTTGTCATCATCTCAACATGATCATACTCCATGTTGCCATCCTCTCTAAATGACCGCACTCCATGTTGTCATCCTCTCAACATGATCATACTCCATGTTGCCATCCTCTCTATATGACCATACTCCATGTTGCCATCCTCTCTATATGACCATACTCCATGTTGCCATCCTCTCTATATGACCATACTCCATGTTGTCATCCTCTCAACATGATCATACTTCATGTTGTCATCATCTCAACATGACCATACTCCATGTTGTCATCCTCTCAACATGACCATACTCCATGTTGTCATCATCTCAACATGACCATACTCCATGTTGTCATCCTCTCAACATGATCATACTCCATGTTGCCATCCTCTCTATATGACCATACTCCATGTTGCCATCCTCTCTATATGACCATACTCCATGTTGCCATCCTCTCTATATGACCACACTCCATGTTGCCATCCTCTCAACATGATCATACTCCATGTTGCCATCCTCTCTATATGACCATACTCCATGTTGCCATCCTCTCTATATGACCATACTCCATGTTGCCATCCTCTCTATATGACCACACTCCATGTTGTCATCCTCTCAACATGACCATACTCCATGTTGTCATCATCTCAACATGATCATACTCCATGTTGCCATCCTCTCTAAATGACCGCACTCCATGTTGTCATCCTCTCAACATGATCATACTCCATGTTGCCATCCTCTCTATATGACCATACTCCATGTTGCCATCCTCTCTATATGACCATACTCCATGTTGTCATCATCTCAACATGATCATACTCCATGTTGCCATCCTCTCTAAATGACCGCACTCCATGTTGTCATCCTCTCAACATGATCATACTCCATGTTGCCATCCTCTCTAAATGACCGCACTCCATGTTGTCATCCTCTCAACATGATCATACTTCATGTTGTCATCATCTCAACATGACCATACTCCATGTTGTCATCCTCTCAACATGACCATACTCCATGTTGTCATCATCTCAACATGACCATACTCCATGTTGTCATCCTCTCAACATGATCATACTCCATGTTGCCATCCTCTCTATATGACCATACTCCATGTTGCCATCCTCTCTATATGACCATACTCCATGTTGCCATCCTCTCTATATGACCACACTCCATGTTGCCATCCTCTCAACATGATCATACTCCATGTTGCCATCCTCTCTATATGACCATACTCCATGTTGCCATCCTCTCTATATGACCATACTCCATGTTGCCATCCTCTCTATATGACCACACTCCATGTTGTCATCCTCTCAACATGACCATACTCCATGTTGTCATCATCTCAACATGATCATACTCCATGTTGCCATCCTCTCTAAATGACCGCACTCCATGTTGTCATCCTCTCAACATGATCATACTCCATGTTGCCATCCTCTCTATATGACCATACTCCATGTTGCCATCCTCTCTATATGACCATACTCCATGTTGCCATCCTCTCTATATGACCATACTCCATGTTGTCATCCTCTCAACATGATCATACTTCATGTTGTCATCATCTCAACATGACCATACTCCATGTTGTCATCCTCTCAACATGACCATACTCCATGTTGTCATCATCTCAACATGACCATACTCCATGTTGTCATCCTCTCAACATGATCATACTCCATGTTGCCATCCTCTCTATATGACCATACTCCATGTTGCCATCCTCTCTATATGACCATACTCCATGTTGCCATCCTCTCTATATGACCACACTCCATGTTGCCATCCTCTCAACATGATCATACTCCATGTTGCCATCCTCTCTATATGACCATACTCCATGTTGCCATCCTCTCTATATGACCATACTCCATGTTGCCATCCTCTCTATATGACCACACTCCATGTTGTCATCCTCTCAACATGACCATACTCCATGTTGTCATCATCTCAACATGATCATACTCCATGTTGCCATCCTCTCTAAATGACCGCACTCCATGTTGTCATCCTCTCAACATGATCATACTCCATGTTGCCATCCTCTCTATATGACCATACTCCATGTTGCCATCCTCTCTATATGACCATACTCCATGTTGCCATCCTCTCTATATGACCACACTCCATGTTGCCATCCTCTCTATATGACCATACTCCATGTTGCCATCCTCTCTATATGACCACACTCCATGTTGTCATCCTCTCAACATGATCATACTCCATGTTGCCATCCTCTCTATATGACCATACTCCATGTTGCCATCCTCTCTATATGACCATACTCCATGTTGCCATCCTCTCTATATGACCACACTCCATGTTGTCATCCTCTCAACATGATCATACTCCATGTTGCCATCCTCTCTATATGACCATACTCCATGTTGTCATCATCTCTATATGACCATACTCCATGTTGTCATCATCTCAACATGACCATACTCCATGTTGTCATCCTCTCAACATGATCATACTCCATGTTGCCATCCTCTCTAAATGAACACACTCCATGTTGTCATCCTCTCAACATGATCATACTCCATGTTGCCATCCTCTCTATATGACCATGCTCCATGTTGTCATCCTCTCTATATGACCATACTCCATGTTGTCATCATCTCAACATGACCATACTCCATGTTGTCATCCTCTCAACACGATCATACTCCATGTTGCCATCCTCTCAACATGACCATACTCCATGTTGTCATCCTCTCAACATGATCATACTCCATGTTGCCATCCTCTCTATATGACCATACTCCATGTTGTCATCATCTCAACATGACCATACTCCATGTTGTCATCCTCTCAACATGATCATACTCCATGTTGCCATCCTCTCAACATGACCATACTTCATGTTGTCATCATCTCAACATGACCATACTCCATGTTGCCATCCTCTCAACATTACCATACTCCATGTTGCCATCCTCTCTATATGACCATACTCCATGTTGTCATCATCTCAACATGACCATACTCCATATTTGTCATCATCTCAACATGATCATACTCCATGTTGTCATCCTCTCAACATGATCATACTCCATGTTGCCATCCTCTCTATATGACCACACTCCATGTTGTCATCCTCTCAACATGATCATACTCCATGTTGCCATCCTCTCTATATGACCATACTCCATGTTGCCATCCTCTCTATATGACCACACTCCATGTTGTCATCCTCTCAACATGATCATACTCCATGTTGCCATCCTCTCTATATGACCACACTCCATGTTGTCATCCTCTCAACATGATCATACTCCATGTTGCCATCCTCTCTATATGACCATACTCCATGTTGTCATCATCTCAACATGACCATACTCCATGTTGTCATCATCTTAACATGACCATACTCCATGTTGTCATCCTCTCAACATGATCATACTCCATGTTGCCATCCTCTCAACATGACCATACTTCATGTTGTCATCCTCTCAACATGACCATACTCCATGTTGCCATCCTCTCAACATTACCATACTCCATGTTGCCATCCTCTCTATATGACCACACTCCATGTTGTCATCCTCTCTATATGACCATACTCCATGTTGCCATCCTCTCTATATGACCACACTCCATGTTGCCATCCTCTCAACATTACCGTACTCCATGTTGCCATCCTCTCTATATGACCACACTCCATGTTGTCATCCTCTCAACATGATCATACTCCATGTTGCCATCCTCTCTATATGACCACACTCCATGTTGTCATCCTCTCAACATTACCATACTCCATGTTGCCATCCTCTCTATATGACCACACTCCATGTTGTCATCCTCTCAACATGATCATACTCCATGTTGCCATCCTCTCTATATGACCATACTCCATGTTGCCATCCTCTCAACATGACCATACTTCATGTTGTCATCATCTCAACATGACCATACTCCATGTTGCCATCCTCTCTATATGACCACACTCCATGTTGTCATCCTCTCAACATGATCATACTCCATGTTGCCATCCTCTCTATATGACCATACTCCATGTTGCCATCCTCTCTATATGACCATACTCCATGTTGCCATCCTCTCTATATGACCATACTCCATGTTGTCATCATCTCAACATGACCATACTCCATGTTGTCATCCTCTCAACATGACCATACTCCATGTTGTCATCATCTCAACATGACCATACTCCATGTTGTCATCCTCTCAACATGATCATACTTCATGTTGTCATCATCTCAACATGACCATACTCCATGTTGTCATCCTCTCAACATGACCATACTCCATGTTGTCATCATCTCAACATGACCATACTCCATGTTGTCATCCTCTCAACATGATCATACTCCATGTTGCCATCCTCTCTATATGACCATACTCCATGTTGCCATCCTCTCTATATGACCATACTCCATGTTGCCATCCTCTCTATATGACCACACTCCATGTTGCCATCCTCTCAACATGATCATACTCCATGTTGCCATCCTCTCTATATGACCATACTCCATGTTGCCATCCTCTCTATATGACCATACTCCATGTTGCCATCCTCTCTATATGACCACACTCCATGTTGTCATCCTCTCAACATGACCATACTCCATGTTGTCATCATCTCAACATGATCATACTCCATGTTGCCATCCTCTCTAAATGACCGCACTCCACGTTGTCATCCTCTCAACATGATCATACTCCATGTTGCCATCCTCTCTATATGACCATACTCCATGTTGCCATCCTCTCTATATGACCATACTCCATGTTGCCATCCTCTCTATATGACCATACTCCATGTTGTCATCCTCTCAACATGATCATACTTCATGTTGTCATCATCTCAACATGACCATACTCCATGTTGTCATCCTCTCAACATGACCATACTCCATGTTGTCATCATCTCAACATGACCATACTCCATGTTGCCATCCTCTCTATATGACCATACTCCATGTTGCCATCCTCTCTATATGACCATACTCCATGTTGCCATCCTCTCTATATGACCACACTCCATGTTGCCATCCTCTCAACATGATCATACTCCATGTTGCCATCCTCTCTATATGACCATACTCCATGTTGCCATCCTCTCTATATGACCATACTCCATGTTGCCATCCTCTCTATATGACCACACTCCATGTTGTCATCCTCTCAACATGACCATACTCCATGTTGTCATCATCTCAACATGATCATACTCCATGTTGCCATCCTCTCTAAATGACCGCACTCCATGTTGTCATCCTCTCAACATGATCATACTCCATGTTGCCATCCTCTCTATATGACCATACTCCATGTTGTCATCCTCTCAACATGATCATACTCCATGTTGTCATCCTCTCAACATGATCATACTCCATGTTGCCATCCTCTCTATATGACCACACTCCATGTTGTCATCCTCTCAACATGATCATACTCCATGTTGCCATCCTCTCTATATGACCATACTCCATGTTGCCATCCTCTCTATATGACCACACTCCATGTTGTCATCCTCTCAACATGATCATACTCCATGTTGCCATCCTCTCTATATGACCACACTCCATGTTGTCATCCTCTCAACATGATCATACTCCATGTTGCCATCCTCTCTATATGACCATACTCCATGTTGTCATCATCTCAACATGACCATACTCCATGTTGTCATCATCTTAACATGACCATACTCCATGTTGTCATCCTCTCAACATGATCATACTCCATGTTGCCATCCTCTCAACATGACCATACTTCATGTTGTCATCCTCTCAACATGACCATACTCCATGTTGCCATCCTCTCAACATTACCATACTCCATGTTGCCATCCTCTCTATATGACCACACTCCATGTTGTCATCCTCTCTATATGACCATACTCCATGTTGCCATCCTCTCTATATGACCACACTCCATGTTGCCATCCTCTCAACATTACCGTACTCCATGTTGCCATCCTCTCTATATGACCACACTCCATGTTGTCATCCTCTCAACATGATCATACTCCATGTTGCCATCCTCTCTATATGACCACACTCCATGTTGTCATCCTCTCAACATTACCATACTCCATGTTGCCATCCTCTCTATATGACCACACTCCATGTTGTCATCCTCTCAACATGATCATACTCCATGTTGCCATCCTCTCTATATGACCATACTCCATGTTGCCATCCTCTCAACATGACCATACTTCATGTTGTCATCATCTCAACATGACCATACTCCATGTTGCCATCCTCTCTATATGACCACACTCCATGTTGTCATCCTCTCAACATGATCATACTCCATGTTGCCATCCTCTCTATATGACCATACTCCATGTTGCCATCCTCTCTATATGACCATACTCCATGTTGCCATCCTCTCTATATGACCATACTCCATGTTGTCATCATCTCAACATGACCATACTCCATGTTGTCATCCTCTCAACATGACCATACTCCATGTTGTCATCATCTCAACATGACCATACTCCATGTTGTCATCCTCTCAACATGATCATACTTCATGTTGTCATCATCTCAACATGACCATACTCCATGTTGTCATCCTCTCAACATGACCATACTCCATGTTGTCATCATCTCAACATGACCATACTCCATGTTGTCATCCTCTCAACATGATCATACTCCATGTTGCCATCCTCTCTATATGACCATACTCCATGTTGCCATCCTCTCTATATGACCATACTCCATGTTGCCATCCTCTCTATATGACCACACTCCATGTTGCCATCCTCTCAACATGATCATACTCCATGTTGCCATCCTCTCTATATGACCATACTCCATGTTGCCATCCTCTCTATATGACCATACTCCATGTTGCCATCCTCTCTATATGACCACACTCCATGTTGTCATCCTCTCAACATGACCATACTCCATGTTGTCATCATCTCAACATGATCATACTCCATGTTGCCATCCTCTCTAAATGACCGCACTCCACGTTGTCATCCTCTCAACATGATCATACTCCATGTTGCCATCCTCTCTATATGACCATACTCCATGTTGCCATCCTCTCTATATGACCATACTCCATGTTGCCATCCTCTCTATATGACCATACTCCATGTTGCCATCCTCTCTATATGACCATACTTCATGTTGTCATCATCTCAACATGACCATACTCCATGTTGCCATCCTCTCTATATGACCACACTCCATGTTGTCATCCTCTCAACATGATCATACTCCATGTTGCCATCCTCTCTATATGACCATACTCCATGTTGCCATCCTCTCTATATGACCATACTCCATGTTGCCATCCTCTCTATATGACCATACTCCATGTTGTCATCATCTCAACATGACCATACTCCATGTTGTCATCCTCTCAACATGACCATACTCCATGTTGTCATCATCTCAACATGACCATACTCCATGTTGTCATCCTCTCAACATGATCATACTTCATGTTGTCATCATCTCAACATGACCATACTCCATGTTGTCATCCTCTCAACATGACCATACTCCATGTTGTCATCATCTCAACATGACCATACTCCATGTTGTCATCCTCTCAACATGATCATACTCCATGTTGCCATCCTCTCTATATGACCATACTCCATGTTGCCATCCTCTCTATATGACCATACTCCATGTTGCCATCCTCTCTATATGACCACACTCCATGTTGCCATCCTCTCAACATGATCATACTCCATGTTGCCATCCTCTCTATATGACCATACTCCATGTTGCCATCCTCTCTATATGACCATACTCCATGTTGCCATCCTCTCTATATGACCACACTCCATGTTGTCATCCTCTCAACATGACCATACTCCATGTTGTCATCATCTCAACATGATCATACTCCATGTTGCCATCCTCTCTAAATGACCGCACTCCACGTTGTCATCCTCTCAACATGATCATACTCCATGTTGCCATCCTCTCTATATGACCATACTCCATGTTGCCATCCTCTCTATATGACCATACTCCATGTTGCCATCCTCTCTATATGACCATACTCCATGTTGTCATCCTCTCAACATGATCATACTTCATGTTGTCATCATCTCAACATGACCATACTCCATGTTGTCATCCTCTCAACATGACCATACTCCATGTTGTCATCATCTCAACATGACCATACTCCATGTTGTCATCCTCTCAACATGATCATACTCCATGTTGCCATCCTCTCTATATGACCATACTCCATGTTGCCATCCTCTCTATATGACCATACTCCATGTTGCCATCCTCTCTATATGACCACACTCCATGTTGCCATCCTCTCAACATGATCATACTCCATGTTGCCATCCTCTCTATATGACCATACTCCATGTTGCCATCCTCTCTATATGACCATACTCCATGTTGCCATCCTCTCTATATGACCACACTCCATGTTGTCATCCTCTCAACATGACCATACTCCATGTTGTCATCATCTCAACATGATCATACTCCATGTTGCCATCCTCTCTAAATGACCGCACTCCATGTTGTCATCCTCTCAACATGATCATACTCCATGTTGCCATCCTCTCTATATGACCATACTCCATGTTGTCATCCTCTCAACATGATCATACTCCATGTTGTCATCCTCTCAACATGATCATACTCCATGTTGCCATCCTCTCTATATGACCACACTCCATGTTGTCATCCTCTCAACATGATCATACTCCATGTTGCCATCCTCTCTATATGACCATACTCCATGTTGCCATCCTCTCTATATGACCACACTCCATGTTGTCATCCTCTCAACATGATCATACTCCATGTTGCCATCCTCTCTATATGACCACACTCCATGTTGTCATCCTCTCAACATGATCATACTCCATGTTGCCATCCTCTCTATATGACCATACTCCATGTTGTCATCATCTCAACATGACCATACTCCATGTTGTCATCATCTTAACATGACCATACTCCATGTTGTCATCCTCTCAACATGATCATACTCCATGTTGCCATCCTCTCAACATGACCATACTTCATGTTGTCATCCTCTCAACATGACCATACTCCATGTTGCCATCCTCTCAACATTACCATACTCCATGTTGCCATCCTCTCTATATGACCACACTCCATGTTGTCATCCTCTCTATATGACCATACTCCATGTTGCCATCCTCTCTATATGACCACACTCCATGTTGCCATCCTCTCAACATTACCGTACTCCATGTTGCCATCCTCTCTATATGACCACACTCCATGTTGTCATCCTCTCAACATGATCATACTCCATGTTGCCATCCTCTCTATATGACCACACTCCATGTTGTCATCCTCTCAACATTACCATACTCCATGTTGCCATCCTCTCTATATGACCACACTCCATGTTGTCATCCTCTCAACATGATCATACTCCATGTTGCCATCCTCTCTATATGACCATACTCCATGTTGCCATCCTCTCAACATGACCATACTTCATGTTGTCATCATCTCAACATGACCATACTCCATGTTGCCATCCTCTCTATATGACCACACTCCATGTTGTCATCCTCTCAACATGATCATACTCCATGTTGCCATCCTCTCTATATGACCATACTCCATGTTGCCATCCTCTCTATATGACCATACTCCATGTTGCCATCCTCTCTATATGACCATACTCCATGTTGTCATCATCTCAACATGACCATACTCCATGTTGTCATCCTCTCAACATGACCATACTCCATGTTGTCATCATCTCAACATGACCATACTCCATGTTGTCATCCTCTCAACATGATCATACTTCATGTTGTCATCATCTCAACATGACCATACTCCATGTTGTCATCCTCTCAACATGACCATACTCCATGTTGTCATCATCTCAACATGACCATACTCCATGTTGTCATCCTCTCAACATGATCATACTCCATGTTGCCATCCTCTCTATATGACCATACTCCATGTTGCCATCCTCTCTATATGACCATACTCCATGTTGCCATCCTCTCTATATGACCACACTCCATGTTGCCATCCTCTCAACATGATCATACTCCATGTTGCCATCCTCTCTATATGACCATACTCCATGTTGCCATCCTCTCTATATGACCATACTCCATGTTGCCATCCTCTCTATATGACCACACTCCATGTTGTCATCCTCTCAACATGACCATACTCCATGTTGTCATCATCTCAACATGATCATACTCCATGTTGCCATCCTCTCTAAATGACCGCACTCCACGTTGTCATCCTCTCAACATGATCATACTCCATGTTGCCATCCTCTCTATATGACCATACTCCATGTTGCCATCCTCTCTATATGACCATACTCCATGTTGCCATCCTCTCTATATGACCATACTCCATGTTGTCATCCTCTCAACATGATCATACTTCATGTTGTCATCATCTCAACATGACCATACTCCATGTTGTCATCCTCTCAACATGACCATACTCCATGTTGTCATCATCTCAACATGACCATACTCCATGTTGTCATCCTCTCAACATGATCATACTCCATGTTGCCATCCTCTCTATATGACCATACTCCATGTTGCCATCCTCTCTATATGACCATACTCCATGTTGCCATCCTCTCTATATGACCACACTCCATGTTGCCATCCTCTCAACATGATCATACTCCATGTTGCCATCCTCTCTATATGACCATACTCCATGTTGCCATCCTCTCTATATGACCATACTCCATGTTGCCATCCTCTCTATATGACCACACTCCATGTTGTCATCCTCTCAACATGACCATACTCCATGTTGTCATCATCTCAACATGATCATACTCCATGTTGCCATCCTCTCTAAATGACCGCACTCCATGTTGTCATCCTCTCAACATGATCATACTCCATGTTGCCATCCTCTCTATATGACCATACTCCATGTTGCCATCCTCTCTATATGACCATACTCCATGTTGTCATCATCTCAACATGATCATACTCCATGTTGCCATCCTCTCTAAATGACCGCACTCCATGTTATCATCCTCTCAACATGATCATACTCCATGTTGCCATCCTCTCTAAATGACCGCACTCCATGTTGTCATCCTCTCAACATGATCATACTTCATGTTGTCATCATCTCAACATGACCATACTCCATGTTGTCATCCTCTCAACATGACCATACTCCATGTTGTCATCATCTCAACATGACCATACTCCATGTTGTCATCCTCTCAACATGATCATACTCCATGTTGCCATCCTCTCTATATGACCATACTCCATGTTGCCATCCTCTCTATATGACCATACTCCATGTTGCCATCCTCTCTATATGACCACACTCCATGTTGCCATCCTCTCAACATGATCATACTCCATGTTGCCATCCTCTCTATATGACCATACTCCATGTTGCCATCCTCTCTATATGACCATACTCCATGTTGCCATCCTCTCTATATGACCACACTCCATGTTGTCATCCTCTCAACATGACCATACTCCATGTTGTCATCATCTCAACATGATCATACTCCATGTTGCCATCCTCTCTAAATGACCGCACTCCATGTTGTCATCCTCTCAACATGATCATACTCCATGTTGCCATCCTCTCTATATGACCATACTCCATGTTGCCATCCTCTCTATATGACCATACTCCATGTTGCCATCCTCTCTATATGACCATACTCCATGTTGTCATCCTCTCAACATGATCATACTTCATGTTGTCATCATCTCAACATGACCATACTCCATGTTGTCATCCTCTCAACATGACCATACTCCATGTTGTCATCATCTCAACATGACCATACTCCATGTTGTCATCCTCTCAACATGATCATACTCCATGTTGCCATCCTCTCTATATGACCATACTCCATGTTGCCATCCTCTCTATATGACCATACTCCATGTTGCCATCCTCTCTATATGACCACACTCCATGTTGCCATCCTCTCAACATGATCATACTCCATGTTGCCATCCTCTCTATATGACCATACTCCATGTTGCCATCCTCTCTATATGACCATACTCCATGTTGCCATCCTCTCTATATGACCACACTCCATGTTGTCATCCTCTCAACATGACCATACTCCATGTTGTCATCATCTCAACATGATCATACTCCATGTTGCCATCCTCTCTAAATGACCGCACTCCATGTTGTCATCCTCTCAACATGATCATACTCCATGTTGCCATCCTCTCTATATGACCATACTCCATGTTGCCATCCTCTCTATATGACCATACTCCATGTTGCCATCCTCTCTATATGACCACACTCCATGTTGCCATCCTCTCTATATGACCATACTCCATGTTGCCATCCTCTCTATATGACCACACTCCATGTTGTCATCCTCTCAACATGATCATACTCCATGTTGCCATCCTCTCTATATGACCATACTCCATGTTGCCATCCTCTCTATATGACCATACTCCATGTTGCCATCCTCTCTATATGACCACACTCCATGTTGTCATCCTCTCAACATGATCATACTCCATGTTGCCATCCTCTCTATATGACCATACTCCATGTTGTCATCATCTCTATATGACCATACTCCATGTTGTCATCATCTCAACATGACCATACTCCATGTTGTCATCCTCTCAACATGATCATACTCCATGTTGCCATCCTCTCTAAATGAACACACTCCATGTTGTCATCCTCTCAACATGATCATACTCCATGTTGCCATCCTCTCTATATGACCATGCTCCATGTTGTCATCCTCTCTATATGACCATACTCCATGTTGTCATCATCTCAACATGACCATACTCCATGTTGTCATCCTCTCAACACGATCATACTCCATGTTGCCATCCTCTCAACATGACCATACTCCATGTTGTCATAATCTCAACATGACCATACTCCATGTTGCCATCCTCTCTATATGACCATACTCCATGTTGTCATCATCTCAACATGACCATACTCCATGTTGTCATCCTCTCAACATGATCATACTCCATGTTGCCATCCTCTCTATATGACCATACTCCATGTTGTCATCATCTCAACATGACCATACTCCATGTTGTCATCCTCTCAACATGATCATGCTCCATGTTGCCATCCTCTCAACATGACCATACTTCATGTTGTCATCATCTCAACATGACCATACTCCATGTTGCCATCCTCTCAACATTACCATACTCCATGTTGCCATCCTCTCTATATGACCATACTCCATGTTGTCATCATCTCAACATGACCATACTCCATATTTGTCATCATCTCAACATGAACATACTCCATGTTGTCATCCTCTCAACATGATCATACTCCATGTTGTCATCCTCTCAACATGATCATACTCCATGTTGCCATCCTCTCAACATGACCATACTCCATGTTGTCATCATCTCAACATGACCATACTCCATGTTGTCATCATCTCAACATGACCATACTCCATGTTGTCATCCTCTCAACATGATCATACTCCATGTTGTCATCCTCTCAACATGATCATACTCCATGTTGCCATCCTCTCTATATGACCACACTCCATGTTGTCATCCTCTCAACATGATCATACTCCATGTTGCCATCCTCTCTATATGACCATACTCCATGTTGCCATCCTCTCTATATGACCACACTCCATGTTGTCATCCTCTCAACATGATCATACTCCATGTTGCCATCCTCTCTATATGACCACACTCCATGTTGTCATCCTCTCAACATGATCATACTCCATGTTGCCATCCTCTCTATATGACCATACTCCATGTTGTCATCATCTCAACATGACCATACTCCATGTTGTCATCATCTTAACATGACCATACTCCATGTTGTCATCCTCTCAACATGATCATACTCCATGTTGCCATCCTCTCAACATGACCATACTTCATGTTGTCATCCTCTCAACATGACCATACTCCATGTTGCCATCCTCTCAACATTACCATACTCCATGTTGCCATCCTCTCTATATGACCACACTCCATGTTGTCATCCTCTCTATATGACCATACTCCATGTTGCCATCCTCTCTATATGACCACACTCCATGTTGCCATCCTCTCAACATTACCGTACTCCATGTTGCCATCCTCTCTATATGACCACACTCCATGTTGTCATCCTCTCAACATGATCATACTCCATGTTGCCATCCTCTCTATATGACCACACTCCATGTTGTCATCCTCTCAACATTACCATACTCCATGTTGCCATCCTCTCTATATGACCACACTCCATGTTGTCATCCTCTCAACATGATCATACTCCATGTTGCCATCCTCTCTATATGACCATACTCCATGTTGCCATCCTCTCAACATGACCATACTTCATGTTGTCATCATCTCAACATGACCATACTCCATGTTGCCATCCTCTCTATATGACCACACTCCATGTTGTCATCCTCTCAACATGATCATACTCCATGTTGCCATCCTCTCTATATGACCATACTCCATGTTGCCATCCTCTCTATATGACCACACTCCATGTTGTCATCCTCTCAACATGATCATACTCCATGTTGCCATCCTCTCTATATGACCACACTCCATGTTGTCATCCTCTCAACATGATCATACTCCATGTTGCCATCCTCTCTATATGACCATACTCCATGTTGTCATCATCTCAACATGACCATACTCCATGTTGTCATCATCTTAACATGACCATACTCCATGTTGTCATCCTCTCAACATGATCATACTCCATGTTGCCATCCTCTCAACATGACCATACTTCATGTTGTCATCCTCTCAACATGACCATACTCCATGTTGCCATCCTCTCAACATTACCATACTCCATGTTGCCATCCTCTCTATATGACCACACTCCATGTTGTCATCCTCTCTATATGACCATACTCCATGTTGCCATCCTCTCTATATGACCACACTCCATGTTGCCATCCTCTCAACATTACCGTACTCCATGTTGCCATCCTCTCTATATGACCACACTCCATGTTGTCATCCTCTCAACATGATCATACTCCATGTTGCCATCCTCTCTATATGACCACACTCCATGTTGTCATCCTCTCAACATTACCATACTCCATGTTGCCATCCTCTCTATATGACCACACTCCATGTTGTCATCCTCTCAACATGATCATACTCCATGTTGCCATCCTCTCTATATGACCATACTCCATGTTGCCATCCTCTCAACATGACCATACTTCATGTTGTCATCATCTCAACATGACCATACTCCATGTTGCCATCCTCTCTATATGACCACACTCCATGTTGTCATCCTCTCAACATGATCATACTCCATGTTGCCATCCTCTCTATATGACCATACTCCATGTTGCCATCCTCTCTATATGACCATACTCCATGTTGCCATCCTCTCTATATGACCACACTCCATGTTGTCATCCTCTCAACATGATCATACTCCATGTTGCCATCCTCTCTATATGACCATACTCCATGTTGTCATCATCTCAACATGACCATACTCCATGTTGCCATCCTCTCTATATGACCACACTCCATGTTGCCATCCTCTCAACATGACCATACTTCATGTTGTCATCATCTCAACATGACCATACTCCATGTTGCCATCCTCTCAACATTACCATACTCCATGTTGCCATCCTCTCAACATTACCATACTCCATGTTGCCATCCTCTCTATATGACCACACTCCATGTTGTCATCCTCTCAACATTACCATACTCCATGTTGCCATCCTCTCTATATGACCACACTCCATGTTGTCATCCTCTCAACATGATCATACTCCATGTTGCCATCCTCTCTATATGACCATACTCCATGTTGCCATCCTCTCTATATGACCATACTCCATGTTGCCATCCTCTCTATATGACCACACTCCATGTTGCCATCCTCTCAACATTACCATACTCCATGTTGCCATCCTCTCTATATGACCACACTCCATGTTGTCATCCTCTCAACATGATCATACTCCATGTTGCCATCCTCTCTATATGACCATACTCCATGTTGCCATCCTCTCTATATGACCATACTCCATGTTGCCATCCTCTCTATATGACCACACTCCATGTTGTCATCCTCTCAACATGATCATACTCCATGTTGCCATCCTCTCTATATGACCATACTCCATGTTGTCATCATCTCAACATGACCATACTCCATGTTGTCATCCTCTCAACACGATCATACTCCATGTTGCCATCCTCTCAACATGACCATACTCCATGTTGTCATAATCTCAACATGACCATACTCCATGTTGCCATCCTCTCTATATGACCATACTCCATGTTGTCATCATCTCAACATGATCATACTCCATGTTGCCATCCTCTCTATATGACCATACTCCATGTTGCCATCCTCTCTATATGACCATACTCCATGTTGCCATCCTCTCTATATGACCATACTCCATGTTGCCATCCTCTCTATATGACCACACTCCATGTTGTCATCCTCTCAACATGATCATACTCCATGTTGCCATCCTCTCTATATGACCATACTCCATGTTGTCATCATCTCAACATGACCATACTCCATGTTGTCATCCTCTCAACATGATCATACTCCATGTTGCCATCCTCTCAACATGACCATACTCCATGTTGTCATCATCTCAACATGACCATACTCCATGTTGCCATCCTCTCTATATGACCATACTCCATGTTGTCATCATCTCAACATGACCATACTCCATGTTGTCATCCTCTCAACATGACCATACTCCATGTTGCCATCCTCTCTATATGACCACACTCCATGTTGTCATCATCTCAACATGACCATACTCCATGTTGTCATCATCTCAACATGACCATACTCCATGTTGCCATCCTCTCTATATGACCACACTCCATGTTGTCATCCTCTCAACATGATCATACTCCATGTTGCCATCCTCTCTATATGACCATACTCCATGTTGCCATCCTCTCTATATGACCATACTCCATGTTGCCATCCTCTCTATATGACCACACTCCATGTTGCCATCCTCTCAACATTACCATACTCCATGTTGCCATCCTCTCTATATGACCACACTCCATGTTGTCATCCTCTCAACATGATCATACTCCATGTTGCCATCCTCTCTATATGACCATACTCCATGTTGCCATCCTCTCTATATGACCATACTCCATGTTGCCATCCTCTCTATATGACCACACTCCATGTTGTCATCCTCTCAACATGATCATACTCCATGTTGCCATCCTCTCTATATGACCATACTCCATGTTGCCATCCTCTCAACATGACCATACTTCATGTTGTCATCATCTCAACATGACCATACTCCATGTTGCCATCCTCTCTATATGACCACACTCCATGTTGTCATCCTCTCAACATGATCATACTCCATGTTGCCATCCTCTCTATATGACCATACTCCATGTTGCCATCCTCTCAACATGATCATACTCCATGTTGCCATCCTCTCTATATGACCATACTCCATGTTGCCATCCTCTCTATATGACCATACTCCATGTTGCCATCCTCTCTATATGACCACACTCCATGTTGTCATCATCTCAACATGACCATACTCCATGTTGCCATCCTCTCTATATGACCATACTCCATGTTGTCATCCTCTCAACATGATCATACTCCATGTTGCCATCCTCTCTATATGACCATACTCCATGTTGTCATCATCTCAACATGACCATACTCCATGTTGCCATCCTCTCTATATGACCACACTCCATGTTGCCATCCTCTCAACATGACCATACTTCATGTTGTCATCATCTCAACATGACCATACTCCATGTTGCCATCCTCTCAACATTACCATACTCCATGTTGCCATCCTCTCAACATTACCATACTCCATGTTGCCATCCTCTCTATATGACCACACTCCATGTTGTCATCCTCTCAACATTACCATACTCCATGTTGCCATCCTCTCTATATGACCACACTCCATGTTGTCATCCTCTCAACATGATCATACTCCATGTTGCCATCCTCTCTATATGACCATACTCCATGTTGCCATCCTCTCTATATGACCATACTCCATGTTGCCATCCTCTCTATATGACCACACTCCATGTTGCCATCCTCTCAACATTACCATACTCCATGTTGCCATCCTCTCTATATGACCACACTCCATGTTGTCATCCTCTCAACATGATCATACTCCATGTTGCCATCCTCTCTATATGACCATACTCCATGTTGCCATCCTCTCTATATGACCATACTCCATGTTGCCATCCTCTCTATATGACCACACTCCATGTTGTCATCCTCTCAACATGATCATACTCCATGTTGCCATCCTCTCTATATGACCATACTCCATGTTGTCATCATCTCAACATGACCATACTCCATGTTGTCATCCTCTCAACACGATCATACTCCATGTTGCCATCCTCTCAACATGACCATACTCCATGTTGTCATAATCTCAACATGACCATACTCCATGTTGCCATCCTCTCTATATGACCATACTCCATGTTGTCATCATCTCAACATGATCATACTCCATGTTGCCATCCTCTCTATATGACCATACTCCATGTTGCCATCCTCTCTATATGACCATACTCCATGTTGCCATCCTCTCTATATGACCATACTCCATGTTGCCATCCTCTCTATATGATCACACTCCATGTTGTCATCCTCTCAACATGATCATACTCCATGTTGCCATCCTCTCTATATGACCATACTCCATGTTGTCATCATCTCAACATGACCATACTCCATGTTGTCATCCTCTCAACATGATCATACTCCATGTTGCCATCCTCTCAACATGACCATACTCCATGTTGTCATCATCTCAACATGACCATACTCCATGTTGCCATCCTCTCTATATGACCATACTCCATGTTGCCATCCTCTCTATATGACCATACTCCATGTTGTCATCATCTCAACATGACCATACTCCATGTTGTCATCCTCTCAACATGATCATACTCCATGTTGCCATCCTCTCAACATGACCATACTTCATGTTGTCATCATCTCAACATGACCATACTCCATGTTGTCATCCTCTCAACATGATCATACTCCATGTTGCCATCCTCTCAACATGACCATACTCCATGTTGTTATCATCTCAACATGACCATACTCCATGTTGCCATCCTCTCTATATGACCATACTCCATGTTGTCATCATCTCAACATGACCATACTCCATGTTGTCATCCTCTCAACATGATCATACTCCATGTTGCCATCCTCTCTATATGACCATACTCCATGTTGCCATCCTCTCTATATGACCACACTCCATGTTGCCATCCTCTCTATATGACCAGACTCCATGTTGCCATCCTCTCAACATGACCATACTCCATGTTGTCATCATCTCAACATGACCATACTCCATGTTGCCATCCTCTCTATATGACCACACTCCATGTTGTCATCCTCTCAACATGATCATACTCCATGTTGCCATCCTCTCTATATGACCATACTCCATGTTGCCATCCTCTCTATATGACCATACTCCATGTTGCCATCCTCTCTATATGACCACACTCCATGTTGTCATCCTCTCAACATGATCATACTCCATGTTGCCATCCTCTCTATATGACCATACTCCATGTTGCCATCCTCTCTATATGACCATACTCCATGTTGCCATCCTCTCTATATGACCACACTCCATGTTGTCATCCTCTCAACATGATCATACTCCATGTTGCCATCCTCTCTATATGACCATACTCCATGTTGTCATCATCTCAACATGACCATACTCCATGTTGTCATCCTCTCAACATGATCATACTCCATGTTGCCATCCTCTCAACATGACCATACTTCATGTTGTCATCATCTCAACATGACCATACTCCATGTTGTCATCCTCTCAACATGATCATACTCCATGTTGCCATCCTCTCAACATGACCATACTCCATGTTGTTATCATCTCAACATGACCATACTCCATGTTGCCATCCTCTCTATATGACCATACTCCATGTTGTCATCCTCTCAACATGACCATACTTCATGTTGTCATCATCTCAACATGACCATACTCCATGTTGTCATCCTCTCAACATTACCATACTCCATGTTGCCATCCTCTCAACATGATCATACTCCATGTTGCGATCCTCTCTATATGACCATACTCCATGTTGTCATCATCTCAACATGACCATACTCCATGTTGCCATCATCTCTATATGACCACACTCCATGTTGTCATCCTCTCAACATGACCATACTTCATGTTGTCATCCTCTCAACATGACCATACTCCATGTTGCCATCCTCTCAACATTACCATACTCCATGTTGTCATCCTCTCAACATGACCACACTCCATGTTGTCATCCTCTCAACATGATCATACTCCATGTTGCCATCCTCTCTATATGACCATACTCCATGTTGTCATCATCTCAACATGACCATACTCCATGTTGTCATCCTCTCAACATTACCATACTCCATGTTGCCATCCTCTCAACATGACCATACTCCATGTTGCGATCCTCTCTATATGACCATACTCCATGTTGCCATCCTCTCAACATGACCATACTCCATGTTGTCATCATCTCAACATGACCATACTCCATGTTGCCATCCTCTCTATATGACCATACTCCATGTTGTCATCATCTCAACATGACCATACTCCATGTTGTCATCCTCTCTATATGACCATACTCCATGTTGCCATCCTCTCTATATGACCATACTCCATGTTGCCATCCTCTCTATATGACCACACTCCATGTTGTCATCCTCTCAACATGATCATACTCCATGTTGCCATCCTCTCTATATGACCATACTCCATGTTGCCATCCTCTCTATATGACCATACTCCATGTTGCCATCCTCTCTATATGACCACACTCCATGTTGTCATCCTCTCAACATGATCATACTCCATGTTGCCATCCTCTCTATATGACCATACTCCATGTTGTCATCATCTCAACATGACCATACTCCATGCTGTCATCCTCTCAACATGATCATACTCCATGTTGCCATCCTCTCAACATGACCATACTTCATGTTGTCATCATCTCAACATGACCATACTCCATGTTGTCATCCTCTCAACATGATCATACTCCATGTTGCCATCCTCTCAACATGACCATACTCCATGTTGTTATCATCTCAACATGACCATACTCCATGTTGCCATCCTCTCTATATGACCATACTCCATGTTGTCATCCTCTCAACATGACCATACTTCATGTTGTCATCATCTCAACATGACCATACTCCATGTTGTCATCCTCTCAACATTACCATACTCCATGTTGCCATCCTCTCAACATGATCATACTCCATGTTGCGATCCTCTCTATATGACCATACTCCATGTTGTCATCATCTCAACATGACCATACTCCATGTTGCCATCCTCTCTATATGACCACACTCCATGTTGTCATCCTCTCAACATGACCATACTTCATGTTGTCATCCTCTCAACATGACCATACTCCATGTTGCCATCCTCTCAACATTACCATACTCCATGTTGTCATCCTCTCAACATGACCACACTCCATGTTGTCATCCTCTCAACATGATCATACTCCATGTTGCCATCCTCTCTATATGACCATACTCCATGTTGTCATCATCTCAACATGACCATACTCCATGTTGTCATCCTCTCAACATTACCATACTCCATGTTGCCATCCTCTCAACATGACCATACTCCATGTTGCGATCCTCTCTATATGACCATACTCCATGTTGCCATCCTCTCAACATGACCATACTCCATGTTGTCATCATCTCAACATGACCATACTCCATGTTGCCATCCTCTCTATATGACCATACTCCATGTTGTCATCATCTCAACATGACCATACTCCATGTTGTCATCCTCTCTATATGACCATACTCCATGTTGCCATCCTCTCTATATGACCATACTCCATGTTGCCATCCTCTCTATATGACCACACTCCATGTTGTCATCCTCTCAACATGATCATACTCCATGTTGCCATCCTCTCTATATGACCATACTCCATGTTGCCATCCTCTCTATATGACCATACTCCATGTTGCCATCCTCTCTATATGACCACACTCCATGTTGTCATCCTCTCAACATGATCATACTCCATGTTGCCATCCTCTCTATATGACCATACTCCATGTTGTCATCATCTCAACATGACCATACTCCATGTTGTCATCCTCTCAACATGATCATACTCCATGTTGCCATCCTCTCAACATGACCATACTTCATGTTGTCATCATCTCAACATGACCATACTCCATGTTGTCATCCTCTCAACATGATCATACTCCATGTTGCCATCCTCTCAACATGACCATACTCCATGTTGTTATCATCTCAACATGACCATACTCCATGTTGCCATCCTCTCTATATGACCATACTCCATGTTGTCATCATCTCAACATGACCATACTCCATGTTGTCATCCTCTCAACATGATCATACTCCATGTTGCCATCCTCTCTATATGACCATACTCCATGTTGCCATCCTCTCTATATGACCACACTCCATGTTGCCATCCTCTCTATATGACCAGACTCCATGTTGCCATCCTCTCAACATGACCATACTCCATGTTGTCATCATCTCAACATGACCATACTCCATGTTGCCATCCTCTCTATATGACCACACTCCATGTTGTCATCCTCTCAACATGATCATACTCCATGTTGCCATCCTCTCTATATGACCATACTCCATGTTGCCATCCTCTCTATATGACCATACTCCATGTTGCCATCCTCTCTATATGACCACACTCCATGTTGTCATCCTCTCAACATGATCATACTCCATGTTGCCATCCTCTCTATATGACCATACTCCATGTTGCCATCCTCTCTATATGACCATACTCCATGTTGCCATCCTCTCTATATGACCACACTCCATGTTGTCATCCTCTCAACATGATCATACTCCATGTTGCCATCCTCTCTATATGACCATACTCCATGTTGTCATCATCTCAACATGACCATACTCCATGTTGTCATCCTCTCAACATGATCATACTCCATGTTGCCATCCTCTCAACATGACCATACTTCATGTTGTCATCATCTCAACATGACCATACTCCATGTTGTCATCCTCTCAACATGATCATACTCCATGTTGCCATCCTCTCAACATGACCATACTCCATGTTGTTATCATCTCAACATGACCATACTCCATGTTGCCATCCTCTCTATATGACCATACTCCATGTTGTCATCCTCTCAACATGACCATACTTCATGTTGTCATCATCTCAACATGACCATACTCCATGTTGTCATCCTCTCAACATTACCATACTCCATGTTGCCATCCTCTCAACATGATCATACTCCATGTTGCGATCCTCTCTATATGACCATACTCCATGTTGTCATCATCTCAACATGACCATACTCCATGTTGTCATCCTCTCAACATGATCATACTCCATGTTGCCATCCTCTCAACATGACCATACTTCATGTTGTCATCATCTCAACATGACCATACTCCATGTTGTCATCCTCTCAACATGATCATACTCCATGTTGCCATCCTCTCAACATGACCATACTCCATGTTGTTATCATCTCAACATGACCATACTCCATGTTGCCATCCTCTCTATATGACCATACTCCATGTTGTCATCATCTCAACATGACCATACTCCATGTTGTCATCCTCTCAACATGATCATACTCCATGTTGCCATCCTCTCTATATGACCATACTCCATGTTGCCATCCTCTCTATATGACCACACTCCATGTTGCCATCCTCTCTATATGACCAGACTCCATGTTGCCATCCTCTCAACATGACCATACTCCATGTTGTCATCATCTCAACATGACCATACTCCATGTTGCCATCCTCTCTATATGACCACACTCCATGTTGTCATCCTCTCAACATGATCATACTCCATGTTGCCATCCTCTCTATATGACCATACTCCATGTTGCCATCCTCTCTATATGACCATACTCCATGTTGCCATCCTCTCTATATGACCACACTCCATGTTGTCATCCTCTCAACATGATCATACTCCATGTTGCCATCCTCTCTATATGACCATACTCCATGTTGCCATCCTCTCTATATGACCATACTCCATGTTGCCATCCTCTCTATATGACCACACTCCATGTTGTCATCCTCTCAACATGATCATACTCCATGTTGCCATCCTCTCTATATGACCATACTCCATGTTGTCATCATCTCAACATGACCATACTCCATGTTGTCATCCTCTCAACATGATCATACTCCATGTTGCCATCCTCTCAACATGACCATACTTCATGTTGTCATCATCTCAACATGACCATACTCCATGTTGTCATCCTCTCAACATGATCATACTCCATGTTGCCATCCTCTCAACATGACCATACTCCATGTTGTTATCATCTCAACATGACCATACTCCATGTTGCCATCCTCTCTATATGACCATACTCCATGTTGTCATCCTCTCAACATGACCATACTTCATGTTGTCATCATCTCAACATGACCATACTCCATGTTGTCATCCTCTCAACATTACCATACTCCATGTTGCCATCCTCTCAACATGATCATACTCCATGTTGCGATCCTCTCTATATGACCATACTCCATGTTGTCATCATCTCAACATGACCATACTCCATGTTGCCATCCTCTCTATATGACCACACTCCATGTTGTCATCCTCTCAACATGATCATACTCCATGTTGCCATCCTCTCAACATGACCATACTTCATGTTGTCATCATCTCAACATGACCATACTCCATGTTGTCATCCTCTCAACATGACCATACTTCATGTTGTCATCCTCTCAACATGACCATACTCCATGTTGCCATCCTCTCAACATTACCATACTCCATGTTGCCATCCTCTCAACATGATCATACTCCATGTTGCGATCCTCTCTATATGACCATACTCCATGTTGTCATCATCTCAACATGACCATACTCCATGTTGTCATCCTCTCAACATGATCATACTCCATGTTGTCATCCTCTCAACATGATCATACTCCATGTTGCCATCCTCTCAACATGACCATACTCCATGTTGTTATCATCTCAACATGACCATACTCCATGTTGCCATCCTCTCAACATGACCATACTCCATGTTGCCATCCTCTCAACATGACCATACTCCATGTTGTCATCATCTCAACATGACCATACTCCATGTTGCCATCCTCTCAACATGATCATACTCCATGTTGCCATCCTCTCAACATGACCATACTCCATGTTGTCATCATCTCAACATGACCATACTCCATGTTGTCATCCTCTCAACATGGCCATACTCCATGTTGTCATCATCTCAACATGACCATACTCCATGTTGCCATCCTCTCAACATGACCATACTTCATGTTGTCATCATCTCAACATGACCATACTCCATGTTGTCATCCTCTCAACATGATCATACTCCATGTTGCCATCCTCTCAACATGACCATACTCCATGTTGTTATCATCTCAACATGACCATACTCCATGTTGCCATCCTCTCTATATGACCACACTCCATGTTGTCATCCTCTCAACATGATCATACTCCATGTTGCCATCCTCTCTATATGATCATACTCCATGTTGCCATCCTCTCAACATGACCATACTCCATGTTGCCATCCTCTCAACATGGCCATACTCCATGTTGTCATCATCTCAACATGACCATACTCCATGTTGCCATCCTCTCAACATGGCCATACTCCATGTTGTCATCATCTCAACATGACCATACTCCATGTTGCCATCCTCTCTATATGACCACACTCCATGTTGTCATCCTCTCAACATGATCATACTCCATGTTGCCATCCTCTCAACATGACCATACTTCATGTTGTCATCATCTCAACATGACCATACTCCATGTTGTCATCCTCTCAACATGATCATACTCCATGTTGCCATCCTCTCAACATGACCATACTCCATGTTGTTATCATCTCAACATGACCATACTCCATGTTGCCATCCTCTCTATATGACCATACTCCATGTTGTCATCATCTCAACATGACCATACTCCATGTTGTCATCCTCTCAACATGATCATACTCCATGTTGCCATCCTCTCTATATGACCATACTCCATGTTGTCATCATCTCAACATGACCATACTCCATGTTGCCATCCTCTCAACATGGCCATACTCCATGTTGTCATCATCTCAACATGGCCATACTCCATGTTGTCATCATCTCAACATGACCATACTCCATGTTGCCATCCTCTCTATATGACCACACTCCATGTTGTCATCCTCTCAACATGATCATACTCCATGTTGCCATCCTCTCAACATGACCATACTTCATGTTGTCATCATCTCAACATGACCATACTCCATGTTGTCATCCTCTCAACATGATCATACTCCATGTTGCCATCCTCTCAACATGACCATACTCCATGTTGCCATCCTCTCAACATTACCATACTCCATGTTGCCATCCTCTCTATATGACCATACTCCATGTTGTCATCATCTCAACATGACCATACTCCATGTTGTCATCCTCTCAACATGACCATACTTCATGTTGTCATCCTCTCAACATGACCATACTCCATGTTGCCATCCTCTCAACATTACCATACTCCATGTTGCCATCCTCTCAACATGATCATACTCCATGTTGCGATCCTCTCTATATGACCATACTCCATGTTGTCATCATCTCAACATGACCATACTCCATGTTGTCATCCTCTCAACATGATCATACTCCATGTTGTCATCCTCTCAACATGATCATACTCCATGTTGCCATCCTCTCAACATGACCATACTCCATGTTGTTATCATCTCAACATGACCATACTCCATGTTGCCATCCTCTCAACATGACCATACTCCATGTTGCCATCCTCTCAACATGACCATACTCCATGTTGTCATCATCTCAACATGACCATACTCCATGTTGCCATCCTCTCTATATGACCAGACTCCATGTTGCCATCCTCTCAACATGACCATACTCCATGTTGTCATCATCTCAACATGACCATACTCCATGTTGCCATCCTCTCAACATGATCATACTCCATGTTGCCATCCTCTCTATATGACCATACTCCATGTTGTCATCATCTCAACATGACCATACTCCATGTTGTCATCCTCTCAACATGATCATACTCCATATTGCCATCCTCTCAACATGACCATACTTCATGTTGTCATCATCTCAACATGACCATACTCCATGTTGTCATCCTCTCAACATGATCATACTCCATGTTGCCATCCTCTCAACATGACCATACTCCATGTTGTTATCATCTCAACATGACCATACTCCATGTTGCCATCCTCTCTATATGACCACACTCCATGTTGTCATCCTCTCAACATGATCATACTCCATGTTGCCATCCTCTCTATATGATCATACTCCATGTTGCCATCCTCTCAACATGACCATACTCCATGTTGCCATCCTCTCAACATGGCCATACTCCATGTTGTCATCATCTCAACATGACCATACTCCATGTTGCCATCCTCTCTATATGACCACACTCCATGTTGTCATCCTCTCAACATGATCATACTCCATGTTGCCATCCTCTCTATATGACCATACTCCATGTTGTCATCATCTCAACATGACCATACTCCATGTTGTCATCCTCTCAACATGATCATACTCCATGTTGCCATCCTCTCAACATGACCATACTTCATGTTGTCATCATCTCAACATGACCATACTCCATGTTGCCATCCTCTCTATATGACCACACTCCATGTTGTCATCCTCTTAACATGATCATACTCCATGTTGCCATCCTCTCTATATGACCATACTCCATGTTGTCATCATCTCAACATGACCATACTCCATGTTGCCATCCTCTCAACATGGCCATACTCCATGTTGTCATCATCTCAACATGACCATACTCCATGTTGCCATCCTCTCTATATGACCACACTCCATGTTGTCATCCTCTCAACATGATCATACTCCATGTTGCCATCCTCTCAACATGACCATACTTCATGTTGTCATCATCTCAACATGACCATACTCCATGTTGTCATCCTCTCAACATGATCATACTCCATGTTGCCATCCTCTCAACATGACCATACTCCATGTTGCCATCCTCTCAACATTACCATACTCCATGTTGCCATCCTCTCTATATGACCATACTCCATGTTGTCATCATCTCAACATGACCATACTCCATGTTGTCATCCTCTCAACATGACCATACTTCATGTTGTCATCCTCTCAACATGACCATACTCCATGTTGCCATCCTCTCAACATTACCATACTCCATGTTGCCATCCTCTCAACATGATCATACTCCATGTTGCGATCCTCTCTATATGACCATACTCCATGTTGTCATCATCTCAACATGACCATACTCCATGTTGTCATCCTCTCAACATGATCATACTCCATGTTGTCATCCTCTCAACATGATCATACTCCATGTTGCCATCCTCTCAACATGACCATACTCCATGTTGTTATCATCTCAACATGACCATACTCCATGTTGCCATCCTCTCAACATGACCATACTCCATGTTGCCATCCTCTCAACATGACCATACTCCATGTTGTCATCATCTCAACATGACCATACTCCATGTTGCCATCCTCTCTATATGACCAGACTCCATGTTGCCATCCTCTCAACATGACCATACTCCATGTTGTCATCATCTCAACATGACCATACTCCATGTTGCCATCCTCTCTATATGACCACACTCCATGTTGTCATCCTCTTAACATGATCATACTCCATGTTGCCATCCTCTCTATATGACCATACTCCATGTTGTCATCATCTCAACATGACCATACTCCATGTTGCCATCCTCTCAACATGGCCATACTCCATGTTGTCATCATCTCAACATGACCATACTCCATGTTGCCATCCTCTCTATATGACCACACTCCATGTTGTCATCCTCTCAACATGATCATACTCCATGTTGCCATCCTCTCAACATGACCATACTTCATGTTGTCATCATCTCAACATGACCATACTCCATGTTGTCATCCTCTCAACATGATCATACTCCATGTTGCCATCCTCTCAACATGACCATACTCCATGTTGCCATCCTCTCAACATTACCATACTCCATGTTGCCATCCTCTCTATATGACCATACTCCATGTTGTCATCATCTCAACATGACCATACTCCATGTTGTCATCCTCTCAACATGACCATACTTCATGTTGTCATCCTCTCAACATGACCATACTCCATGTTGCCATCCTCTCAACATTACCATACTCCATGTTGCCATCCTCTCAACATGATCATACTCCATGTTGCGATCCTCTCTATATGACCATACTCCATGTTGTCATCATCTCAACATGACCATACTCCATGTTGTCATCCTCTCAACATGATCATACTCCATGTTGTCATCCTCTCAACATGATCATACTCCATGTTGCCATCCTCTCAACATGACCATACTCCATGTTGTTATCATCTCAACATGACCATACTCCATGTTGCCATCCTCTCAACATGACCATACTCCATGTTGCCATCCTCTCAACATGACCATACTCCATGTTGTCATCATCTCAACATGACCATACTCCATGTTGCCATCCTCTCTATATGACCAGACTCCATGTTGCCATCCTCTCAACATGACCATACTCCATGTTGTCATCATCTCAACATGACCATACTCCATGTTGCCATCCTCTCAACATGATCATACTCCATGTTGCCATCCTCTCTATATGACCATACTCCATGTTGTCATCATCTCAACATGACCATACTCCATGTTGTCATCCTCTCAACATGATCATACTCCATGTTGCCATCCTCTCAACATGACCATACTTCATGTTGTCATCATCTCAACATGACCATACTCCATGTTGTCATCCTCTCAACATGATCATACTCCATGTTGCCATCCTCTCAACATGACCATACTCCATGTTGTTATCATCTCAACATGACCATACTCCATGTTGCCATCCTCTCTATATGACCACACTCCATGTTGTCATCCTCTCAACATGATCATACTCCATGTTGCCATCCTCTCTATATGATCATACTCCATGTTGCCATCCTCTCAACATGACCATACTCCATGTTGCCATCCTCTCAACATGGCCATACTCCATGTTGTCATCATCTCAACATGACCATACTCCATGTTGCCATCCTCTCTATATGACCACACTCCATGTTGTCATCCTCTCAACATGATCATACTCCATGTTGCCATCCTCTCTATATGACCATACTCCATGTTGTCATCATCTCAACATGACCATACTCCATGTTGTCATCCTCTCAACATGATCATACTCCATGTTGCCATCCTCTCAACATGACCATACTTCATGTTGTCATCATCTCAACATGACCATACTCCATGTTGTCATCCTCTCAACATGATCATACTCCATGTTGCCATCCTCTCAACATGACCATACTCCATGTTGTTATCATCTCAACATGACCATACTCCATGTTGCCATCCTCTCTATATGACCATACTCCATGTTGTCATCATCTCAACATGACCATACTCCATGTTGTCATCCTCTCAACATGATCATACTCCATGTTGCCATCCTCTCTATATGACCATACTCCATGTTGTCATCATCTCAACATGACCATACTCCATGTTGTCATCCTCTCAACATGATCATACTCCATGTTGCCATCCTCTCAACATGACCATACTTCATGTTGTCATCATCTCAACATGACCATACTCCATGTTGTCATCCTCTCAACATGATCATACTCCATGTTGCCATCCTCTCAACATGACCATACTCCATGTTGTTATCATCTCAACATGACCATACTCCATGTTGCCATCCTCTCTATATGACCATACTCCATGTTGTCATCATCTCAACATGACCATACTCCATGTTGTCATCCTCTCAACATGATCATACTCCATGTTGCCATCCTCTCTATATGACCATACTCCATGTTGTCATCATCTCAACATGACCATACTCCATGTTGTCATCCTCTCAACATGATCATACTCCATGTTGCCATCCTCTCAACATGACCATACTTCATGTTGTCATCATCTCAATCAATCAATCAATTTATCTTATCAGGCGGAAACGCTCAGAAGATGATAGGTCGGTAGTCTTCATAAGTTGCACTCCACCAATGGCTGCCAATAGCTCGGGATAGGTCGTCTCTCCATCGCGCGCGAGGCTTTCCGGGGGGACGAGTCCTATTGAATGGAGTCCAGACAGTTGTCGCACGGCTCCACTGTTCCACTCCCATTCTTCTGATCTTGAGGGCCCAGCGCGCTTTTCGTTTCAATCCTTCCTCATTCCAGTCTCTCAGCTTGGTAATCCCTCTCACGCGGTCATTCCTCCATCTGTCCCTCAGCGTGACTCCAAGCATCTTTCTTTCCATCCTCCTCTGGGTGACTCTCAGCCTCTCCTTCTCGCTAGATCTCAGAGCCCATACTTCACACCCATAGAGAACTGTAGCCGTGATGCAGCTCTCGAAGACTCTCCTCCTGATCTTGATGGACAGAATTCGAGAAGATAGGAGGTGCGAGAGCTTACTCCAGGCCAGCCACCCTAATCGAATCCGGTGTTCTATTTCGTCGGAATGATCCAAGGGAAGAGCTATTCTTCCTCCGAGATAGGTGGCGCTATCGACGAATTCGAATCGCAGATTGCCGATGATTATTGGATTGCGGGTAGAGGTGCAGGAGGTGAGGAGGTTGGTCTTGCTTGCATTCACTTCGAGACCAACTCGGCTGCACGCGTCCATCAGCTTCTTCAGCATTCGTTCCAGCTCGGGTCGAGATTTGGCAACGAGAGCCACGTCATCGGCATACTCCAAGTGGCAAAGGTTCCTTCCGTCGATTCTAATTCCATCTGACTCCCAGTCAATGTTGTCCATGGCTGATCGTAGCACTGCGTTGAAGAGACGAGGGGAGAGGGTATCCCCTTGGCGGACTCCTCGACGCACAGTCACAGGAACGAGCTCCTCATTAACTCGAATGAGTGTAGAGGAGGACTCGTAGAGACGGCGCAACATGTGGACGAGGGAGGGATGGGCTCCGAACGAGAAGAGGGCTTGCCAGCAGGCATTCCACTCCACACAGTCGAACGCCTTCTTGAAGTCGACGAACGCCAAGTAGATTGGGATACCGTACTAGGAGGTTCTTTCAGCGACCTGCTTGATGGCATGCAGGTTGTCGAGAGTACTGTAGCCGCGCCGGAAGCCGGTTTGGGTTGAGGAGAGGACTCTGTTTCTTCAAGCACAGTTTCGAGTCTCTGAAGAATGACTTTGGTCATTGTCTTCAGGGAAACGGTGAGGAGGGAGATGGGACGGAAGTTCCCAATGTTGGTATGGTCTCCTTTCTTGTGCAGAAGAGTGACAATTGCTTCGGTCAGGTCGCTTGGAACAGCCTCTCCATCTACCAGATAGTTGAGTAGATCAGCGATAACGGGAGCAAGGTGGTTTCGAGAGTGGTATAGCATATCAGGGAGAATGCCATCCGAACCGGGTGAGTGACCACACTTGAGTTGGGACATCGCTTTGCTGACCTCATCGGGTAGGAAGGGAGGAAGGGGATCCAGAGGCTGAGGAGGGACTGGGAGTGGACACGGAACTGCAGGGGTGTAGAGACCGTCAAAGAAGCTCTGGACCACTGTCTTGGTAGCTGCTTGAGAGAGAGCACCAGTTACAGGGTGGGGAACTAGAAGGCGCTTCTTTGAGGTTTGCAGACTCAGCATGCTCTTCACGATGCTCCTTCCCATGGTTGCTGCTTGCCGTGCTTGCGCCTCCTTTCGCTTCCTGATGTCATCGACGAAACTCGTCCGGGCAGCTTTGCAGGCAGCTGAGTAGGCGACAGCTTGTTGGGAGTTGGATTGCAATTCATGGCGCATCGCTAGGAGCTTCCGCGTTCCACTCGAGATCCAAGAAGGGGATTGGCGCTTCCTCCAGCAGTTTGTTGCCGCGGTCTCCGTGAAAGCCTTTACCGTAGTATAGGCGTCGGCGGCAGAACTGGGGCGGGCAAGGGGCAGTGACGCGAGAAGGTTTGCGTTGACAGTAAAAGCGGTTCGATCGAAATCTAGCCGCTCCCTGCATCTTTTCTGCCTCGCCTTGCCAGGGAGGGAGAGGCACATCCGAACAAGGCGATGGTCGGAGTCAAACTCAAACCGACCAACGACTCCACAGTTGACTACTCTCGCTGTGGCGGGCGCTGCAACGTAGTCAATTTGGTGGAATGCGGAGCCGTTTGGGGATCGCCAGGTCCAGATTCGACCGTGCCGTCTCTTGGGGAACGTGTTCAGGATGCGCAGTCTGTTCCTCACGCAGAGCTCAGTGAAGCAGCGTCCGCGTGAGTTCGGTGTGGGAGAGGCAAAGTTACCGACAAATCTTTCATTGCCAGGTTCCCTCGCCACTCGACAGTTGAAGTCACCAACCAGAACTGGCATATGGCCTTTTGGGGCACTCCGCAGGGCGGTCTCAACCTGGTCTAGGAAGTCTTCATACGCGTCGTCATAGTAGGAAGACGTAGGGGCGTAAGCGCAGACCAGGAAGAGCCGTAGGTCGGGAAGGAGCAGAGTGGCCAAACGAGGGGAGAGGCCATTGAACACAGCTCCGCGCGCGAGTTGCGGTCGAAGCAAAAATGCCACGCCATGGGAAGCAGTGGGCCCGCCCGAGTGGTAGACTACAGTGCCTGAGGATGTAAGATTGAACGAGGCACAACCCACAATCCTGGCTTCCTGCACTGCAACCACGTCCCACGATCTTGTCGAGGGCGAGTTCCATCTCCGACTGCTTCTCCCTTGGGCCGAGCGTCCTGGCGTTGATGGTGCCGATGTAGAAGTGGCGACCCATCGTGGCGGCGTACAACTCCCGCGTGCCAACGCGTCTGGGAGAGGGAATCCGGGCGGGCGGAACCGGAGACGGAGAGACGAAATCGCACTCAACCGCTCGCCACACACTTGAGAACCCAGAATGAACCATACTCCAGAACCCAGAACCATACTCCATGTTGCCATCCTCTCAACATTACCATACTCCATGTTGCCATCCTCTCTATATGACCATACTCCATGTTGTCATCATCTCAACATGACCATACTCCATGTTGTCATCCTCTCAACATGATCATACTCCATGTTGCCATCCTCTCAACATGACCATACTTCATGTTGTCATCCTCTCAACATGACCATACTCCATGTTGCCATCCTCTCAACATTACCATACTCCATGTTGCCATCCTCTCAACATGATCATACTCCATGTTGCGATCCTCTCTATATGACCATACTCCATGTTGTCATCATCTCAACATGACCATACTCCATGTTGTCATCCTCTCAACATGATCATACTCCATGTTGCCATCCTCTCAACATGACCATACTCCATGTTGTCATCATCTCAACATGACCATACTCCATGTTGCCATCCTCTCTATATGACCATACTCCATGTTGTCATCATCTCAACATGACCATACTCCATGTTGTCATCCTCTCAACATGATCATACTCCATGTTGCCATCCTCTCTATATGACCATACTCCATGTTGTCATCATCTCAACATGACCATACTCCATGTTGTCATCCTCTCAACATGATCATACTCCATGTTGCCATCCTCTCAACATGACCATACTTCATGTTGTCATCCTCTCAACATGACCATACTCCATGTTGCCATCCTCTTTATATGACCACACTCCATGTTGTCATCCTCTCAACATGATCATACTCCATGTTGCCATCCTCTCTATATGACCATACTCCATGTTGCCATCCTCTCTATATGACCATACTCCATGTTGCCATCCTCTCTATATGACCACACTCCATGTTGTCATCCTCTCAACATGATCATACTCCATGTTGCCATCCTCTCTATATGACCACACTCCATGTTGCCATCCTCTCAACATTACCATACTCCATGTTGTCATCCTCTCAACATGACCATACTCCATGTTGCCATCCTCTCAACATGATCATACTCCATGTTGCCATCCTCTCTATATGACCATACTCCATGTTGTCATCATCTCAACATGACCATACTCCATGTTGTCATCCTCTCAACATGATCATACTCCATGTTGCCATCCTCTCAACATGACCATACTTCATGTTGTCATCCTCTCAACATGACCATACTCCATGTTGCCATCCTCTCAACATGATCATACTCCATGTTGCCATCCTCTCTATATGACCATACTCCATGTTGCCATCCTCTCTATATGACCATACTCCATGTTGCCATCCTCTCTATATGACCACACTCCATGTTGCCATCCTCTCAACATTACCATACTCCATGTTGCCATCCTCTCTATATGACCACACTCCATGTTGTCATCCTCTCAACATGATCATACTCCATGTTGCCATCCTCTCTATATGACCACACTCCATGTTGCCATCCTCACAACATGACCATACTTCATGTTGTCATCATCTCAACATGACCATACTCCATGTTGCCATCCTCTCAACATTACCATACTCCATGTTGCCATCCTCTCAACATTACCATACTCCATGTTGTCATCCTCTCTATATGACCACACTCCATGTTGTCATCCTCTCTATATGACCACACTCCATGTTGTCATCCTCTCAACATTACCATACTCCATGTTGCCATCCTCTCTATATGACCACACTCCATGTTGTCATCCTCTCAACATGATCATACTCCAAGGTGCCATCCTCTCTATATGACCACACTCCATGTTGTCATCCTCTCAACATGATCATACTCCATGTTGCCATCCTCTCTATATGACCATACTCCATGTTGCCATCCTCTCAACATGATCATACTCCATGTTGCCATCCTCTCTATATGACCACACTCCATGTTGTCATCCTCTCAACATGATCATACTCCATGTTGCCATCCTCTCTATATGACCACACTAAATGTTGTCATCCTCTCAACATGATCATACTCCATGTTGCCATCCTCTCTATATGACCATACTCCATGTTGCCATCCTCTCTATATGACCACACTCCATGTTGCCATCCTCTCTATATGACCAGACTCCATGTTGCCATCCTCTCAACATGACCATACTCCATGTTGTCATCATCTCAACATGACCATACTCCATGTTGCCATCCTCTCTATATGACCACACTCCATGTTGTCATCCTCTCAACATGATCATACTCCATGTTGCCATCCTCTCTATATGACCATACTCCATGTTGCCATCCTCTCTATATGACCATACTCCATGTTGCCATCCTCTCTATATGACCACACTCCATGTTGCCATCCTCTCAACATTACCATACTCCATGTTGCCATCCTCTCTATATGACCACACTCCATGTTGTCATCCTCTCAACATGATCATACTCCATGTTGCCATCCTCTCTATATGACCATACTCCATGTTGTCATCATCTCAACATGACCATACTCCATGTTGTCAGCCTCTCAACATGATCATACTCCATGTTGCCATCCTCTCTATATGACCATACTCCATGTTGCCATCCTCTCTATATGACCACACTCCATGTTGCCATCCTCTCAACATTACCATACTCCATGTTGCCATCCTCTCTATATGACCACACTCCATGTTGTCATCCTCTCAACATGATCATACTCCATGTTGCCATCCTCTCTATATGACCATACTCCATGTTGTCATCATCTCAACATGACCATACTCCATGTTGTCAGCCTCTCAACATGATCATACTCCATGTTGCCATCCTCTCAACATTACCATACTCCATGTTGCCATCCTCTCTATATGACCACACTCCATGTTGTCATCCTCTCAACATGATCATACTCCATGTTGCCATCCTCTCTATATGACCATACTTCATGTTGTCATCCTCTCAACATGACCATACTCCATGTTGCCATCCTCTCAACATGATCATACTCCATGTTGCCATCCTCTCTATATGACCATACTCCATGTTGCCATCCTCTCTATATGACCACACTCCATGTTGCCATCCTCTCAACATTACCATACTCCATGTTGCCATCCTCTCTATATGACCACACTCCATGTTGTCATCCTCTCAACATGATCATACTCCATGTTGCCATCCTCTCTATATGACCATACTCCATGTTGTCATCATCTCAACATGACCATACTCCATGTTGTCATCCTCTCAACATGATCATACTCCATGTTGCCATCCTCTCTATATGACCATACTCCATGTTGTCATCATCTCAACATGACCATACTCCATGTTGCCATCCTCTCAACATGATCATACTCCATGTTGCCATCCTCTCTATATGACCATACTCCATGTTGCCATCCTCTCTATATGACCATACTCCATGTTGCCATCCTCTCTATATGACCACACTCCATGTTGTCATCCTCTCAACATGATCATACTCCATGTTGCCATCCTCTCTATATGACCACACTCCATGTTGTCATCCTCTCAACATGATCATACTCCATGTTGCCATCCTCTCAACATGACCATACTCCATGTTGTCATCATCTCAACATGACCATACTCCATGTTGCCATCCTCTCTATATGACCATACTCCATGTTGTCATCATCTCAACATGACCATACTCCATGTTGTCATCCTCTCAACATGATCATACTCCATGTTGCCATCCTCTCTATATGACCATACTCCATGTTGTCATCATCTCAACATGACCATACTCCATGTTGTCATCCTCTCAACATGATCATACTCCATGTTGCCATCCTCTCAACATGACCATACTTCATGTTGTCATCCTCTCAACATGATCATACTCCATGTTGCCATCCTCTCTATATGACCATACTCCATGTTGCCATCCTCTCTATATGACCATACTCCATGTTGCCATCCTCTCTATATGACCACACTCCATGTTGTCATCCTCTCAACATGATCATACTCCATGTTGCCATCCTCTCAACATGACCATACTCCATGTTGTCATCATCTCAACATGACCATACTCCATGTTGCCATCCTCTCTATATGACCATACTCCATGTTGCCATCCTCTCTATATGACCATACTCCATGTTGCCATCCTCTCTATATGACCACACTCCATGTTGTCATCCTCTCAACATGATCATACTCCATGTTGCCATCCTCTCTATATGACCACACTCCATGTTGCCATCCTCTCAACATTACCATACTCCATGTTGCCATCCTCTCTATATGACCACACTCCATGTTGCCATCCTCTCAACATTACCATACTCCATGTTGTCATCCTCTCAACATGACCATACTCCATGTTGCCATCCTCTCAACATGATCATACTCCATGTTGCCATCCTCTCTATATGACCATACTCGATGTTGTCATCATCTCAACATGACCATACTCCATGTTGTCATCCTCTCAACATGATCATACTCCATGTTGCCATCCTCTCAACATGATCATACTCCATGTTGCCATCCTCTCTATATGACCATACTCCATGTTGTCATCATCTCAACATGACCATACTCCATGTTGTCAGCCTCTCAACATGATCATACTCCATGTTGCCATCCTCTCAACATGACCATACTTCATGTTGTCATCCTCTCAACATGACCATACTCCATGTTGCCATCCTCTCTATATGACCATACTCCATGTTGTCATCATCTCAACATGACCATACTCCATGTTGTCATCCTCTCAACATGATCATACTCCATGTTGCCATCCTCTCTATATGATCACACTCCATGTTGTCATCCTCTCAACATGATCATACTCCATGTTGCCATCCTCTCTATATGACCACACTCCATGTTGCCATCCTCTCAACATTACCATACTCCATGTTGCCATCCTCTCAACATGACCATACTCCATGTTGCCATCCTCTCAACATGATCATACTCCATGTTGCCATCCTCTCTATATGACCACACTCCATGTTGCCATCCTCTCTATATGACCACACTCCATGTTGTCATCCTCTCAACATGACCATACTCCATGTTGTCATCCTCTCAACATGATCATACTCCATGTTGTCATCCTCTCAACATGATCATACTCCATGTTGCCATCCTCTCTATATGACCACACTCCATGTTGTCATCCTCTCAACATGATCATACTTCATGTTGCCATCCTCTCAACATGATCATACTCCATGTTGCCATCCTCTCAACATGACCATACTCCATGTTGTCATCATCTCAACATGACCATACTCCATGTTGTCATCCTCTCAACATGATCATACTCCATGTTGTCATCCTCTCAACATGACCATACTCCATGTTGCCATCCTCTCTATATGACCACACTCCATGTTGTCATCCTCTCAACATGATCATACTCCATGTTGCCATCCTCTCTATATGACCACACTCCATGTTGCCATCCTCTCAACATTACCATACTCCATGTTGCCATCCTCTCTATATGACAACACTCAATGTTGCCATCCTCTCAACATTACCATACTCCATGTTGTCATCCTCTCAACATGACCATACTCCATGTTGCCATCCTCTCAACATGATCATACTCCATGTTGCCATCCTCTCTATATGACCATACTCCATGTTGTCATCATCTCAACATGACCATACTCCATGTTGCCATCCTCTCTATATGACCACACTCCATGTTGCCATCCTCTCAACATTACCATACTCCATGTTGTCATCCTCTCAACATGACCATACTCCATGTTGCCTTCCTCTCAACATGATCATACTCCATGTTGCCATCCTCTCAACATGACCATACTCCATGTTGTCATCATCTCAACATGACCATACTCCATGTTGTCATCCTCTCAACATGATCATACTCCATGTTGCCATCCTCTCTATATGACCATACTCCATGTTGCCATCCTCTCTATATGACCATACTCCATGTTGCCATCCTCTCAACATGATCATACTCCATGTTGCCATCCTCTCTATATGACCATACTCCATGTTGTCATCCTCTCAACATGACCATACTCCATGTTGCCATCCTCTCAACATGATCATACTCCATGTTGCCATCCTCTCTATATGACCATACTCCATGTTGTCATCATCTCAACATGACCATACTCCATGTTGTCATCCTCTCAACATGATCATACTCCATGTTGCCATCCTCTCAACATGATCATACTCCATGTTGTCATCCTCTCAACATGATCATACTCCATGTTGCCATCCTCTCTATATGACCATACTCCATGTTGCCATCCTCTCTATATGACCATACTCCATGTTGCCATCCTCTCTATATGACCACACTCCATGTTGTCATCCTCTCAACATGATCATACTCCATGTTGCCATCCTCTCTATATGACCACACTCCATGTTGCCATCCTCTCAACATTACCATACTCCATGTTGCCATCCTCTCTATATGACCACACTCCATGTTGCCATCCTCTCAACATTACCATACTCCATGTTGCCATCCTCTCAACATGATCATACTCCATGTTGCCATCCTCTCTATATGACCATACTCCATGTTGCCATCCTCTCTATATGACCACACTCCATGTTGCCATCCTCTCAACATTACCATACTCCATGTTGCCATCCTCTCAACATGACCATACTCCATGTTGCCTTCCTCTCAACATGATCATACTCCATGTTGCCATCCTCTCAACATGACCATACTCCATGTTGTCATCATCTCAACATGACCATACTCCATGTTGTCATCCTCTCAACATGATCATACTCCATGTTGCCATCCTCTCTATATGACCATACTCCATGTTGCCATCCTCTCTATATGACCATACTCCATGTTGCCATCCTCTCAACATGATCATACTCCATGTTGCCATCCTCTCTATATGACCATACTCCATGTTGTCATCCTCTCAACATGACCATACTCCATGTTGCCATCCTCTCAACATGATCATACTCCATGTTGCCATCCTCTCTATATGACCATACTCCATGTTGTCATCATCTCAACATGACCATACTCCATGTTGTCATCCTCTCAACATGATCATACTCCATGTTGCCATCCTCTCAACATGATCATACTCCATGTTGCCATCCTCTCTATATGACCACACTCCATGTTGTCATCCTCTCAACATGATCATACTCCATGTTGCCATCCTCTCTATATGACCATACTCCATGTTGCCATCCTCTCTATATGACCATACTCCATGTTGCCATCCTCTCTATATGACCACACTCCATGTTGCCATCCTCTCAACATTACCATACTCCATGTTGCCATCCTCTCAACATGATCATACTCCATGTTGCCATCCTCTCTATATGACCATACTCCATGTTGCCATCCTCTCAACATGATCATACTCCATGTTGCCATCCTCTCTATATGACCATACTCCATGTTGCCATCCTCTCTATATGACCATACTCCATGTTGCCATCCTCTCTATATGACCACACTCCATGTTGCCATCCTCTCAACATTACCATACTCCATGTTGCCATCCTCTCTATATGACCACACTCCATGTTGTCATCCTCTCAACATGATCATACTCCATGTTGCCATCCTCTCTATATGACCACACTCCATGTTGCCATCCTCACAACATGACCATACTTCATGTTGTCATCATCTCAACATGACCATACTCCATGTTGCCATCCTCTCAACATTACCATACTCCATGTTGCCATCCTCTCAACATTACCATACTCCATGTTGTCATCCTCTCTATATGACCACACTCCATGTTGTCATCCTCTCAACATTACCATGCTCCATGTTGCCATCCTCTCTATATGACCACACTCCATGTTGTCATCCTCTCAACATGATCATACTCCAAGGTGCCATCCTCTCTATATGACCACACTCCATGTTGTCATCCTCTCAACATGATCATACTCCATTTTGCCATCCTCTCTATATGACCACACTCCATGTTGTCATCCTCTCAACATGATCATACTCCATGTTGCCATCCTCTCTATATGACCATACTCCATGTTGCCATCCTCTCTATATGACCACACTCCATGTTGCCATCCTCTCTATATGACCAGACTCCATGTTGCCATCCTCTCAACATGACCATACTCCATGTTGTCATCCTCTCAACATGATCATACTCCATGTTGCCATCCTCTCTATATGACCATACTCCATGTTGTCATCATCTCAACATGACCATACTCCATGTTGTCATCCTCTCAACATAATCATACTCCATGTTGCCATCCTCTCAACATGACCATACTTCATGTTGTCATCATCTCAACATGACCATACTCCATGTGGCCATCCTCTCAACATTACCATACTCCATGTTGCCATCCTCTCTATATGACCATACTCCATGTTGTCATCATCTCAACATGACCATACTCCATGTTGTCATCCTCTCAACATGATCATACTCCATGTTGCCATCCTCTCAACATGACCATACTTCATGTTGTCATCCTCTCAACATGACCATACTCCATGTTGCCATCCTCTCAACATTACCATACTCCATGTTGCCATCCTCTCAACATGATCATACTCCATGTTGCGATCCTCTCTATATGACCATACTCCATGTTGTCATCATCTCAACATGACCATACTCCATGTTGTCATCCTCTCAACATGATCATACTCCATGTTGCCATCCTCTCAACATGACCATACTCCATGTTGTCATCATCTCAACATGACCATACTCCATGTTGCCATCCTCTCTATATGACCATACTCCATGTTGTAATCATCTCAACATGACCATACTCCATGTTGTCATCCTCTCAACATGATCATACTCCATGTTGCCATCCTCTCTATATGACCATACTCCATGTTGTCATCATCTCAACATGACCATACTCCATGTTGTCATCCTCTCAACATGATCATACTCCATGTTGCCATCCTCTCAACATGACCATACTTCATGTTGTCATCCTCTCAACATGACCATACTCCATGTTGCCATCCTCTCAACATTACCATACTCCATGTTGCCATCCTCTCTATATGACCACACTCCATGTTGTCATCCTCTCAACATGATCATACTCCATGTTGCCATCCTCTCTATATGACCATACTCCATGTTGCCATCCTCTCTATATGACCATACTCCATGTTGCCATCCTCTCTATATGACCACACTCCATGTTGTCATCCTCTCAACATGATCATACTCCATGTTGCCATCCTCTCTATATGACCACACTCCATGTTGCCATCCTCTCAACATTACCATACTCCATGTTGCCATCCTCTCTATATGACCACACTCCATGTTGCCATCCTCTCAACATTACCATACTCCATGTTGTCATCCTCTCAACATGACCATACTCCATGTTGCCATCCTCTCAACATGATCATACTCCATGTTGCCATCCTCTCTATATGACCATACTCCATGTTGTCATCATCTCAACATGACCATACTCCATGTTGTCAGCCTCTCAACATGATCATACTCCATGTTGCCATCCTCTCAACATGACCATACTTCATGTTGTCATCCTCTCAACATGACCATACTCCATGTTGCCATCCTCTCTATATGACCATACTCCATGTTGTCATCATCTCAACATTACCATACTCCATGTTGTCATCCTCTCAACATGACCATACTCCATGTTGTCATCCTCTCAACATGACCATACTCCATGTTGTCATCCTCTCTATATGACCACACTCCATGTTGTCATCCTCTCAACATGATCATACTCCATGTTGCCATCCTCTCTATATGACCATACTCCATGTTGTCATCATCTCAACATGACCATACTCCATGTTGTCATCCTCTCAACATAATCATACTCCATGTTGCCATCCTCTCAACATGACCATACTTCATGTTGTCATCCTCTCTATATGACCACACTCCATGTTGTCATCCTCTCAACATTACCATACTCCATGTTGCCATCCTCTCTATATGACCATACTCCATGTTGTCATCATCTCAACATGACCATACTCCATGTTGTCATCCTCTCAACATGATCATACTCCATGTTGCCATCCTCTCAACATGACCATACTTCATGTTGTTATCCTCTCAACATGACCATACTCCATGTTGCCATCCTCTCAACATTACCATACTCCATGTTGCCATCCTCTCAACATGATCATACTCCATGTTGCGATCCTCTCTATATGACCATACTCCATGTTGTCATCATCTCAACATGACCATACTCCATGTTGTCATCCTCTCAACATGATCATACTCCATGTTGCCATCCTCTCAACATGACCATACTCCATGTTGTCATCATCTCAACATGACCATACTCCATGTTGCCATCCTCTCTATATGACCATACTCCATGTTGTCATCATCTCAACATGACCATACTCCATGTTGTCATCCTCTCAACATGATCATACTCCATGTTGCCATCCTCTCTATATGACCATACTCCATGTTGTCATCATCTCAACATGACCATACTCCATGTTGTCATCCTCTCAACATGATCATACTCCATGTTGCCATCCTCTCAACATGACCATACTTCATGTTGTCATCCTCTCAACATGACCATACTCCATGTTGCCATCCTCTCAACATTACCATACTCCATGTTGCCATCCTCTCTATATGACCCCACTCCATGTTGTCATCCTCTCAACATGATCATACTCCATGTTGCCATCCTCTCTATATGACCATACTCCATGTTGCCATCCTCTCTATATGACCATACTCCATGTTGCCATCCTCTCTATATGACCACACTCCATGTTGTCATCCTCTCAACATGATCATACTCCATGTTGCCATCCTCTCTATATGACCACACTCCATGTTGCCATCCTCTCAACATTACCATACTCCATGTTGCCATCCTCTCTATATGACCACACTCCATGTTGCCATCCTCTCAACATTACCATACTCCATGTTGTCATCCTCTCAACATGACCATACTCCATGTTGCCATCCTCTCAACATGATCATACTCCATGTTGCCATCCTCTCTATATGACCATACTCCATGTTGTCATCATCTCAACATGACCATACTCCATGTTGTCAGCCTCTCAACATGATCATACTCCATGTTGCCATCCTCTCAACATGACCATACTTCATGTTGTCATCCTCTCAACATGACCATACTCCATGTTGCCATCCTCTCAACATTACCATACTCCATGTTGCCATCCTCTCTATATGACCACACTCCATGTTGTCATCCTCTCAACATGATCATACTCCATGTTGCCATCCTCTCTATATGACCATACTCCATGTTGCCATCCTCTCTATATGACCATACTCCATGTTGCCATCCTCTCTATATGACCACACTCCATGTTGTCATCCTCTCAACATGATCATACTCCATGTTGCCATCCTCTCTATATGACCACACTCCATGTTGCCATCCTCTCAACATTACCATACTCCATGTTGCCATCCTCTCTATATGACCACACTCCATGTTGCCATCCTCTCAACATTACCATACTCCATGTTGTCATCCTCTCAACATGACCATACTCCATGTTGCCATCCTCTCAACATGATCATACTCCATGTTGCCATCCTCTCTATATGACCATACTCCATGTTGTCATCCTCTCAACATGATCATACTCCATGTTGCCATCCTCTCAACATGACCATACTTCATGTTGTCATCCTCTCAACATGACCATACTCCATGTTGCCATCCTCTCAACATTACCATACTCCATGTTGCCATCCTCTCTATATGACCACACTCCATGTTGTCATCCTCTCAACATGATCATACTCCATGTTGCCATCCTCTCTATATGACCATACTCCATGTTGCCATCCTCTCTATATGACCATACTCCATGTTGCCATCCTCTCTATATGACCACACTCCATGTTGTCATCCTCTCAACATGATCATACTCCATGTTGCCATCCTCTCTATATGACCACACTCCATGTTGCCATCCTCTCAACATTACCATACTCCATGTTGCCATCCTCTCTATATGACCACACTCCATGTTGCCATCCTCTCAACATTACCATACTCCATGTTGTCATCCTCTCAACATGACCATACTCCATGTTGCCATCCTCTCAACATGATCATACTCCATGTTGCCATCCTCTCTATATGACCATACTCCATGTTGTCATCATCTCAACATGACCATACTCCATGTTGCCATCCTCTCTATATGACCCCACTCCATGTTGTCATCCTCTCAACATGATCATACTCCATGTTGCCATCCTCTCTATATGACCATACTCCATGTTGCCATCCTCTCTATATGACCATACTCCATGTTGCCATCCTCTCTATATGACCACACTCCATGTTGTCATCCTCTCAACATGATCATACTCCATGTTGCCATCCTCTCTATATGACCACACTCCATGTTGCCATCCTCTCAACATTACCATACTCCATGTTGCCATCCTCTCTATATGACCACACTCCATGTTGCCATCCTCTCAACATTACCATACTCCATGTTGTCATCCTCTCAACATGACCATACTCCATGTTGCCATCCTCTCAACATGATCATACTCCATGTTGCCATCCTCTCTATATGACCATACTCCATGTTGTCATCATCTCAACATGACCATACTCCATGTTGTCAGCCTCTCAACATGATCATACTCCATGTTGCCATCCTCTCAACATGACCATACTTCATGTTGTCATCCTCTCAACATGACCATACTCCATGTTGCCATCCTCTCAACATTACCATACTCCATGTTGCCATCCTCTCTATATGACCACACTCCATGTTGTCATCCTCTCAACATGATCATACTCCATGTTGCCATCCTCTCTATATGACCATACTCCATGTTGCCATCCTCTCTATATGACCATACTCCATGTTGCCATCCTCTCTATATGACCACACTCCATGTTGTCATCCTCTCAACATGATCATACTCCATGTTGCCATCCTCTCTATATGACCACACTCCATGTTGCCATCCTCTCAACATTACCATACTCCATGTTGCCATCCTCTCTATATGACCACACTCCATGTTGCCATCCTCTCAACATTACCATACTCCATGTTGTCATCCTCTCAACATGACCATACTCCATGTTGCCATCCTCTCAACATGATCATACTCCATGTTGCCATCCTCTCTATATGACCATACTCCATGTTGTCATCCTCTCAACATGATCATACTCCATGTTGCCATCCTCTCAACATGACCATACTTCATGTTGTCATCCTCTCAACATGACCATACTCCATGTTGCCATCCTCTCAACATTACCATACTCCATGTTGCCATCCTCTCTATATGACCACACTCCATGTTGTCATCCTCTCAACATGATCATACTCCATGTTGCCATCCTCTCTATATGACCATACTCCATGTTGCCATCCTCTCTATATGACCATACTCCATGTTGCCATCCTCTCTATATGACCACACTCCATGTTGTCATCCTCTCAACATGATCATACTCCATGTTGCCATCCTCTCTATATGACCACACTCCATGTTGCCATCCTCTCAACATTACCATACTCCATGTTGCCATCCTCTCTATATGACCACACTCCATGTTGCCATCCTCTCAACATTACCATACTCCATGTTGTCATCCTCTCAACATGACCATACTCCATGTTGCCATCCTCTCAACATGATCATACTCCATGTTGCCATCCTCTCTATATGACCATACTCCATGTTGTCATCATCTCAACATGACCATACTCCATGTTGTCAGCCTCTCAACATGATCATACTCCATGTTGCCATCCTCTCAACATGACCATACTTCATGTTGTCATCCTCTCAACATGACCATACTCCATGTTGCCATCCTCTCAACATTACCATACTCCATGTTGCCATCCTCTCTATATGACCACACTCCATGTTGTCATCCTCTCAACATGATCATACTCCATGTTGCCATCCTCTCTATATGACCATACTCCATGTTGCCATCCTCTCTATATGACCATACTCCATGTTGCCATCCTCTCTATATGACCACACTCCATGTTGTCATCCTCTCAACATGATCATACTCCATGTTGCCATCCTCTCTATATGACCACACTCCATGTTGCCATCCTCTCAACATTACCATACTCCATGTTGCCATCCTCTCTATATGACCACACTCCATGTTGCCATCCTCTCAACATTACCATACTCCATGTTGTCATCCTCTCAACATGACCATACTCCATGTTGCCATCCTCTCAACATGATCATACTCCATGTTGCCATCCTCTCTATATGACCATACTCCATGTTGTCATCATCTCAACATGACCATACTCCATGTTGTCAGCCTCTCAACATGATCATACTCCATGTTGCCATCCTCTCAACATGACCATACTTCATGTTGTCATCCTCTCAACATGACCATACTCCATGTTGCCATCCTCTCTATATGACCATACTCCATGTTGTCATCATCTCAACATGACCATACTCCATGTTGTCATCCTCTCAACATGATCATACTCCATGTTGCCATCCTCTCTATATGACCATACTCCATGTTGCCATCCTCTCTATATGACCATACTCCATGTTGCCATCCTCTCTATATGACCACACTCCATGTTGCCATCCTCTCAACATTACCATACTCCATGTTGCCATCCTCTCTATATGACCACACTCCATGTTGTCATCCTCTCAACATGATCATACTCCATGTTGCCATCCTCTCTATATGACCACACTCCATGTTGCCATCCTCACAACATGACCATACTTCATGTTGTCATCATCTCAACATGACCATACTCCATGTTGCCATCCTCTCAACATTACCATACTCCATGTTGCCATCCTCTCAACATTACCATACTCCATGTTGTCATCCTCTCTATATGACCACACTCCATGTTGTCATCCTCTCAACATTACCATACTCCATGTTGCCATCCTCTCTATATGACCACACTCCATGTTGTCATCCTCTCAACATGATCATACTCCAAGGTGCCATCCTCTCTATATGACCACACTCCATGTTGTCATCCTCTCAACATGATCATACTCCATGTTGCCATCCTCTCTATATGACCACACTCCATGTTGCCATCCTCTCAACATTACCATACTCCATGTTGCCATCCTCTCAACATGATCATACTCCAAGGTGCCATCCTCTCTATATGACCACACTCCATGTTGTCATCCTCTCAACATGATCATACTCCATGTTGCCATCCTCTCTATATGACCACACTCCATGTTGTCATCCTCTCAACATGATCATACTCCATGTTGCCATCCTCTCTATATGACCATACTCCATGTTGCCATCCTCTCTATATGACCACACTCCATGTTGCCATCCTCTCTATATGACCAGACTCCATGTTGCCATCCTCTCAACATGACCATACTCCATGTTGTCATCCTCTCAACATGATCATACTCCATGTTGCCATCCTCTCTATATGACCATACTCCATGTTGTCATCATCTCAACATGACCATACTCCATGTTGTCATCCTCTCAACATGATCATACTCCATGTTGCCATCCTCTCAACATGACCATACTTCATGTTGTCATCCTCTCAAGATGACCATACTCCATGTTGCCATCCTCTCAACATTACCATACTCCATGTTGCCATCCTCTCTATATGACCACACTCCATGTTGTCATCCTCTCAACATGATCATACTCCATGTTGCCATCCTCTCTATATGACCATACTCCATGTTGCCATCCTCTCTATATGACCATACTCCATGTTGCCATCCTCTCTATATGACCACACTCCATGTTGTCATCCTCTCAACATGATCATACTCCATGTTGCCATCCTCTCTATATGACCACACTCCATGTTGCCATCCTCTCAACATTACCATACTCCATTTTGCCATCCTCTCTATATGACCACACTCCATGTTGTCATCCTCTCAACATGATCATACTCCATTTTGCCATCCTCTCTATATGACCACACTCCATGTTGTCATCCTCTCAACATGATCATACTCCATGTTGCCATCCTCTCTATATGACCATACTCCATGTTGCCATCCTCTCTATATGACCACACTCCATGTTGCCATCCTCTCTATATGACCAGACTCCATGTTGCCATCCTCTCAACATGACCATACTCCATGTTGTCATCCTCTCAACATGATCATACTCCATGTTGCCATCCTCTCTATATGACCATACTCCATGTTGTCATCATCTCAACATGACCATACTCCATGTTGTCATCCTCTCAACATAATCATACTCCATGTTGCCATCCTCTCAACATGACCATACTTCATGTTGTCATCATCTCAACATGACCATACTCCATGTGGCCATCCTCTCAACATTACCATACTCCATGTTGCCATCCTCTCTATATGACCATACTCCATGTTGTCATCATCTCAACATGACCATACTCCATGTTGTCATCCTCTCAACATGATCATACTCCATGTTGCCATCCTCTCAACATGACCATACTTCATGTTGTCATCCTCTCAACATGACCATACTCCATGTTGCCATCCTCTCAACATTACCATACTCCATGTTGCCATCCTCTCAACATGATCATACTCCATGTTGCGATCCTCTCTATATGACCATACTCCATGTTGTCATCATCTCAACATGACCATACTCCATGTTGTCATCCTCTCAACATGATCATACTCCATGTTGCCATCCTCTCAACATGACCATACTCCATGTTGTCATCATCTCAACATGACCATACTCCATGTTGCCATCCTCTCTATATGACCATACTCCATGTTGTAATCATCTCAACATGACCATACTCCATGTTGTCATCCTCTCAACATGATCATACTCCATGTTGCCATCCTCTCTATATGACCATACTCCATGTTGTCATCATCTCAACATGACCATACTCCATGTTGTCATCCTCTCAACATGATCATACTCCATGTTGCCATCCTCTCAACATGACCATACTTCATGTTGTCATCCTCTCAACATGACCATACTCCATGTTGCCATCCTCTCAACATTACCATACTCCATGTTGCCATCCTCTCTATATGACCACACTCCATGTTGTCATCCTCTCAACATGATCATACTCCATGTTGCCATCCTCTCTATATGACCATACTCCATGTTGCCATCCTCTCTATATGACCATACTCCATGTTGCCATCCTCTCTATATGACCACACTCCATGTTGTCATCCTCTCAACATGATCATACTCCATGTTGCCATCCTCTCTATATGACCACACTCCATGTTGCCATCCTCTCAACATTACCATACTCCATGTTGCCATCCTCTCTATATGACCACACTCCATGTTGCCATCCTCTCAACATTACCATACTCCATGTTGTCATCCTCTCAACATGACCATACTCCATGTTGCCATCCTCTCAACATGATCATACTCCATGTTGCCATCCTCTCTATATGACCATACTCCATGTTGTCATCATCTCAACATGACCATACTCCATGTTGTCAGCCTCTCAACATGATCATACTCCATGTTGCCATCCTCTCAACATGACCATACTTCATGTTGTCATCCTCTCAACATGACCATACTCCATGTTGCCATCCTCTCTATATGACCATACTCCATGTTGTCATCATCTCAACATTACCATACTCCATGTTGTCATCCTCTCAACATGACCATACTCCATGTTGTCATCCTCTCAACATGACCATACTCCATGTTGTCATCCTCTCTATATGACCACACTCCATGTTGTCATCCTCTCAACATGATCATACTCCATGTTGCCATCCTCTCTATATGACCATACTCCATGTTGTCATCATCTCAACATGACCATACTCCATGTTGTCATCCTCTCAACATAATCATACTCCATGTTGCCATCCTCTCAACATGACCATACTTCATGTTGTCATCCTCTCTATATGACCACACTCCATGTTGTCATCCTCTCAACATTACCATACTCCATGTTGCCATCCTCTCTATATGACCATACTCCATGTTGTCATCATCTCAACATGACCATACTCCATGTTGTCATCCTCTCAACATGATCATACTCCATGTTGCCATCCTCTCAACATGACCATACTTCATGTTGTTATCCTCTCAACATGACCATACTCCATGTTGCCATCCTCTCAACATTACCATACTCCATGTTGCCATCCTCTCAACATGATCATACTCCATGTTGCGATCCTCTCTATATGACCATACTCCATGTTGTCATCATCTCAACATGACCATACTCCATGTTGTCATCCTCTCAACATGATCATACTCCATGTTGCCATCCTCTCAACATGACCATACTCCATGTTGTCATCATCTCAACATGACCATACTCCATGTTGCCATCCTCTCTATATGACCATACTCCATGTTGTCATCATCTCAACATGACCATACTCCATGTTGTCATCCTCTCAACATGATCATACTCCATGTTGCCATCCTCTCTATATGACCATACTCCATGTTGTCATCATCTCAACATGACCATACTCCATGTTGTCATCCTCTCAACATGATCATACTCCATGTTGCCATCCTCTCAACATGACCATACTTCATGTTGTCATCCTCTCAACATGACCATACTCCATGTTGCCATCCTCTCAACATTACCATACTCCATGTTGCCATCCTCTCTATATGACCCCACTCCATGTTGTCATCCTCTCAACATGATCATACTCCATGTTGCCATCCTCTCTATATGACCATACTCCATGTTGCCATCCTCTCTATATGACCATACTCCATGTTGCCATCCTCTCTATATGACCACACTCCATGTTGTCATCCTCTCAACATGATCATACTCCATGTTGCCATCCTCTCTATATGACCACACTCCATGTTGCCATCCTCTCAACATTACCATACTCCATGTTGCCATCCTCTCTATATGACCACACTCCATGTTGCCATCCTCTCAACATTACCATACTCCATGTTGTCATCCTCTCAACATGACCATACTCCATGTTGCCATCCTCTCAACATGATCATACTCCATGTTGCCATCCTCTCTATATGACCATACTCCATGTTGTCATCATCTCAACATGACCATACTCCATGTTGTCAGCCTCTCAACATGATCATACTCCATGTTGCCATCCTCTCAACATGACCATACTTCATGTTGTCATCCTCTCAACATGACCATACTCCATGTTGCCATCCTCTCAACATTACCATACTCCATGTTGCCATCCTCTCTATATGACCACACTCCATGTTGTCATCCTCTCAGCATGATCATACTCCATGTTGCCATCCTCTCTATATGACCATACTCCATGTTGCCATCCTCTCTATATGACCATACTCCATGTTGCCATCCTCTCTATATGACCACACTCCATGTTGTCATCCTCTCAACATGATCATACTCCATGTTGCCATCCTCTCTATATGACCACACTCCATGTTGCCATCCTCTCAACATTACCATACTCCATGTTGCCATCCTCTCTATATGACCACACTCCATGTTGCCATCCTCTCAACATTACCATACTCCATGTTGTCATCCTCTCAACATGACCATACTCCATGTTGCCATCCTCTCAACATGATCATACTCCATGTTGCCATCCTCTCTATATGACCATACTCCATGTTGTCATCCTCTCAACATGATCATACTCCATGTTGCCATCCTCTCAACATGACCATACTTCATGTTGTCATCCTCTCAACATGACCATACTCCATGTTGCCATCCTCTCAACATTACCATACTCCATGTTGCCATCCTCTCTATATGACCACACTCCATGTTGTCATCCTCTCAACATGATCATACTCCATGTTGCCATCCTCTCTATATGACCATACTCCATGTTGCCATCCTCTCTATATGACCATACTCCATGTTGCCATCCTCTCTATATGACCACACTCCATGTTGTCATCCTCTCAACATGACCATACTCCATGTTGCCATCCTCTCAACATGATCATACTCCATGTTGCCATCCTCTCTATATGACCATACTCCATGTTGTCATCATCTCAACATGACCATACTCCATGTTGCCATCCTCTCTATATGACCCCACTCCATGTTGTCATCCTCTCAACATGATCATACTCCATGTTGCCATCCTCTCTATATGACCATACTCCATGTTGCCATCCTCTCTATATGACCATACTCCATGTTGCCATCCTCTCTATATGACCACACTCCATGTTGTCATCCTCTCAACATGATCATACTCCATGTTGCCATCCTTTCTATATGACCACACTCCATGTTGCCATCCTCTCAACATTACCATACTCCATGTTGCCATCCTCTCTATATGACCACACTCCATGTTGCCATCCTCTCAACATTACCATACTCCATGTTGTCATCCTCTCAACATGACCATACTCCATGTTGCCATCCTCTCAACATGATCATACTCCATGTTGCCATCCTCTCTATATGACCATACTCCATGTTGTCATCATCTCAACATGACCATACTCCATGTTGTCAGCCTCTCAACATGATCATACTCCATGTTGCCATCCTCTCAACATGACCATACTTCATGTTGTCATCCTCTCAACATGACCATACTCCATGTTGCCATCCTCTCAACATTACCATACTCCATGTTGCCATCCTCTCTATATGACCACACTCCATGTTGTCATCCTCTCAACATGATCATACTCCATGTTGCCATCCTCTCTATATGACCATACTCCATGTTGCCATCCTCTCTATATGACCATACTCCATGTTGCCATCCTCTCTATATGACCACACTCCATGTTGTCATCCTCTCAACATGATCATACTCCATGTTGCCATCCTCTCTATATGACCACACTCCATGTTGCCATCCTCTCAACATTACCATACTCCATGTTGCCATCCTCTCTATATGACCACACTCCATGTTGCCATCCTCTCAACATTACCATACTCCATGTTGTCATCCTCTCAACATGACCATACTCCATGTTGCCATCCTCTCAACATGATCATACTCCATGTTGCCATCCTCTCTATATGACCATACTCCATGTTGTCATCCTCTCAACATGATCATACTCCATGTTGCCATCCTCTCAACATGACCATACTTCATGTTGTCATCCTCTCAACATGACCATACTCCATGTTGCCATCCTCTCAACATTACCATACTCCATGTTGCCATCCTCTCTATATGACCACACTCCATGTTGTCATCCTCTCAACATGATCATACTCCATGTTGCCATCCTCTCTATATGACCATACTCCATGTTGCCATCCTCTCTATATGACCATACTCCATGTTGCCATCCTCTCTATATGACCACACTCCATGTTGTCATCCTCTCAACATGATCATACTCCATGTTGCCATCCTCTCTATATGACCACACTCCATGTTGCCATCCTCTCAACATTACCATACTCCATGTTGCCATCCTCTCTATATGACCACACTCCATGTTGCCATCCTCTCAACATTACCATACTCCATGTTGTCATCCTCTCAACATGACCATACTCCATGTTGCCATCCTCTCAACATGATCATACTCCATGTTGCCATCCTCTCTATATGACCATACTCCATGTTGTCATCATCTCAACATGACCATACTCCATGTTGTCAGCCTCTCAACATGATCATACTCCATGTTGCCATCCTCTCAACATGACCATACTTCATGTTGTCATCCTCTCAACATGACCATACTCCATGTTGCCATCCTCTCAACATTACCATACTCCATGTTGCCATCCTCTCTATATGACCACACTCCATGTTGTCATCCTCTCAACATGATCATACTCCATGTTGCCATCCTCTCTATATGACCATACTCCATGTTGCCATCCTCTCTATATGACCATACTCCATGTTGCCATCCTCTCTATATGACCACACTCCATGTTGTCATCCTCTCAACATGATCATACTCCATGTTGCCATCCTCTCTATATGACCACACTCCATGTTGCCATCCTCTCAACATTACCATACTCCATGTTGCCATCCTCTCTATATGACCACACTCCATGTTGCCATCCTCTCAACATTACCATACTCCATGTTGTCATCCTCTCAACATGACCATACTCCATGTTGCCATCCTCTCAACATGATCATACTCCATGTTGCCATCCTCTCTATATGACCATACTCCATGTTGTCATCATCTCAACATGACCATACTCCATGTTGTCAGCCTCTCAACATGATCATACTCCATGTTGCCATCCTCTCAACATGACCATACTTCATGTTGTCATCCTCTCAACATGACCATACTCCATGTTGCCATCCTCTCTATATGACCATACTCCATGTTGTCATCATCTCAACATGACCATACTCCATGTTGTCATCCTCTCAACATGATCATACTCCATGTTGCCATCCTCTCTATATGACCATACTCCATGTTGCCATCCTCTCTATATGACCATACTCCATGTTGCCATCCTCTCTATATGACCACACTCCATGTTGCCATCCTCTCAACATTACCATACTCCATGTTGCCATCCTCTCTATATGACCACACTCCATGTTGTCATCCTCTCAACATGATCATACTCCATGTTGCCATCCTCTCTATATGACCACACTCCATGTTGCCATCCTCACAACATGACCATACTTCATGTTGTCATCATCTCAACATGACCATACTCCATGTTGCCATCCTCTCAACATTACCATACTCCATGTTGCCATCCTCTCAACATTACCATACTCCATGTTGTCATCCTCTCTATATGACCACACTCCATGTTGTCATCCTCTCAACATTACCATACTCCATGTTGCCATCCTCTCTATATGACCACACTCCATGTTGTCATCCTCTCAACATGATCATACTCCAAGGTGCCATCCTCTCTATATGACCACACTCCATGTTGTCATCCTCTCAACATGATCATACTCCATGTTGCCATCCTCTCTATATGACCACACTCCATGTTGCCATCCTCTCAACATTACCATACTCCATGTTGCCATCCTCTCAACATGATCATACTCCAAGGTGCCATCCTCTCTATATGACCACACTCCATGTTGTCATCCTCTCAACATGATCATACTCCATGTTGCCATCCTCTCTATATGACCACACTCCATGTTGTCATCCTCTCAACATGATCATACTCCATGTTGCCATCCTCTCTATATGACCATACTCCATGTTGCCATCCTCTCTATATGACCACACTCCATGTTGCCATCCTCTCTATATGACCAGACTCCATGTTGCCATCCTCTCAACATGACCATACTCCATGTTGTCATCCTCTCAACATGATCATACTCCATGTTGCCATCCTCTCTATATGACCATACTCCATGTTGTCATCATCTCAACATGACCATACTCCATGTTGTCATCCTCTCAACATGATCATACTCCATGTTGCCATCCTCTCAACATGACCATACTTCATGTTGTCATCCTCTCAACATGACCATACTCCATGTTGCCATCCTCTCAACATTACCATACTCCATGTTGCCATCCTCTCTATATGACCACACTCCATGTTGTCATCCTCTCAACATGATCATACTCCATGTTGCCATCCTCTCTATATGACCATACTCCATGTTGCCATCCTCTCTATATGACCATACTCCATGTTGCCATCCTCTCTATATGACCACACTCCATGTTGTCATCCTCTCAACATGATCATACTCCATGTTGCCATCCTCTCTATATGACCACACTCCATGTTGCCATCCTCTCAACATTACCATACTCCATGTTGCCATCCTCTCTATATGACCACACTCCATGTTGCCATCCTCTCAACATTACCATACTCCATGTTGTCATCCTCTCAACATGACCATACTCCATGTTGCCATCCTCTCAACATGATCATACTCCATGTTGCCATCCTCTCTATATGACCATACTCGATGTTGTCATCATCTCAACATGACCATACTCCATGTTGTCAGCCTCTCAACATGATCATACTCCATGTTGCCATCCTCTCAACATGACCATACTTCATGTTGTCATCCTCTCAACATGACCATACTCCATGTTGCCATCCTCTCTATATGACCATACTCCATGTTGTCATCATCTCAACATGACCATACTCCATGTTGTCATCCTCTCAACATGATCATACTCCATGTTGCCATCCTCTCTATATGACCATACTCCATGTTGCCATCCTCTCTATATGACCATACTCCATGTTGCCATCCTCTCTATATGACCACACTCCATGTTGCCATCCTCTCAACATTACCATACTCCATGTTGCCATCCTCTCTATATGACCACACTCCATGTTGTCATCCTCTCAACATGATCATACTCCATGTTGCCATCCTCTCTATATGACCACACTCCATGTTGCCATCCTCACAACATGACCATACTTCATGTTGTCATCATCTCAACATGACCATTCTCCATGTTGCCATCCTCTCTATATGACCATACTCCATGTTGCCATCCTCCCTCTATGACCATACTCCATGTTGCCATCCTCTCTATATGACCACACTCCATGTTGCCATCCTCTCTATATGACCAGACTCCATGTTGCCATCCTCTCAACATGACCATACTCCATGTTGTCATCCTCTCAACATGATCATACTCCATGTTGCCATCCTCTCTATATGACCATACTCCATGTTGTCATCATCTCAACATGACCATACTCCATGTTGTCATCCTCTCAACATAATCATACTCCATGTTGCCATCCTCTCAACATGACCATACTTCATGTTGTCATCCTCTCAACATGACCATACTCCATGTTGCCATCCTCTCAACATTACCATACTCCATGTTGCCATCCTCTCTATATGACCACACTCCATGTTGTCATCTTCTCAACATGATCATACTCCATGTTGCCATCCTCTCTATATGACCATACTCCATGTTGCCATCCTCTCTATATGACCACACTCCATGTTGCCATCCTCTCTATATGACCAGACTCCATGTTGCCATCCTCTCAACATGACCATACTCCATGTTGTCATCATCTTAACATGACCATACTCCATGTTGCCATCCTCTCTATATGACCACACTCCATGTTGTCATCCTCTCAACATGATCATACTCCATGTTGCCATCCTCTCTATATGACCATACTCCATGTTGCCATCCTCTCTATATGACCATACTCCATGTTGCCATCCTCTCTATATGACCACACTCCATGTTGCCATCCTCTCAACATTACCATACTCCATGTTGCCATCCTCTCTATATGACCACACTCCATGTTGTCATCCTCTCAACATGATCATACTCCATGTTGCCATCCTCTCTATATGACCATACTCCATGTTGCCATCCTCTCTATATGACCATACTCCATGTTGCCATCCTCTCTATATGACCACACTCCATGTTGTCATCCTCTCAACATGATCATACTCCATGTTGCCATCCTCTCTATATGACCACACTCCATGTTGCCATCCTCTCAACATTACCATACTCCATGTTGCCATCCTCTCTATATGACCACACTCCATGTTGCCATCCTCTCAACATTACCATACTCCATGTTGTCATCCTCTCAACATGACCATACTCCATGTTGCCATCCTCTCAACATGATCATACTCCATGTTGCCATCCTCTCTATATGACCATACTCGATGTTGTCATCATCTCAACATGACCATACTCCATGTTGTCAGCCTCTCAACATGATCATACTCCATGTTGCCATCCTCTCAACATGACCATACTTCATGTTGTCATCCTCTCAACATGACCATACTCCATGTTGCCATCCTCTCTATATGACCATACTCCATGTTGTCATCATCTCAACATGACCATACTCCATGTTGTCATCCTCTCAACATGATCATACTCCATGTTGCCATCCTCTCTATATGACCATACTCCATGTTGCCATCCTCTCTATATGACCATACTCCATGTTGCCATCCTCTCTATATGACCACACTCCATGTTGCCATCCTCTCAACATTACCATACTCCATGTTGCCATCCTCTCTATATGACCACACTCCATGTTGTCATCCTCTCAACATGATCATACTCCATGTTGCCATCCTCTCTATATGACCACACTCCATGTTGCCATCCTCACAACATGACCATACTTCATGTTGTCATCATCTCAACATGACCATTCTCCATGTTGCCATCCTCTCTATATGACCATACTCCATGTTGCCATCCTCTCTCTATGACCATACTCCATGTTGCCATCCTCTCTATATGACCACACTCCATGTTGCCATCCTCTCTATATGACCAGACTCCATGTTGCCATCCTCTCAACATGACCATACTCCATGTTGTCATCCTCTCAACATGATCATACTCCATGTTGCCATCCTCTCTATATGACCATACTCCATGTTGTCATCATCTCAACATGACCATACTCCATGTTGTCATCCTCTCAACATAATCATACTCCATGTTGCCATCCTCTCAACATGACCATACTTCATGTTGTCATCCTCTCAACATGACCATACTCCATGTTGCCATCCTCTCAACATTACCATACTCCATGTTGCCATCCTCTCTATATGACCACACTCCATGTTGTCATCTTCTCAACATGATCATACTCCATGTTGCCATCCTCTCTATATGACCATACTCCATGTTGCCATCCTCTCTATATGACCACACTCCATGTTGCCATCCTCTCTATATGACCAGACTCCATGTTGCCATCCTCTCAACATGACCATACTCCATGTTGTCATCATCTTAACATGACCATACTCCATGTTGCCATCCTCTCTATATGACCACACTCCATGTTGTCATCCTCTCAACATGATCATACTCCATGTTGCCATCCTCTCTATATGACCATACTCCATGTTGCCATCCTCTCTATATGACCATACTCCATGTTGCCATCCTCTCTATATGACCACACTCCATGTTGCCATCCTCTCAACATTACCATACTCCATGTTGCCATCCTCTCTATATGACCACACTCCATGTTGTCATCCTCTCAACATGATCATACTCCATGTTGCCATCCTCTCTATATGACCATACTCCATGTTGCCATCCTCTCTATATGATCATACTCCATGTTGCCATCCTCTCTATATGACCACACTCCATGTTGTCATCCTCTCAACATGATCATACTCCATGTTGCCATCCTCTCTATATGACCATACTCCATGTTGTCATCATCTCAACATGACCATACTCCATGTTGTCATCCTCTCAACATGATCATACTCCATGTTGCCATCCTCTCAACATGACCATACTCCATGTTGTCATCATCTCAACATGACCATACTCCATGTTGCCATCCTCTCTATATGACCATACTCCATGTTGTCATCATCTCAACATGACCATACTCCATGTTGTCATCCTCTCAACATGATCATACTCCATGTTGCCATCCTCTCTATATGACCATACTCCATGTTGCCATCCTCTCTATATGACCATACTCCATGTTGCCATCCTCTCTATATGACCACACTCCATGTTGCCATCCTCTCAACATTACCATACTCCATGTTGCCATCCTCTCTATATGACCACACTCCATGTTGTCATCCTCTCAACATGATCATACTCCATGTTGCCATCCTCTCTATATGACCATACTCCATGTTGCCATCCTCTCTATATGACCATACTCCATGTTGCCATCCTCTCTATATGACCACACTCCATGTTGTCATCCTCTCAACATGATCATACTCCATGTTGCCATCCTCTCTATATGACCACACTCCATGTTGCCATCCTCTCAACATTACCATACTCCATGTTGCCATCCTCTCTATATGACCACACTCCATGTTGCCATCCTCTCAACATTACCATACTCCATGTTGTCATCCTCTCAACATGACCATACTCCATGTTGCCATCCTCTCAACATGATCATACTCCATGTTGCCATCCTCTCTATATGACCATACTCGATGTTGTCATCATCTCAACATGACCATACTCCATGTTGTCAGCCTCTCAACATGATCATACTCCATGTTGCCATCCTCTCAACATGACCATACTTCATGTTGTCATCCTCTCAACATGACCATACTCCATGTTGCCATCCTCTCTATATGACCATACTCCATGTTGTCATCATCTCAACATGACCATACTCCATGTTGTCATCCTCTCAACATGATCATACTCCATGTTGCCATCCTCTCTATATGACCATACTCCATGTTGCCATCCTCTCTATATGACCATACTCCATGTTGCCATCCTCTCTATATGACCACACTCCATGTTGCCATCCTCTCAACATTACCATACTCCATGTTGCCATCCTCTCTATATGACCACACTCCATGTTGTCATCCTCTCAACATGATCATACTCCATGTTGCCATCCTCTCTATATGACCACACTCCATGTTGCCATCCTCACAACATGACCATACTTCATGTTGTCATCATCTCAACATGACCATTCTCCATGTTGCCATCCTCTCTATATGACCATACTCCATGTTGCCATCCTCTCTCTATGACCATACTCCATGTTGCCATCCTCTCTATATGACCACACTCCATGTTGCCATCCTCTCTATATGACCAGACTCCATGTTGCCATCCTCTCAACATGACCATACTCCATGTTGTCATCCTCTCAACATGATCATACTCCATGTTGCCATCCTCTCTATATGACCATACTCCATGTTGTCATCATCTCAACATGACCATACTCCATGTTGTCATCCTCTCAACATAATCATACTCCATGTTGCCATCCTCTCAACATGACCATACTTCATGTTGTCATCCTCTCAACATGACCATACTCCATGTTGCCATCCTCTCAACATTACCATACTCCATGTTGCCATCCTCTCTATATGACCCCACTCCATGTTGTCATCTTCTCAACATGATCATACTCCATGTTGCCATCCTCTCTATATGACCATACTCCATGTTGCCATCCTCTCTATATGACCACACTCCATGTTGCCATCCTCTCTATATGACCAGACTCCATGTTGCCATCCTCTCAACATGACCATACTCCATGTTGTCATCATCTTAACATGACCATACTCCATGTTGCCATCCTCTCTATATGACCACACTCCATGTTGTCATCCTCTCAACATGATCATACTCCATGTTGCCATCCTCTCTATATGACCATACTCCATGTTGCCATCCTCTCTATATGACCATACTCCATGTTGCCATCCTCTCTATATGACCACACTCCATGTTGCCATCCTCTCAACATTACCATACTCCATGTTGCCATCCTCTCTATATGACCACACTCCATGTTGTCATCCTCTCAACATGATCATACTCCATGTTGCCATCCTCTCTATATGACCATACTCCATGTTGCCATCCTCTCTATATGATCATACTCCATGTTGCCATCCTCTCTATATGACCACACTCCATGTTGTCATCCTCTCAACATGATCATACTCCATGTTGCCATCCTCTCTATATGACCATACTCCATGTTGTCATCATCTCAACATGACCATACTCCATGTTGTCATCCTCTCAACATGATCATACTCCATGTTGCCATCCTCTCAACATGACCATACTCCATGTTGTCATCATCTCAACATGACCATACTCCATGTTGCCATCCTCTCTATATGACCATACTCCATGTTGTCATCATCTCAACATGACCATACTCCATGTTGTCATCCTCTCAACATGATCATACTCCATGTTGCCATCCTCTCAACATGACCATACTTCATGTTGTCATCCTCTCAACATGACCATACTCCATGTTGCCATCCTCTCAACATTACCATACTCCATGTTGTCATCCTCTCTATATGACCACACTCCATGTTGTCATCCTCTCAACATGATCATACTCCATGTTGCCATCCTCTCAACATGACCATACTTCATGTTGTCATCCTCTCAACATGACCATACTCCATGTTGCCATCCTCTCAACATTACCATACTCCATGTTGCCATCCTCTCTATATGACCACACTCCATGTTGTCATCCTCTCAACATGATCATACTCCATGTTGCCATCCTCTCTATATGACCATACTCCATGTTGCCATCCTCTCTATATGACCAGACTCCATGTTGCCATCCTCTCAACATGACCATTCTCCATGTTGTCATCATCATAACATGACCATACTCCATGTTGCCATCCTCTCTATATGACCACACTCCATGTTGTCATCCTCTCAACATGATCATACTCCATGTTGCCATCCTCTCTATATGACCATACTCCATGTTGCCATCCTCTCTATATGACCATACTCCATGTTGCCATCCTCTCTATATGACCACACTCCATGTTGCCATCCTCTCAACATTACCATACTCCATGTTGCCATCCTCTCTATATGACCACACTCCATGTTGTCATCCTCTCAACATGATCATACTCCATGTTGTCATCCTCTCTATATGACCACACTCCATGTTGTCATCCTCTCAACATTACCATACTCCATGTTGCCATCCTCTCTATATGACCACACTCCATGTTGTCATCCTCTCAACATGATCATACTCCAAGGTGCCATCCTCTCTATATGACCACACTCCATGTTGTCATCCTCTCAACATGATCATACTCCATGTTGCCATCCTCTCTATATGACCACACTCCATGTTGTCATCCTCTCTATATGACCACACTCCATGTTGTCATCCTCTCAACATGACCATACTCCATGTTGCCATCCTCTCTATATGACCACACTCCATGTTGCCATCCTCTCTATATGACCACACTCCATGTTGCCATCCTCTCTATATGACCAGACTCCATGTTGCCATCCTCTCTATATGACCACACTCCATGTTGCCATCCTCTCTATATGACCATACTCCATGTTGCCATCCTCTCTATATGACCACACTCCATGTTGCCATCCTCTCTATATGACCAGACTCCATGTTGCCATCCTCTCAACATGATCATACTCCATGTTGCCATCCTCTCTATATGACCAGACTCCATGTTGCCATCCTCTCAACATTACCATACTCCATGTTGCCATCCTCTCTATATGACCACACTCCATGTTGTCATCCTCTCAACATGATCATACTCCATTTTGCCATCCTCTCTATATGACCACACTCCATGTTGCCATCCTCACAACATGACCATACTTCATGTTGTCATCATCTCAACATGACCATACTCCATGTTGCCATCCTCTCAACATTACCATACTCCATGTTGCCATCCTCTCAACATTACCATACTCCATGTTGTCATCCTCTCTATATGACCACACTCCATGTTGTCATCCTCTCAACATTACCATACTCCATGTTGCCATCCTCTCTATATGACCACGCTCCATGTTGTCATCCTCTCAACATGATCATACTCCAAGGTGCCATCCTCTCTATATGACCACACTCCATGTTGTCATCCTCTCAACATGATCATACTCCATGTTGCCATCCTCTCTATATGACCACACTCCATGTTGTCATCCTCTCAACATGATCATACTCCATGTTGCCATCCTCTCTATATGACCATACTCCATGTTGCCATCCTCTCTATATGACCACACTCCATGTTGCCATCCTCTCTATATGACCAGACTCCATGTTGCCATCCTCTCAACATGACCATACTCCATGTTGTCATCCTCTCAACATGATCATACTCCATGTTGCCATCCTCTCTATATGACCATACTCCATGTTGTCATCATCTCAACATGACCATACTCCATGTTGTCATCCTCTCAACATAATCATACTCCATGTTGCCATCCTCTCAACATGACCATACTTCATGTTGTCATCATCTCAACATGACCATACTCCATGTTACCATCCTCTCAACATTACCATACTCCATGTTGCCATCCTCTCTATATGACCATACTCCATGTTGTCATCATCTCAACATGACCATACTCCATGTTGTCATCCTCTCAACATAATCATACTCCATGTTGCCATCCTCTCTATATGACCACACTCCATGTTGCCATCCTCTCTATATGACCAGACTCCATGTTGCCATCCTCTCTATATGACCACACTCCATGTTGCCATCCTCTCTATATGACCAGACTCCATGTTGCCATCCTCTCTATATGACCACACTCCATGTTGCCATCCTCTCTATATGACCATACTCCATGTTGCCATCCTCTCTATATGACCACACTCCATGTTGCCATCCTCTCTATATGACCAGACTCCATGTTGCCATCCTCTCAACATGATCATACTCCATGTTGCCATCCTCTCTATATGACCAGACTCCATGTTGCCATCCTCTCAACATTACCATACTCCATGTTGCCATCCTCTCTATATGACCACACTCCATGTTGTCATCCTCTCAACATGATCATACTCCATTTTGCCATCCTCTCTATATGACCACACTCCATGTTGCCATCCTCACAACATGACCATACTTCATGTTGTCATCATCTCAACATGACCATACTCCATGTTGCCATCCTCTCAACATTACCATACTCCATGTTGCCATCCTCTCAACATTACCATACTCCATGTTGTCATCCTCTCTATATGACCACACTCCATGTTGTCATCCTCTCAACATTACCATACTCCATGTTGCCATCCTCTCTATATGACCACGCTCCATGTTGTCATCCTCTCAACATGATCATACTCCAAGGTGCCATCCTCTCTATATGACCACACTCCATGTTGTCATCCTCTCAACATGATCATACTCCATGTTGCCATCCTCTCTATATGACCACACTCCATGTTGTCATCCTCTCAACATGATCATACTCCATGTTGCCATCCTCTCTATATGACCATACTCCATGTTGCCATCCTCTCTATATGACCACACTCCATGTTGCCATCCTCTCTATATGACCAGACTCCATGTTGCCATCCTCTCAACATGACCATACTCCATGTTGTCATCCTCTCAACATGATCATACTCCATGTTGCCATCCTCTCTATATGACCATACTCCATGTTGTCATCATCTCAACATGACCATACTCCATGTTGTCATCCTCTCAACATAATCATACTCCATGTTGCCATCCTCTCAACATGACCATACTTCATGTTGTCATCATCTCAACATGACCATACTCCATGTTACCATCCTCTCAACATTACCATACTCCATGTTGCCATCCTCTCTATATGACCATACTCCATGTTGTCATCATCTCAACATGACCATACTCCATGTTGTCATCCTCTCAACATAATCATACTCCATGTTGCCATCCTCTCTATATGACCACACTCCATGTTGCCATCCTCTCTATATGACCAGACTCCATGTTGCCATCCTCTCTATATGACCACACTCCATGTTGCCATCCTCTCTATATGACCATACTCCATGTTGCCATCCTCTCTATATGACCACACTCCATGTTGCCATCCTCTCTATATGACCAGACTCCATGTTGCCATCCTCTCAACATGATCATACTCCATGTTGCCATCCTCTCTATATGACCAGACTCCATGTTGCCATCCTCTCAACATTACCATACTCCATGTTGCCATCCTCTCTATATGACCACACTCCATGTTGTCATCCTCTCAACATGATCATACTCCATTTTGCCATCCTCTCTATATGACCACACTCCATGTTGCCATCCTCACAACATGACCATACTTCATGTTGTCATCATCTCAACATGACCATACTCCATGTTGCCATCCTCTCAACATTACCATACTCCATGTTGCCATCCTCTCAACATTACCATACTCCATGTTGTCATCCTCTCTATATGACCACACTCCATGTTGTCATCCTCTCAACATTACCATACTCCATGTTGCCATCCTCTCTATATGACCACGCTCCATGTTGTCATCCTCTCAACATGATCATACTCCAAGGTGCCATCCTCTCTATATGACCACACTCCATGTTGTCATCCTCTCAACATGATCATACTCCATGTTGCCATCCTCTCTATATGACCACACTCCATGTTGTCATCCTCTCAACATGATCATACTCCATGTTGCCATCCTCTCTATATGACCATACTCCATGTTGCCATCCTCTCTATATGACCACACTCCATGTTGCCATCCTCTCTATATGACCAGACTCCATGTTGCCATCCTCTCAACATGACCATACTCCATGTTGTCATCCTCTCAACATGATCATACTCCATGTTGCCATCCTCTCTATATGACCATACTCCATGTTGTCATCATCTCAACATGACCATACTCCATGTTGTCATCCTCTCAACATAATCATACTCCATGTTGCCATCCTCTCAACATGACCATACTTCATGTTGTCATCATCTCAACATGACCATACTCCATGTTACCATCCTCTCAACATTACCATACTCCATGTTGCCATCCTCTCTATATGACCATACTCCATGTTGTCATCATCTCAACATGACCATACTCCATGTTGTCATCCTCTCAACATAATCATACTCCATGTTGCCATCCTCTCTATATGACCACACTCCATGTTGCCATCCTCTCTATATGACCAGACTCCATGTTGCCATCCTCTCAACATGACCATACTCCATGTTGTCATCATCATAACATGACCATACTCCATGTTGCCATCCTCTCTATATGACCACACTCCATGTTGTCATCCTCTCAACATGATCATACTCCATGTTGCCATCCTCTCTATATGACCATACTCCATGTTGCCATCCTCTCTATATGACCATACTCCATGTTGCCATCCTCTCTATATGACCAGACTCCATGTTGCCATCCTCTCAACATTACCATACTCCATGTTGCCATCCTCTCTATATGACCACACTCCATGTTGTCATCCTCTCAACATGATCATACTCCATGTTGCCATCCTCTCTATATGACCACACTCCATGTTGCCATCCTCACAACATGACCATACTTCATGTTGTCATCATCTCAACATGACCATACTCCATGCTGCCATCCTCTCAACATTACCATACTCCATGTTGCCATCCTCTCAACATTACCATACTCCATGTTGTCATCCTCTCTATATGACCACACTCCATGTTGTCATCCTCTCAACATTACCATACTCCATGTTGCCATCCTCTCTATATGACCACACTCCATGTTGTCATCCTCTCAACATGATCATACTCCAAGGTGCCATCCTCTCTATATGACCACACTCCATGTTGTCATCCTCTCAACATGATCATACTCCATGTTGCCATCCTCTCTATATGACCACACTCCATGTTGTCATCCTCTCAACATGATCATACTCCATGTTGCCATCCTCTCTATATGACCATACTCCATGTTGCCATCCTCTCTATATGACCACACTCCATGTTGCCATCCTCTCTATATGACCAGACTCCATGTTGCCATCCTCTCAACATGACCATACTCCATGTTGTCATCCTCTCAACATGATCATACTCCATGTTGCCATCCTCTCTATATGACCATACTCCATGTTGTCATCATCTCAACATGACCATACTCCATGTTGTCATCCTCTCAACATAATCATACTCCATGTTGCCATCCTCTCAACATGACCATACTTCATGTTGTCATCATCTCAACATGACCATACTCCATGTTACCATCCTCTCAACATTACCATACTCCATGTTGCCATCCTCTCTATATGACCATACTCCATGTTGTCATCATCTCAACATGACCATACTCCATGTTGTCATCCTCTCAACATAATCATACTCCATGTTGCCATCCTCTCAACATGACCATACTTCATGTTGTCATCATCTCAACATGACCATACTCCATGTTGCCATCCTCTCAACATTACCATACTCCATGTTGTCATCCTCTCTATATGACCACACTCCATGTTGCCATCCTCTCTATATGACCACACTCCATGTTGCCATCCTCTCTATATGACCATACTCCATGTTGCCATCCTCTCTATATGACCACACTCCATGTTGCCATCCTCTCTATATGACCAGACTCCATGTTGCCATCCTCTCAACATGACCATACTCCATGTTGTCATCATCATAACATGACCATACTCCATGTTGCCATCCTCTCTATATGACCACACTCCATGTTGTCATCCTCTCAACATGATCATACTCCATGTTGCCATCCTCTCTATATGACCACACTCCATGTTGCCATCCTCTCTATATGACCATACTCCATGTTGCCATCCTCTCTATATGACCATACTCCATGTTGCCATCCTCTCTATATGACCACACTCCATGTTGCCATCCTCACAACATGACCATACTTCATGTTGTCATCATCTCAGCATGACCATACTCCATGTTGCCATCCTCTCAACATTACCATACTCCATGTTGTCATCCTCTCTATATGACCACACTCCATGTTGTCATCCTCTCAACATTACCATACTCCATGTTGCCATCCTCTCTATATGACCACACTCCATGTTGTCATCCTCTCAACATGATCATACTCCAAGGTGCCATCCTCTCTATATGACCACACTCCATGTTGTCATCCTCTCAACATGATCATACTCCATGTTGCCATCCTCTCTATATGACCACACTCCATGTTGTCATCCTCTCAACATGATCATACTCCATGTTGCCATCCTCTCTATATGACCATACTCCATGTTGCCATCCTCTCTATATGATCATACTCCATGTTGCCATCCTCTCTATATGACCACACTCCATGTTGTCATCCTCTCAACATGATCATACTCCATGTTGCCATCCTCTCTATATGACCATACTCCATGTTGTCATCATCTCAACATGACCATACTCCATGTTGTCATCCTCTCAACATGATCATACTCCATGTTGTCATCCTCTCAACATGACCATACTCCATGTTGTCATCATCTCAACATGACCATACTCCATGTTGCCATCCTCTCTATATGACCATACTCCATGTTGTCATCATCTCAACATGACCATACTCCATGTTGTCATCCTCTCAACATGATCATACTCCATGTTGCCATCCTCTCAACATTACCATACTCCATGTTGTCATCCTCTCTATATGACCACACTCCATGTTGCCATCCTCTCTATATGACCATACTCCATGTTGCCATCCTCTCTATATGACCACACTCCATGTTGCCATCCTCTCTATATGACCAGACTCCATGTTGCCATCCTCTCAACATGACCATACTCCATGTTGTCATCATCATAACATGACCATACTCCATGTTGCCATCCTCTCTATATGACCACACTCCATGTTGTCATCCTCTCAACATGATCATACTCCATGTTGCCATCCTCTCTATATGACCACACTCCATGTTGCCATCCTCTCTATATGACCATACTCCATGTTGCCATCCTCTCTATATGACCATACTCCATGTTGCCATCCTCTCTATATGACCAGACTCCATGTTGCCATCCTCTCTATATGACCACACTCCATGTTGTCATCCTCTCAACATGATCATACTCCATGTTGCCATCCTCTCTATATGACCACACTCCATGTTGCCATCCTCACAACATGACCATACTTCATGTTGTCATCATCTCAGCATGACCATACTCCATGTTGCCATCCTCTCAACATTACCATACTCCATGTTGCCATCCTCTCAACATTACCATACTCCATGTTGTCATCCTCTCTATATGACCACACTCCATGTTGTCATCCTCTCAACATTACCATACTCCATGTTGCCATCCTCTCTATATGACCACACTCCATGTTGTCATCCTCTCAACATGATCATACTCCAAGGTGCCATCCTCTCTATATGACCACACTCCATGTTGTCATCCTCTCAACATGATCATACTCCATGTTGCCATCCTCTCTATATGACCACACTCCATGTTGTCATCCTCTCAACATGATCATACTCCATGTTGCCATCCTCTCTATATGACCATACTCCATGTTGCCATCCTCTCTATATGATCATACTCCATGTTGCCATCCTCTCTATATGACCACACTCCATGTTGTCATCCTCTCAACATGATCATACTCCATGTTGCCATCCTCTCTATATGACCATACTCCATGTTGTCATCATCTCAACATGACCATACTCCATGTTGTCATCCTCTCAACATGATCATACTCCATGTTGTCATCCTCTCAACATGACCATACTCCATGTTGTCATCATCTCAACATGACCATACTCCATGTTGCCATCCTCTCTATATGACCATACTCCATGTTGTCATCATCTCAACATGACCATACTCCATGTTGTCATCCTCTCAACATGATCATACTCCATGTTGCCATCCTCTCAACATTACCATACTCCATGTTGCCATCCTCTCTATATGACCACACTCCATGTTGTCATCCTCTCAACATTACCATACTCCATGTTGCCATCCTCTCTATATGACCACACTCCATGTTGTCATCCTCTCAACATGATCATACTCCATGTTGCCATCCTCTCTATATGACCACACTCCATGTTGCCATCCTCACAACATGACCATACTTCATGTTGTCATCATCTCAGCATGACCATACTCCATGTTGCCATCCTCTCAACATTACCATACTCCATGTTGCCATCCTCTCAACATTACCATACTCCATGTTGTCATCCTCTCTATATGACCACACTCCATGTTGTCATCCTCTCAACATTACCATACTCCATGTTGCCATCCTCTCTATATGACCACACTCCATGTTGTCATCCTCTCAACATGATCATACTCCATGTTGCCATCCTCTCTATATGACCACACTCCATGTTGCCATCCTCACAACATGACCATACTTCATGTTGTCATCATCTCAGCATGACCATACTCCATGTTGCCATCCTCTCAACATTACCATACTCCATGTTGCCATCCTCTCAACATTACCATACTCCATGTTGTCATCCTCTCTATATGACCACACTCCATGTTGTCATCCTCTCAACATTACCATACTCCATGTTGCCATCCTCTCTATATGACCACACTCCATGTTGTCATCCTCTCAACATGATCATACTCCAAGGTGCCATCCTCTCTATATGACCACACTCCATGTTGTCATCCTCTCAACATGATCATACTCCATGTTGCCATCCTCTCTATATGACCACACTCCATGTTGTCATCCTCTCAACATGATCATACTCCATGTTGCCATCCTCTCTATATGACCATACTCCATGTTGCCATCCTCTCTATATGATCATACTCCATGTTGCCATCCTCTCTATATGACCACACTCCATGTTGTCATCCTCTCAACATGATCATACTCCATGTTGCCATCCTCTCTATATGACCATACTCCATGTTGTCATCATCTCAACATGACTATACTCCATGTTGTCATCCTCTCAACATGATCATACTCCATGTTGCCATCCTCTCTATATGACCACACTCCATGTTGCCATCCTCACAACATGACCATACTTCATGTTGTCATCATCTCAGCATGACCATACTCCATGTTGCCATCCTCTCAACATTACCATACTCCATGTTGTCATCCTCTCTATATGACCACACTCCATGTTGTCATCCTCTCAACATTACCATACTCCATGTTGCCATCCTCTCTATATGACCACACTCCATGTTGTCATCCTCTCAACATGATCATACTCCAAGGTGCCATCCTCTCTATATGACCACACTCCATGTTGTCATCCTCTCAACATGATCATACTCCATGTTGCCATCCTCTCTATATGACCACACTCCATGTTGTCATCCTCTCAACATGATCATACTCCATGTTGCCATCCTCTCTATATGACCATACTCCATGTTGCCATCCTCTCTATATGATCATACTCCATGTTGCCATCCTCTCTATATGACCACACTCCATGTTGTCATCCTCTCAACATGATCATACTCCATGTTGCCATCCTCTCTATATGACCATACTCCATGTTGTCATCATCTCAACATGACCATACTCCATGTTGTCATCCTCTCAACATGATCATACTCCATGTTGTCATCCTCTCAACATGACCATACTCCATGTTGTCATCATCTCAACATGACCATACTCCATGTTGCCATCCTCTCTATATGACCATACTCCATGTTGTCATCATCTCAACATGACCATACTCCATGTTGTCATCCTCTCAACATGATCATACTCCATGTTGCCATCCTCTCAACATTACCATACTCCATGTTGTCATCCTCTCTATATGACCACACTCCATGTTGCCATCCTCTCTATATGACCATACTCCATGTTGCCATCCTCTCTATATGACCACACTCCATGTTGCCATCCTCTCTATATGACCAGACTCCATGTTGCCATCCTCTCAACATGACCATACTCCATGTTGTCATCATCATAACATGACCATACTCCATGTTGCCATCCTCTCTATATGACCACACTCCATGTTGTCATCCTCTCAACATGATCATACTCCATGTTGTCATCCTCTCAACATGACCATACTCCATGTTGTCATCATCTCAACATGACCATACTCCATGTTGCCATCCTCTCTATATGACCATACTCCATGTTGTCATCATCTCAACATGACCATACTCCATGTTGCCATCCTCTCAACATTACCATACTCCATGTTGTCATCCTCTCTATATGACCACACTCCATGTTGCCATCCTCTCTATATGACCATACTCCATGTTGCCATCCTCTCTATATGACCACACTCCATGTTGCCATCCTCTCTATATGACCAGACTCCATGTTGCCATCCTCTCAACATGATCATACTCCATGTTGTCATCCTCTCAACATGACCATACTCCATGTTGTCATCATCTCAACATGACCATACTCCATGTTGCCATCCTCTCTATATGACCATACTCCATGTTGTCATCATCTCAACATGACCATACTCCATGTTGTCATCCTCTCAACATGATCATACTCCATGTTGCCATCCTCTCAACATTACCATACTCCATGTTGTCATCCTCTCTATATGACCACACTCCATGTTGCCATCCTCTCTATATGACCATACTCCATGTTGCCATCCTCTCTATATGACCACACTCCATGTTGCCATCCTCTCTATATGACCAGACTCCATGTTGCCATCCTCTCAACATGACCATACTCCATGTTGTCATCATCATAACATGACCATACTCCATGTTGCCATCCTCTCTATATGACCACACTCCATGTTGTCATCCTCTCAACATGATCATACTCCATGTTGCCATCCTCTCTATATGACCACACTCCATGTTGCCATCCTCTCTATATGACCATACTCCATGTTGCCATCCTCTCTATATGACCATACTCCATGTTGCCATCCTCTCTATATGACCAGACTCCATGTTGCCATCCTCTCTATATGACCACACTCCATGTTGTCATCCTCTCAACATGATCATACTCCATGTTGCCATCCTCTCTATATGACCACACTCCATGTTGCCATCCTCACAACATGACCATACTTCATGTTGTCATCATCTCAGCATGACCATACTCCATGTTGCCATCCTCTCAACATTACCATACTCCATGTTGCCATCCTCTCAACATTACCATACTCCATGTTGTCATCCTCTCTATATGACCACACTCCATGTTGTCATCCTCTCAACATTACCATACTCCATGTTGCCATCCTCTCTATATGACCACACTCCATGTTGTCATCCTCTCAACATGATCATACTCCAAGGTGCCATCCTCTCTATATGACCACACTCCATGTTGTCATCCTCTCAACATGATCATACTCCATGTTGCCATCCTCTCTATATGACCACACTCCATGTTGTCATCCTCTCAACATGATCATACTCCATGTTGCCATCCTCTCTATATGACCATACTCCATGTTGCCATCCTCTCTATATGATCATACTCCATGTTGCCATCCTCTCTATATGACCACACTCCATGTTGTCATCCTCTCAACATGATCATACTCCATGTTGCCATCCTCTCTATATGACCATACTCCATGTTGTCATCATCTCAACATGACCATACTCCATGTTGTCATCCTCTCAACATGATCATACTCCATGTTGTCATCCTCTCAACATGACCATACTCCATGTTGTCATCATCTCAACATGACCATACTCCATGTTGCCATCCTCTCTATATGACCATACTCCATGTTGTCATCATCTCAACATGACCATACTCCATGTTGTCATCCTCTCAACATGATCATACTCCATGTTGCCATCCTCTCAACATTACCATACTCCATGTTGCCATCCTCTCTATATGACCACACTCCATGTTGTCATCCTCTCAACATTACCATACTCCATGTTGCCATCCTCTCTATATGACCACACTCCATGTTGTCATCCTCTCAACATGATCATACTCCATGTTGCCATCCTCTCTATATGACCACACTCCATGTTGCCATCCTCACAACATGACCATACTTCATGTTGTCATCATCTCAGCATGACCATACTCCATGTTGCCATCCTCTCAACATTACCATACTCCATGTTGCCATCCTCTCAACATTACCATACTCCATGTTGTCATCCTCTCTATATGACCACACTCCATGTTGTCATCCTCTCAACATTACCATACTCCATGTTGCCATCCTCTCTATATGACCACACTCCATGTTGTCATCCTCTCAACATGATCATACTCCATGTTGCCATCCTCTCTATATGACCACACTCCATGTTGCCATCCTCACAACATGACCATACTTCATGTTGTCATCATCTCAGCATGACCATACTCCATGTTGCCATCCTCTCAACATTACCATACTCCATGTTGCCATCCTCTCAACATTACCATACTCCATGTTGTCATCCTCTCTATATGACCACACTCCATGTTGTCATCCTCTCAACATTACCATACTCCATGTTGCCATCCTCTCTATATGACCACACTCCATGTTGTCATCCTCTCAACATGATCATACTCCAAGGTGCCATCCTCTCTATATGACCACACTCCATGTTGTCATCCTCTCAACATGATCATACTCCATGTTGCCATCCTCTCTATATGACCACACTCCATGTTGTCATCCTCTCAACATGATCATACTCCATGTTGCCATCCTCTCTATATGACCATACTCCATGTTGCCATCCTCTCTATATGATCATACTCCATGTTGCCATCCTCTCTATATGACCACACTCCATGTTGTCATCCTCTCAACATGATCATACTCCATGTTGCCATCCTCTCTATATGACCATACTCCATGTTGTCATCATCTCAACATGACTATACTCCATGTTGTCATCCTCTCAACATGATCATACTCCATGTTGCCATCCTCTCAACATGACCATACTCCATGTTGTCATCATCTCAACATGACCATACTCCATGTTGCCATCCTCTCTATATGACCATACTCCATGTTGTCATCATCTCAACATGACCATACTCCATGTTGTCATCCTCTCAACATGATCATACTCCATGTTGCCATCCTCTCAACATTACCATACTCCATGTTGCCATCCTCTCTATATGACCACACTCCATGTTGTCATCCTCTCAACATTACCATACTCCATGTTGCCATCCTCTCTATATGACCACACTCCATGTTGTCATCCTCTCAACATGATCATACTCCATGTTGCCATCCTCTCTATATGACCACACTCCATGTTGCCATCCTCACAACATGACCATACTTCATGTTGTCATCATCTCAGCATGACCATACTCCATGTTGCCATCCTCTCAACATTACCATACTCCATGTTGCCATCCTCTCAACATTACCATACTCCATGTTGTCATCCTCTCTATATGACCACACTCCATGTTGTCATCCTCTCAACATTACCATACTCCATGTTGCCATCCTCTCTATATGACCACACTCCATGTTGTCATCCTCTCAACATGATCATACTCCAAGGTGCCATCCTCTCTATATGACCACACTCCATGTTGTCATCCTCTCAACATGATCATACTCCATGTTGCCATCCTCTCTATATGTCCACACTCCATGTTGTCATCCTCTCAACATGATCATACTCCATGTTGCCATCCTCTCTATATGACCATACTCCATGTTGCCATCCTCTCTATATGATCATACTCCATGTTGCCATCCTCTCTATATGACCACACTCCATGTTGTCATCCTCTCAACATGATCATACTCCATGTTGCCATCCTCTCTATATGACCATACTCCATGTTGTCATCATCTCAACATGACCATACTCCATGTTGTCATCCTCTCAACATGATCATACTCCATGTTGCCATCCTCTCAACATGACCATACTCCATGTTGTCATCATCTCAACATGACCATACTCCATGTTGCCATCCTCTCTATATGACCATACTCCATGTTGTCATCATCTCAACATGACCATACTCCATGTTGTCATCCTCTCAACATGATCATACTCCATGTTGCCATCCTCTCAACATTACCATACTCCATGTTGCCATCCTCTCTATATGACCACACTCCATGTTGTCATCCTCTCAACATTACCATACTCCATGTTGCCATCCTCTCTATATGACCACACTCCATGTTGTCATCCTCTCAACATGATCATACTCCATGTTGCCATCCTCTCAACATGACCATACTTCATGTTGTCATCCTCTCAACATGACCATACTCCATGTTGCCATCCTCTCAACATTACCATACTCCATGTTGCCATCCTCTCTATATGACCACACTCCATGTTGTCATCCTCTCAACATGATCATACTCCATGTTGCCATCCTCTCTATATGACCATACTCCATGTTGCCATCCTCTCTATATGACCACACTCCATGTTGCCATCCTCTCTATATGACCAGACTCCATGTTGCCATCCTCTCAACATGACCATACTCCATGTTGTCATCATCATAACATGACCATACTCCATGTTGCCATCCTCTCTATATGACCACACTCCATGTTGTCATCCTCTCAACATGATCATACTCCATGTTGCCATCCTCTCTATATGACCATACTCCATGTTGCCATCCTCTCTATATGACCATACTCCATGTTGCCATCCTCTCTATATGACCACACTCCATGTTGTCATCCTCTCAACATTACCATACTCCATGTTGCCATCCTCTCTATATGACCATACTCCATGTTGCCATCCTCTCTATATGACCATACTCCATGTTGCCATCCTCTCTATATGACCAGACTCCATGTTGCCATCCTCACAACATTACCATACTCCATGTTGCCATCCTCTCTATATGACCACACTCCATGTTGTCATCCTCTCAACATGATCATACTCCATGTTGCCATCCTCTCAACATGACCATACTCCATGTTGCCATCCTCTCAACATGATCATACTCCATGTTGCCATCCTCTCTATATGACCATACTCCATGTTGTCATCATCTCAACATGACCATACTCCATGTTGTCAGCCTCTCAACATGACCACACTCCATGTTGCCATCCTCACAACATGACCATACTTCATGTTGTCATCATCTCAGCATGACCATACTCCATGTTGCCATCCTCTCAACATTACCATACTCCATGTTGCCATCCTCTCAACATTACCATACTCCATGTTGTCATCCTCTCTATATGACCACACTCCATGTTGTCATCCTCTCAACATTACCATACTCCATGTTGCCATCCTCTCTATATGACCACACTCCATGTTGTCATCCTCTCAACATGATCATACTCCAAGGTGCCATCCTCTCTATATGACCAGACTCCATGTTGCCATCCTCTCAACATGACCATACTCCATGTTGTCATCATCATAACATGACCATACTCCATGTTGCCATCCTCTCTATATGACCACACTCCATGTTGTCATCCTCTCAACATGATCATACTCCATGTTGCCATCCTCTCTATATGACCATACTCCATGTTGCCATCCTCTCTATATGACCATACTCCATGTTGCCATCCTCTCTATATGACCACACTCCATGTTGTCATCCTCTCAACATTACCATACTCCATGTTGCCATCCTCTCTATATGACCATACTCCATGTTGCCATCCTCTCTATATGACCATACTCCATGTTGCCATCCTCTCTATATGACCAGACTCCATGTTGCCATCCTCACAACATTACCATACTCCATGTTGCCATCCTCTCTATATGACCACACTCCATGTTGTCATCCTCTCAACATGATCATACTCCATGTTGCCATCCTCTCAACATGACCATACTCCATGTTGCCATCCTCTCAACATGATCATACTCCATGTTGCCATCCTCTCTATATGACCATAATCCATGTTGTCATCATCTCAACATGACCATACTCCATGTTGTCAGCCTCTCAACATGACCACACTCCATGTTGCCATCCTCACAACATGACCATACTTCATGTTGTCATCATCTCAGCATGACCATACTCCATGTTGCCATCCTCTCAACATTACCATACTCCATGTTGCCATCCTCTCAACATTACCATACTCCATGTTGTCATCCTCTCTATATGACCACACTCCATGTTGTCATCCTCTCAACATTACCATACTCCATGTTGCCATCCTCTCTATATGACCACACTCCATGTTGTCATCCTCTCAACATGATCATACTCCAAGGTGCCATCCTCTCTATATGACCACACTCCATGTTGTCATCCTCTCAACATGATCATACTCCATGTTGTCATCATCTCAGCATGACCATACTCCATGTTGTCATCCTCTCTATATGACCACACTCCATGTTGTCATCCTCTCAACATTACCATACTCCATGTTGCCATCCTCTCTATATGACCACACTCCATGTTGTCATCCTCTCAACATGACCATACTCCATGTTGCCATCCTCTCTATATGACCACACTCCATGTTGTCATCCTCTCAACATTACCATACTCCATGTTGCCATCCTCTCTATATGACCACACTCCATGTTGTCATCCTCTCAACATGATCATACTCCAAGGTGCCATCCTCTCTATATGACCACACTCCATGTTGTCATCCTCTCAACATGATCATACTCCATGTTGCCATCCTCTCTATATGACCACACTCCATGTTGTCATCCTCTCAACATGATCATACTCCATGTTGCCATCCTCTCTATATGACCATACTCCATGTTGCCATCCTCTCTATATGATCATACTCCATGTTGCCATCCTCTCTATATGACCACACTCCATGTTGTCATCCTCTCAACATGATCATACTCCATGTTGCCATCCTCTCTATATGACCATACTCCATGTTGTCATCATCTCAACATGACCATACTCCATGTTGTCATCCTCTCAACATGATCATACTCCATGTTGCCATCCTCTCAACATGACCATACTCCATGTTGTCATCATCTCAACATGACCATACTCCATGTTGCCATCCTCTCTATATGACCATACTCCATGTTGTCATCATCTCAACATGACCATACTCCATGTTGTCATCCTCTCAACATGATCATACTCCATGTTGCCATCCTCTCAACATTACCATACTCCATGTTGCCATCCTCTCTATATGACCACACTCCATGTTGTCATCCTCTCAACATTACCATACTCCATGTTGCCATCCTCTCTATATGACCACACTCCATGTTGTCATCCTCTCAACATGATCATACTCCAAGGTGCCATCCTCTCTATATGACCACACTCCATGTTGTCATCCTCTCAACATGATCATACTCCATGTTGCCATCCTCTCTATATGACCACACTCCATGTTGCCATCCTCACAACATGACCATACTTCATGTTGTCATCATCTCAACATGACCATACTCCATGCTGCCATCCTCTCAACATTACCATACTCCATGTTGCCATCCTCTCAACATTACCATACTCCATGTTGTCATCCTCTCTATATGACCACACTCCATGTTGTCATCCTCTCAACATTACCATACTCCATGTTGCCATCCTCTCTATATGACCACACTCCATGTTGTCATCCTCTCAACATGATCATACTCCAAGGTGCCATCCTCTCTATATGACCACACTCCATGTTGTCATCCTCTCAACATGATCATACTCCATGTTGCCATCCTCTCTATATGACCACACTCCATGTTGTCATCCTCTCAACATGATCATACTCCATGTTGCCATCCTCTCTATATGACCATACTCCATGTTGCCATCCTCTCTATATGACCACACTCCATGTTGCCATCCTCTCTATATGACCAGACTCCATGTTGCCATCCTCTCAACATGACCATACTCCATGTTGTCATCCTCTCAACATGATCATACTCCATGTTGCCATCCTCTCTATATGACCATACTCCATGTTGTCATCATCTCAACATGACCATACTCCATGTTGTCATCCTCTCAACATAATCATACTCCATGTTGCCATCCTCTCAACATGACCATACTTCATGTTGTCATCATCTCAACATGACCATACTCCATGTTACCATCCTCTCAACATTACCATACTCCATGTTGCCATCCTCTCTATATGACCATACTCCATGTTGTCATCATCTCAACATGACCATACTCCATGTTGTCATCCTCTCAACATAATCATACTCCATGTTGCCATCCTCTCAACATGACCATACTTCATGTTGTCATCATCTCAACATGACCATACTCCATGTTGCCATCCTCTCAACATTACCATACTCCATGTTGTCATCCTCTCTATATGACCACACTCCATGTTGCCATCCTCTCTATATGACCACACTCCATGTTGCCATCCTCTCTATATGACCATACTCCATGTTGCCATCCTCTCTATATGACCACACTCCATGTTGCCATCCTCTCTATATGACCAGACTCCATGTTGCCATCCTCTCAACATGACCATACTCCATGTTGTCATCATCATAACATGACCATACTCCATGTTGCCATCCTCTCTATATGACCACACTCCATGTTGTCATCCTCTCAACATGATCATACTCCATGTTGCCATCCTCTCTATATGACCACACTCCATGTTGCCATCCTCTCTATATGACCATACTCCATGTTGCCATCCTCTCTATATGACCATACTCCATGTTGCCATCCTCTCTATATGACCACACTCCATGTTGCCATCCTCACAACATGACCATACTTCATGTTGTCATCATCTCAGCATGACCATACTCCATGTTGCCATCCTCTCAACATTACCATACTCCATGTTGTCATCCTCTCTATATGACCACACTCCATGTTGTCATCCTCTCAACATTACCATACTCCATGTTGCCATCCTCTCTATATGACCACACTCCATGTTGTCATCCTCTCAACATGATCATACTCCAAGGTGCCATCCTCTCTATATGACCACACTCCATGTTGTCATCCTCTCAACATGATCATACTCCATGTTGCCATCCTCTCTATATGACCACACTCCATGTTGTCATCCTCTCAACATGATCATACTCCATGTTGCCATCCTCTCTATATGACCATACTCCATGTTGTCATCATCTCAACATGACCATACTCCATGTTGTCATCCTCTCAACATGATCATACTCCATGTTGTCATCCTCTCAACATGACCATACTCCATGTTGTCATCATCTCAACATGACCATACTCCATGTTGCCATCCTCTCTATATGACCATACTCCATGTTGTCATCATCTCAACATGACCATACTCCATGTTGTCATCCTCTCAACATGATCATACTCCATGTTGCCATCCTCTCAACATTACCATACTCCATGTTGTCATCCTCTCTATATGACCACACTCCATGTTGCCATCCTCTCTATATGACCATACTCCATGTTGCCATCCTCTCTATATGACCACACTCCATGTTGCCATCCTCTCTATATGACCAGACTCCATGTTGCCATCCTCTCAACATGACCATACTCCATGTTGTCATCATCATAACATGACCATACTCCATGTTGCCATCCTCTCTATATGACCACACTCCATGTTGTCATCCTCTCAACATGATCATACTCCATGTTGCCATCCTCTCTATATGACCACACTCCATGTTGCCATCCTCTCTATATGACCATACTCCATGTTGCCATCCTCTCTATATGACCATACTCCATGTTGCCATCCTCTCTATATGACCAGACTCCATGTTGCCATCCTCTCAACATTACCATACTCCATGTTGCCATCCTCTCTATATGACCACACTCCATGTTGTCATCCTCTCAACATGATCATACTCCATGTTGCCATCCTCTCTATATGACCACACTCCATGTTGCCATCCTCACAACATGACCATACTTCATGTTGTCATCATCTCAGCATGACCATACTCCATGTTGCCATCCTCTCAACATTACCATACTCCATGTTGCTATCCTCTCAACATTACCATACTCCATGTTGTCATCCTCTCTATATGACCACACTCCATGTTGTCATCCTCTCAACATTACCATACTCCATGTTGCCATCCTCTCTATATGACCACACTCCATGTTGTCATCCTCTCAACATGATCATACTCCAAGGTGCCATCCTCTCTATATGACCACACTCCATGTTGTCATCCTCTCAACATGATCATACTCCATGTTGCCATCCTCTCTATATGACCACACTCCATGTTGTCATCCTCTCAACATGATCATACTCCATGTTGCCATCCTCTCTATATGACCATACTCCATGTTGCCATCCTCTCTATATGATCATACTCCATGTTGCCATCCTCTCTATATGACCACACTCCATGTTGTCATCCTCTCAACATGATCATACTCCATGTTGCCATCCTCTCTATATGACCATACTCCATGTTGTCATCATCTCAACATGACTATACTCCATGTTGTCATCCTCTCAACATGATCATACTCCATGTTGCCATCCTCTCAACATGACCATACTCCATGTTGTCATCATCTCAACATGACCATACTCCATGTTGCCATCCTCTCTATATGACCATACTCCATGTTGTCATCATCTCAACATGACCATACTCCATGTTGTCATCCTCTCAACATGATCATACTCCATGTTGCCATCCTCTCAACATTACCATACTCCATGTTGCCATCCTCTCTATATGACCACACTCCATGTTGTCATCCTCTCAACATTACCATACTCCATGTTGCCATCCTCTCTATATGACCACACTCCATGTTGTCATCCTCTCAACATGATCATACTCCATGTTGCCATCCTCTCTATATGACCACACTCCATGTTGCCATCCTCACAACATGACCATACTTCATGTTGTCATCATCTCAGCATGACCATACTCCATGTTGCCATCCTCTCAACATTACCATACTCCATGTTGCCATCCTCTCAACATTACCATACTCCATGTTGTCATCCTCTCTATATGACCACACTCCATGTTGTCATCCTCTCAACATTACCATACTCCATGTTGCCATCCTCTCTATATGACCACACTCCATGTTGTCATCCTCTCAACATGATCATACTCCAAGGTGCCATCCTCTCTATATGACCACACTCCATGTTGTCATCCTCTCAACATGATCATACTCCATGTTGCCATCCTCTCTATATGACCACACTCCATGTTGTCATCCTCTCAACATGATCATACTCCATGTTGCCATCCTCTCTATATGACCATACTCCATGTTGCCATCCTCTCTATATGATCATACTCCATGTTGCCATCCTCTCTATATGACCACACTCCATGTTGTCATCCTCTCAACATGATCATACTCCATGTTGCCATCCTCTCTATATGACCATACTCCATGTTGTCATCATCTCAACATGACCATACTCCATGTTGTCATCCTCTCAACATGATCATACTCCATGTTGCCATCCTCTCAACATGACCATACTCCATGTTGTCATCATCTCAACATGACCATACTCCATGTTGCCATCCTCTCTATATGACCATACTCCATGTTGTCATCATCTCAACATGACCATACTCCATGTTGTCATCCTCTCAACATGATCATACTCCATGTTGCCATCCTCTCAACATTACCATACTCCATGTTGCCATCCTCTCTATATGACCACACTCCATGTTGTCATCCTCTCAACATTACCATACTCCATGTTGCCATCCTCTCTATATGACCACACTCCATGTTGTCATCCTCTCAACATGATCATACTCCATGTTGCCATCCTCTCAACATGACCATACTTCATGTTGTCATCCTCTCAACATGACCATACTCCATGTTGCCATCCTCTCAACATTACCATACTCCATGTTGCCATCCTCTCTATATGACCACACTCCATGTTGTCATCCTCTCAACATGATCATACTCCATGTTGCCATCCTCTCTATATGACCATACTCCATGTTGCCATCCTCTCTATATGACCACACTCCATGTTGCCATCCTCTCTATATGACCAGACTCCATGTTGCCATCCTCTCAACATGACCATACTCCATGTTGTCATCATCATAACATGACCATACTCCATGTTGCCATCCTCTCTATATGACCACACTCCATGTTGTCATCCTCTCAACATGATCATACTCCATGTTGCCATCCTCTCTATATGACCATACTCCATGTTGCCATCCTCTCTATATGACCATACTCCATGTTGCCATCCTCTCTATATGACCACACTCCATGTTGTCATCCTCTCAACATTACCATACTCCATGTTGCCATCCTCTCTATATGACCATACTCCATGTTGCCATCCTCTCTATATGACCATACTCCATGTTGCCATCCTCTCTATATGACCAGACTCCATGTTGCCATCCTCACAACATTACCATACTCCATGTTGCCATCCTCTCTATATGACCACACTCCATGTTGTCATCCTCTCAACATGATCATACTCCATGTTGCCATCCTCTCAACATGACCATACTCCATGTTGCCATCCTCTCAACATGATCATACTCCATGTTGCCATCCTCTCTATATGACCATACTCCATGTTGTCATCATCTCAACATGACCATACTCCATGTTGTCAGCCTCTCAACATGACCACACTCCATGTTGCCATCCTCACAACATGACCATACTTCATGTTGTCATCATCTCAGCATGACCATACTCCATGTTGCCATCCTCTCAACATTACCATACTCCATGTTGCCATCCTCTCAACATTACCATACTCCATGTTGTCATCCTCTCTATATGACCACACTCCATGTTGTCATCCTCTCAACATTACCATACTCCATGTTGCCATCCTCTCTATATGACCACACTCCATGTTGTCATCCTCTCAACATGATCATACTCCAAGGTGCCATCCTCTCTATATGACCAGACTCCATGTTGCCATCCTCTCAACATGACCATACTCCATGTTGTCATCATCATAACATGACCATACTCCATGTTGCCATCCTCTCTATATGACCACACTCCATGTTGTCATCCTCTCAACATGATCATACTCCATGTTGCCATCCTCTCTATATGACCATACTCCATGTTGCCATCCTCTCTATATGACCATACTCCATGTTGCCATCCTCTCTATATGACCACACTCCATGTTGTCATCCTCTCAACATTACCATACTCCATGTTGCCATCCTCTCTATATGACCATACTCCATGTTGCCATCCTCTCTATATGACCATACTCCATGTTGCCATCCTCTCTATATGACCAGACTCCATGTTGCCATCCTCACAACATTACCATACTCCATGTTGCCATCCTCTCTATATGACCACACTCCATGTTGTCATCCTCTCAACATGATCATACTCCATGTTGCCATCCTCTCAACATGACCATACTCCATGTTGCCATCCTCTCAACATGATCATACTCCATGTTGCCATCCTCTCTATATGACCATACTCCATGTTGTCATCATCTCAACATGACCATACTCCATGTTGTCAGCCTCTCAACATGACCACACTCCATGTTGCCATCCTCACAACATGACCATACTTCATGTTGTCATCATCTCAGCATGACCATACTCCATGTTGCCATCCTCTCAACATTACCATACTCCATGTTGCCATCCTCTCAACATTACCATACTCCATGTTGTCATCCTCTCTATATGACCACACTCCATGTTGTCATCCTCTCAACATTACCATACTCCATGTTGCCATCCTCTCTATATGACCACACTCCATGTTGTCATCCTCTCAACATGATCATACTCCAAGGTGCCATCCTCTCTATATGACCACACTCCATGTTGTCATCCTCTCAACATGATCATACTCCATGTTGTCATCATCTCAGCATGACCATACTCCATGTTGCCATCCTCTCAACATTACCATACTCCATGTTGCCATCCTCTCAACATTACCATACTCCATGTTGTCATCCTCTCTATATGACCACACTCCATGTTGTCATCCTCTCAACATTACCATACTCCATGTTGCCATCCTCTCTATATGACCACACTCCATGTTGTCATCCTCTCAACATGACCATACTCCATGTTGCCATCCTCTCTATATGACCACACTCCATGTTGTCATCCTCTCAACATTACCATACTCCATGTTGCCATCCTCTCTATATGACCACACTCCATGTTGTCATCCTCTCAACATGATCATACTCCAAGGTGCCATCCTCTCTATATGACCACACTCCATGTTGTCATCCTCTCAACATGATCATACTCCATGTTGCCATCCTCTCTATATGACCACACTCCATGTTGTCATCCTCTCAACATGATCATACTCCATGTTGCCATCCTCTCTATATGACCATACTCCATGTTGCCATCCTCTCTATATGATCATACTCCATGTTGCCATCCTCTCTATATGACCACACTCCATGTTGTCATCCTCTCAACATGATCATACTCCATGTTGCCATCCTCTCTATATGACCATACTCCATGTTGTCATCATCTCAACATGACCATACTCCATGTTGTCATCCTCTCAACATGATCATACTCCATGTTGCCATCCTCTCAACATGACCATACTCCATGTTGTCATCATCTCAACATGACCATACTCCATGTTGCCATCCTCTCTATATGACCATACTCCATGTTGTCATCATCTCAACATGACCATACTCCATGTTGTCATCCTCTCAACATGATCATACTCCATGTTGCCATCCTCTCAACATTACCATTCTCCATGTTGCCATCCTCTCTATATGACCACACTCCATGTTGTCATCCTCTCAACATTACCATACTCCATGTTGCCATCCTCTCTATATGACCACACTCCATGTTGTCATCCTCTCAACATGATCATACTCCAAGGTGCCATCCTCTCTATATGACCACACTCCATGTTGTCATCCTCTCAACATGATCATACTCCATGTTGCCATCCTCTCTATATGACCACACTCCATGTTGTCATCCTCTCAACATGATCATACTCCATGTTGCCATCCTCTCTATATGACCATACTCCATGTTGCCATCCTCTCTATATGATCATACTCCATGTTGCCATCCTCTCTATATGACCACACTCCATGTTGTCATCCTCTCAACATGATCATACTCCATGTTGCCATCCTCTCTATATGACCATACTCCATGTTGTCATCATCTCAACATGACCATACTCCATGTTGTCATCCTCTCAACATGATCATACTCCATGTTGCCATCCTCTCAACATGACCATACTCCATGTTGCCATCCTCTCTATATGACCACACTCATGTTGCCATCCTAACAGCATGAGCATACTCCATGTTGCCATCCTCTCTATATGACCATACTCCATGTTGTCATCATCTCAACATGACCATACTCCATGTTGTCATCCTCTCAACATGATCATACTCCATGTTGCCATCCTCTCAACATGACCATACTCCATGTTGCCATCCTCTCTATATGACCACACTCATGTTGTCATCATCTCAACATGACCATACTCCATGTTGCCATCCTCTCTATATGACCATACTCCATGTTGTCATCATCTCAACATGACCATACTCCATGTTGTCATCCTCTCAACATGATCATACTCCATGTTGCCATCCTCTCAACATGACCATACTCCATGTTGCCATCCTCTCTATATGACCACACTCATGTTGTCATCATCTCAACATGACCATACTCCATGTTGTCATCATCTCAACATGACCATACTCCATGTTGTCATCCTCTCAACATGATCATACTCCATGTTGCCATCCTCTCAACATGACCATACTCCATGTTGCCATCCTCTCTATATGACCACACTCATGTTGTCATCATCTCAACATGACCATACTCCATGTTGCCATCCTCTCTATATGACCACACTCCATGTTGTCATCCTCTCAACATGATCATACTCCATGTTGCCATCCTCTCTATATGACCATACTCCATGTTGTCATCATCTCAACATGACCATACTCCATGTTGTCATCCTCTCAACATGATCATACTCCATGTTGCCATCCTCTCAACATGACCATACTCCATGTTGTCATCATCTCAACATGACCATACTCCATGTTGCCATCCTCTCTATATGACCATACTCCATGTTGTCATCATCTCAACATGACCATACTCCATGTTGTCATCCTCTCAACATGATCATACTCCATGTTGCCATCCTCTCAACATTACCATTCTCCATGTTGCCATCCTCTCTATATGACCACACTCCATGTTGTCATCCTCTCAACATTACCATACTCCATGTTGCCATCCTCTCTATATGACCACACTCCATGTTGTCATCCTCTCAACATGATCATACTCCAAGGTGCCATCCTCTCTATATGACCACACTCCATGTTGTCATCCTCTCAACATGATCATACTCCATGTTGCCATCCTCTCTATATGACCACACTCCATGTTGTCATCCTCTCAACATGATCATACTCCATGTTGCCATCCTCTCTATATGACCATACTCCATGTTGCCATCCTCTCTATATGATCATACTCCATGTTGCCATCCTCTCTATATGACCACACTCCATGTTGTCATCCTCTCAACATGATCATACTCCATGTTGCCATCCTCTCTATATGACCATACTCCATGTTGTCATCATCTCAACATGACCATACTCCATGTTGTCATCCTCTCAACATGATCATACTCCATGTTGCCATCCTCTCAACATGACCATACTCCATGTTGCCATCCTCTCTATATGACCACACTCATGTTGCCATCCTAACAGCATGAGCATACTCCATGTTGCCATCCTCTCTATATGACCATACTCCATGTTGTCATCATCTCAACATGACCATACTCCATGTTGTCATCCTCTCAACATGATCATACTCCATGTTGCCATCCTCTCAACATGACCATACTCCATGTTGCCATCCTCTCTATATGACCACACTCATGTTGTCATCATCTCAACATGACCATACTCCATGTTGCCATCCTCTCTATATGACCATACTCCATGTTGTCATCATCTCAACATGACCATACTCCATGTTGTCATCCTCTCAACATGATCATACTCCATGTTGCCATCCTCTCAACATTACCATACTCCATGTTGCCATCCTCTCTATATGACCACACTCCATGTTGTCATCCTCTCAACATTACCATACTCCATGTTGCCATCCTCTCTATATGACCACACTCCATGTTGTCATCCTCTCAACATGATCATACTCCATGTTGCCATCCTCTCAACATGACCATACTTCATGTTGTCATCCTCTCAACATGACCATACTCCATGTTGCCATCCTCTCAACATTACCATACTCCATGTTGCCATCCTCTCTATATGACCACACTCCATGTTGTCATCCTCTCAACATGATCATACTCCATGTTGCCATCCTCTCTATATGACCATACTCCATGTTGCCATCCTCTCTATATGACCACACTCCATGTTGCCATCCTCTCTATATGACCAGACTCCATGTTGCCATCCTCTCAACATGACCATACTCCATGTTGTCATCATCATAACATGACCATACTCCATGTTGCCATCCTCTCTATATGACCACACTCCATGTTGTCATCCTCTCAACATGATCATACTCCATGTTGCCATCCTCTCTATATGACCATACTCCATGTTGCCATCCTCTCTATATGACCATACTCCATGTTGCCATCCTCTCTATATGACCACACTCCATGTTGCCATCCTCTCAACATTACCATACTCCATGTTGCCATCCTCTCTATATGACCAGACTCCATGTTGCCATCCTCTCAACATGACCATACTCCATGTTGTCATCATCATAACATGACCATACTCCATGTTGCCATCCTCTCTATATGACCACACTCCATGTTGTCATCCTCTCAACATGATCATACTCCATGTTGCCATCCTCTCTATATGACCATACTCCATGTTGCCATCCTCTCTATATGACCATACTCCATGTTGCCATCCTCTCTATATGACCAGACTCCATGTTGCCATCCTCACAACATTACCATACTCCATGTTGCCATCCTCTCTATATGACCACACTCCATGTTGTCATCCTCTCAACATGATCATACTCCATGTTGCCATCCTCTCAACATGACCATACTCCATGTTGCCATCCTCTCAACATGATCATACTCCATGTTGCCATCCTCTCTATATGACCATACTCCATGTTGTCATCATCTCAACATGACCATACTCCATGTTGTCAGCCTCTCAACATGACCACACTCCATGTTGCCATCCTCACAACATGACCATACTTCATGTTGTCATCATCTCAGCATGACCATACTCCATGTTGCCATCCTCTCAACATTACCATACTCCATGTTGCCATCCTCTCAACATTACCATACTCCATGTTGTCATCCTCTCTATATGACCACACTCCATGTTGTCATCCTCTCAACATTACCATACTCCATGTTGCCATCCTCTCTATATGACCACACTCCATGTTGTCATCCTCTCAACATGATCATACTCCAAGGTGCCATCCTCTCTATATGACCACACTCCATGTTGTCATCCTCTCAACATGATCATACTCCATGTTGTCATCATCTCAGCATGACCATACTCCATGTTGCCATCCTCTCAACATTACCATACTCCATGTTGCCATCCTCTCAACATTACCATACTCCATGTTGTCATCCTCTCTATATGACCACACTCCATGTTGTCATCCTCTCAACATTACCATACTCCATGTTGCCATCCTCTCTATATGACCACACTCCATGTTGTCATCCTCTCAACATGATCATACTCCAAGGTGCCATCCTCTCTATATGACCACACTCCATGTTGTCATCCTCTCAACATGATCATACTCCATGTTGCCATCCTCTCTATATGACCACACTCCATGTTGTCATCCTCTCAACATGATCATACTCCATGTTGCCATCCTCTCTATATGACCATACTCCATGTTGCCATCCTCTCTATATGATCATACTCCATGTTGCCATCCTCTCTATATGACCACACTCCATGTTGTCATCCTCTCAACATGATCATACTCCATGTTGCCATCCTCTCTATATGACCATACTCCATGTTGTCATCATCTCAACATGACCATACTCCATGTTGTCATCCTCACAACATGACCATACTTCATGTTGTCATCATCTCAGCATGACCATACTCCATGTTGCCATCCTCTCAACATTACCATACTCCATGTTGCCATCCTCTCAACATTACCATACTCCATGTTGTCATCCTCTCTATATGACCACACTCCATGTTGTCATCCTCTCAACATTACCATACTCCATGTTGCCATCCTCTCTATATGACCACACTCCATTTTGTCATCCTCTCAACATGATCATACTCCAAGGTGCCATCCTCTCTATATGACCACACTCCATGTTGTCATCCTCTCAACATGATCATACTCCATGTTGCCATCCTCTCTATATGACCACACTCCATGTTGTCATCCTCTCAACATGATCATACTCCATGTTGCCATCCTCTCTATATGACCATACTCCATGTTGCCATCCTCTCTATATGACCAGACTCCATGTTGCCATCCTCTCAACATTACCATACTCCATGTTGCCATCCTCTCTATATGACCACACTCCATGTTGTCATCCTCTCAACATGATCATACTCCATGTTCCCATCCTCTCAACATTACCATACTCCATGTTGTCATCCTCTCTATATGACCACACTCCATGTTGTCATCCTCTCAACATTACCATACTCCATGTTGCCATCCTCTCTATATGACCACACTCCATGTTGTCATCCTCTCAACATGATCATACTCCAAGGTGCCATCCTCTCTATATGACCACACTCCATGTTGTCATCCTCTCAACATGATCATACTCCATGTTGCCATCCTCTCTATATGACCACACTCCATGTTGTCATCCTCTCAACATGATCATACTCCGTGTTGCCATCCTCTCTATATGACCATACTTCATGTTGCCATCCTCTCTATATGACCAGACTCCATGTTGCCATCCTCTCAACATTACCATACTCCATGTTGCCATCCTCTCTATATGACCACACTCCATGTTGTCATCCTCTCAACATGATCATACTCCATGTTGCCATCCTCTCTATATGACCACACTCCATGTTGCCATCCTCACAACATGACCATACTTCATGTTGTCATCATCTCAGCATGACCATACTCCATGTTGCCATCCTCTCAACATTACCATACTCCATGTTGCCATCCTCTCAACATTACCATACTCCATGTTGTCATCCTCTCTATATGACCACACTCCATGTTGTCATCCTCTCAACATTACCATACTCCATGTTGCCATCCTCTCTATATGACCACACTCCATGTTGTCATCCTCTCAACATGATCATACTCCAAGGTGCCATCCTCTCTATATGACCACACTCCATGTTGTCATCCTCTCAACATGATCATACTCCATGTTGCCATCCTCTCTATATGACCACACTCCATGTTGTCATCCTCTCAACATGATCATACTCCATGTTGCCATCCTCTCTATATGACCATACTCCATGTTGCCATCCTCTCTATATGATCATACTCCATGTTGCCATCCTCTCTATATGACCACACTCCATGTTGTCATCCTCTCAACATGATCATACTCCATGTTGCCATCCTCTCTATATGACCATACTCCATGTTGTCATCATCTCAACATGACCATACTCCATGTTGTCATCCTCTCAACATGATCATACTCCATGTTGCCATCCTCTCAACATGACCATACTCCATGTTGTCATCATCTCAACATGACCATACTCCATGTTGCCATCCTCTCTATATGACCATACTCCATGTTGTCATCATCTCAACATGACCATACTCCATGTTGTCATCCTCTCAACATGATCATACTCCATGTTGCCATCCTCTCTATATGACCACACTCCATGTTGTCATCCTCTCAACATTACCATACTCCATGTTGCCATCCTCTCTATATGACCACACTCCATGTTGTCATCATCTCAACATGATCATACTCCATGTTCCCATCCTCTCAACATTACCATACTCCATGTTGTCATCCTCTCTATATGACCACACTCCATGTTGTCATCCTCTCAACATTACCATACTCCATGTTGCCATCCTCTCTATATGACCACACTCCATGTTGTCATCCTCTCAACATGATCATACTCCAAGGTGCCATCCTCTCTATATGACCACACTCCATGTTGTCATCCTCTCAACATGATCATACTCCATGTTGCCATCCTCTCTATATGACCACACTCCATGTTGTCATCCTCTCAACATGATCATACTCCGTGTTGCCATCCTCTCTATATGACCATACTTCATGTTGCCATCCTCTCTATATGACCAGACTCCATGTTGCCATCCTCTCAACATTACCATACTCCATGTTGCCATCCTCTCTATATGACCACACTCCATGTTGTCATCCTCTCAACATGATCATACTCCATGTTGCCATCCTCTCTATATGACCACACTCCATGTTGCCATCCTCACAACATGACCATACTTCATGTTGTCATCATCTCAGCATGACCATACTCCATGTTGCCATCCTCTCAACATTACCATACTCCATGTTGCCATCCTCTCAACATTACCATACTCCATGTTGTCATCCTCTCTATATGACCACACTCCATGTTGTCATCCTCTCAACATTACCATACTCCATGTTGCCATCCTCTCTATATGACCACACTCCATGTTGTCATCCTCTCAACATGATCATACTCCAAGGTGCCATCCTCTCTATATGACCACACTCCATGTTGTCATCCTCTCAACATGATCATACTCCATGTTGCCATCCTCTCTATATGACCACACTCCATGTTGTCATCCTCTCAACATGATCATACTCCATGTTGTCATCCTCTCAACATTACCACACTCCATGTTGTCATCCTCTCAACATGATCATACTCCATGTTGCCATCCTCTCTATATGACCACACTCCATGTTGTCATCCTCTCAACATGACCACACTCCATGTTGTCATCCTCTCAACATGATCATACTCCGTGTTGCCATCCTCTCTATATGACCATACTTCATGTTGCCATCCTCTCTATATGACCAGACTCCATGTTGCCATCCTCTCAACATTACCATACTCCATGTTGCCATCCTCTCTATATGACCACACTCCATGTTGTCATCCTCTCAACATGATCATACTCCATGTTGCCATCCTCTCTATATGACCACACTCCATGTTGCCATCCTCACAACATGACCATACTTCATGTTGTCATCATCTCAGCATGACCATACTCCATGTTGCCATCCTCTCAACATTACCATACTCCATGTTGCCATCCTCTCAACATTACCATACTCCATGTTGTCATCCTCTCTATATGACCACACTCCATGTTGTCATCCTCTCAACATTACCATACTCCATGTTGCCATCCTCTCTATATGACCACACTCCATGTTGTCATCCTCTCAACATGATCATACTCCAAGGTGCCATCCTCTCTATATGACCACACTCCATGTTGTCATCCTCTCAACATGATCATACTCCATGTTGCCATCCTCTCTATATGACCACACTCCATGTTGTCATCCTCTCAACATGATCATACTCCATGTTGCCATCCTCTCTATATGACCATACTCCATGTTGCCATCCTCTCTATATGATCATACTCCATGTTGCCATCCTCTCTATATGACCACACTCCATGTTGTCATCCTCTCAACATGATCATACTCCATGTTGCCATCCTCTCTATATGACCATACTCCATGTTGTCATCATCTCAACATGACCATACTCCATGTTGTCATCCTCTCAACATGATCATACTCCATGTTGCCATCCTCTCAACATGACCATACTCCATGTTGTCATCATCTCAACATGACCATACTCCATGTTGCCATCCTCTCTATATGACCATACTCCATGTTGTCATCATCTCAACATGACCATACTCCATGTTGTCATCCTCTCAACATGATCATACTCCATGTTGCCATCCTCTCTATATGACCACACTCCATGTTGTCATCCTCTCAACATTACCATACTCCATGTTGCCATCCTCTCTATATGACCACACTCCATGTTGTCATCATCTCAACATGATCATACTCCATGTTCCCATCCTCTCAACATTACCATACTCCATGTTGTCATCCTCTCTATATGACCACACTCCATGTTGTCATCCTCTCAACATTACCATACTCCATGTTGCCATCCTCTCTATATGACCACACTCCATGTTGTCATCCTCTCAACATGATCATACTCCAAGGTGCCATCCTCTCTATATGACCACACTCCATGTTGTCATCCTCTCAACATGATCATACTCCATGTTGCCATCCTCTCTATATGACCACACTCCATGTTGTCATCCTCTCAACATGATCATACTCCGTGTTGCCATCCTCTCTATATGACCATACTTCATGTTGCCATCCTCTCTATATGACCAGACTCCATGTTGCCATCCTCTCAACATTACCATACTCCATGTTGCCATCCTCTCTATATGACCACACTCCATGTTGTCATCCTCTCAACATGATCATACTCCATGTTGCCATCCTCTCTATATGACCACACTCCATGTTGCCATCCTCACAACATGACCATACTTCATGTTGTCATCATCTCAGCATGACCATACTCCATGTTGCCATCCTCTCAACATTACCATACTCCATGTTGCCATCCTCTCAACATTACCATACTCCATGTTGTCATCCTCTCTATATGACCACACTCCATGTTGTCATCCTCTCAACATTACCATACTCCATGTTGCCATCCTCTCTATATGACCACACTCCATGTTGTCATCCTCTCAACATGATCATACTCCAAGGTGCCATCCTCTCTATATGACCACACTCCATGTTGTCATCCTCTCAACATGATCATACTCCATGTTGCCATCCTCTCTATATGACCACACTCCATGTTGTCATCCTCTCAACATGATCATACTCCATGTTGCCATCCTCTCTATATGACCATACTCCATGTTGCCATCCTCTCTATATGATCATACTCCATGTTGCCATCCTCTCTATATGACCACACTCCATGTTGTCATCCTCTCAACATGATCATACTCCATGTTGCCATCCTCTCTATATGACCATACTCCATGTTGTCATCATCTCAACATGACCATACTCCATGTTGTCATCCTCTCAACATGATCATACTCCATGTTGCCATCCTCTCAACATGACCATACTCCATGTTGTCATCATCTCAACATGACCATACTCCATGTTGCCATCCTCTCTATATGACCATACTCCATGTTGTCATCATCTCAACATGACCATACTCCATGTTGTCATCCTCTCAACATGATCATACTCCATGTTGCCATCCTCTCTATATGACCACACTCCATGTTGTCATCCTCTCAACATTACCATACTCCATGTTGCCATCCTCTCTATATGACCACACTCCATGTTGTCATCATCTCAACATGACCATACTCCATGTTGCCATCCTCTCAACATTACCATACTCCATGTTGCCATCCTCTCTATATGACCACACTCCATGTTGTCATCCTCTCTATATGACCACACTCCATGTTGTCATCCTCTCAACATGATCATACTCCATGTTGCCATCCTCTCTATATGACCACACTCCATGTTGCCATCCTCACAACATGACCATACTTCATGTTGTCATCATCTCAGCATGACCATACTCCATGTTGCCATCCTCTCAACATTACCATACTCCATGTTGCCATCCTCTCTATATGACCACACTCCATGTTGTCATCCTCTCAACATTACCATACTCCATGTTGCCATCCTCTCTATATGACCACACTCCATGTTGTCATCCTCTCAACATGATCATACTCCATGTTGCCATCCTCTCTATATGACCACACTCCATGTTGTCATCCTCTCAACATTACCATACTCCATGTTGCCATCCTCTCTATATGACCACACTCCATGTTGTCATCCTCTCAACATGATCATACTCCATGTTGCCATCCTCTCTATATGACCACACTCCATGTTGCCATCCTCACAACATGACCATACTTCATGTTGTCATCATCTCAGCATGACCATACTCCATGTTGCCATCCTCTCAACATTACCATACTCCATGTTGTCATCCTCTCAACATTACCATACTCCATGTTGCCATCCTCTCTATATGACCACACTCCATGTTGTCATCCTCTCAACATGATCATACTCCATGTTGCCATCCTCTCTATATGACCACACTCCATGTTGCCATCCTCACAACATGACCATACTTCATGTTGTCATCATCTCAGCATGACCATACTCCATGTTGCCATCCTCTCAACATTACCATACTCCATGTTGCCATCCTCTCAACATTACCATACTCCATGTTGTCATCCTCTCTATATGACCACACTCCATGTTGTCATCCTCTCAACATTACCATACTCCATGTTGCCATCCTCTCTATATGACCACACTCCATGTTGTCATCCTCTCAACATGATCATACTCCAAGGTGCCATCCTCTCTATATGACCACACTCCATGTTGCCATCCTCTCAACATGACCATACTCCATGTTGTCATCATCATAACATTACCATACTCCATGTTGCCATCCTCTCTATATGACCACACTCCATGTTGTCATCCTCTCAACATGATCATACTCCATGTTGTCATCCTCTCTATATGACCACACTCCATGTTGTCATCCTCTCAACATTACCATACTCCATGTTGCCATCCTCTCAACATTACCATACTCCATGTTGTCATCCTCTCTATATGACCACACTCCATGTTGTCATCCTCTCAACATTACCATACTCCATGTTGCCATCCTCTCTATATGACCACACTCCATGTTGTCATCCTCTCAACATGATCATACTCCAAGGTGCCATCCTCTCTATATGACCACACTCCATGTTGCCATCCTCTCAACATGACCATACTCCATGTTGTCATCATCATAACATTACCATACTCCATGTTGCCATCCTCTCTATATGACCACACTCCATGTTGTCATCCTCTCAACATGATCATACTCCATGTTGTCATCCTCTCTATATGACCACACTCCATGTTGTCATCCTCTCAACATTACCATACTCCATGTTGCCATCCTCTCTATATGACCACACTCCATGTTGTCATCCTCTCAACATGATCATACTCCAAGGTGCCATCCTCTCTATATGACCACACTCCATGTTGCCATCCTCTCAACATGACCATACTCCATGTTGTCATCATCATAACATTACCATACTCCATGTTGCCATCCTCTCTATATGACCACACTCCATGTTGTCATCCTCTCTATATGACCATACTCCATGTTGTCATCCTCTCAACATGATCATACTCCATGTTGTCATCCTCTCTATATGACCACACTCCATGTTGTCATCCTCTCAACATGATCATACTCCATGTTGCCATCCTCTCTATATGACCATACTCCATGTTGCCATCCTCTCTATATGACCACACTCCATGTTGCCATCCTCTCTATATGACCAGACTCCATGTTGCCATCCTCTCAACATGACCATACTCCATGTTGTCATCATCATAACATTACCATACTCCATGTTGCCATCCTCTCTATATGACCACACTCCATGTTGTCATCCTCTCTATATGACCATACTCCATGTTGTCATCCTCTCAACATGATCATACTCCATGTTGTCATCCTCTCTATATGACCACACTCCATGTTGTCATCCTCTCAACATGATCATACTCCAAGGTGCCATCCTCTCTATATGACCACACTCCATGTTGCCATCCTCTCAACATGACCATACTCCATGTTGTCATCATCATAACATTACCATACTCCATGTTGCCATCCTCTCTATATGACCACACTCCATGTTGTCATCCTCTCAACATGATCATACTCCATGTTGTCATCCTCTCTATATGACCACACTCCATGTTGTCATCCTCTCAACATTACCATACTCCATGTTGCCATCCTCTCTATATGACCACACTCCATGTTGTCATCCTCTCAACATGACCATACTCCATGTTGTCATCATCATAACATTACCATACTCCATGTTGCCATCCTCTCAACATGACCATACTCCATGTTGTCATCATCATAACATTACCATACTCCATGTTGCCATCCTCTCTATATGACCACACTCCATGTTGTCATCCTCTCTATATGACCATACTCCATGTTGTCATCCTCTCAACATGATCATACTCCATGTTGTCATCCTCTCTATATGACCACACTCCATGTTGTCATCCTCTCAACATGATCATACTCCATGTTGCCATCCTCTCTATATGACCATACTCCATGTTGCCATCCTCTCTATATGACCACACTCCATGTTGCCATCCTCTCTATATGACCAGACTCCATGTTGCCATCCTCTCAACATGAACATACTCCATGTTGTCATCATCATAACATTACCATACTCCATGTTGCCATCCTCTCTATATGACCACACTCCATGTTGTCATCCTCTCTATATGACCATACTCCATGTTGTCATCCTCTCAACATGATCATACTCCATGTTGTCATCCTCTCTATATGACCACACTCCATGTTGTCATCCTCTCAACATGATCATACTCCAAGGTGCCATCCTCTCTATATGACCACACTCCATGTTGCCATCCTCTCAACATGACCATACTCCATGTTGTCATCATCATAACATTACCATACTCCATGTTGCCATCCTCTCTATATGACCACACTCCATGTTGTCATCCTCTCAACATGATCATACTCCATGTTGTCATCCTCTCTATATGACCACACTCCATGTTGTCATCCTCTCAACATTACCATACTCCATGTTGCCATCCTCTCTATATGACCACACTCCATGTTGTCATCCTCTCAACATGATCATACTCCAAGGTGCCATCCTCTCTATATGACCACACTCCATGTTGCCATCCTCTCAACATGACCATACTCCATGTTGTCATCATCATAACATTACCATACTCCATGTTGCCATCCTCTCTATATGACCACACTCCATGTTGTCATCCTCTCTATATGACCATACTCCATGTTGTCATCCTCTCAACATGATCATACTCCATGTTGTCATCCTCTCAACATTACCATACTCCATGTTGCCATCCTCTCTATATGACCACACTCCATGTTGTCATCCTCTCAACATGATCATACTCCAAGGTGCCATCCTCTCTATATGACCACACTCCATGTTGTCATCCTCTCAACATGATCATACTCCATGTTGCCATCCTCTCTATATGACCACACTCCATGTTGTCATCCTCTCAACATGATCATACTCCATGTTGCCATCCTCTCTATATGACCACACTCCATGTTGTCATCCTCTCAATATGATCATACTCCAAGGTGCCATCCTCTCTATATGACCACACTCCATGTTGTCATCCTCTCAACATGATCATACTCCAAGGTGCCATCCTCTCTATATGACCACACTCCATGTTGTCATCCTCTCTATATGATCATACTCCATGTTGCCATCCTCTCTATATGACCATACTCCATGTTGCCATCCTCTCAACATGATCATACTCCAAGGTGCCATCCTCTCTATATGACCACACTCCATGTTGTCATCCTCTCAACATGATCATACTCCAAGGTGCCATCCTCTCTATATGACCATACTCCATGTTGCCATCCTCTCTATATGACCATACTCCATGTTGCCATCCTCTCTATATGACCACACTCCATGTTGCCATCCTCTCAACATTACCATACTCCATGTTGCCATCCTCTCTATATGACCACACTCTATGTTGTCATCCTCTCAACATGACCATACTCCATGTTGCCATCCTCTCTATATGACCACACTCCATGTTGTCATCCTCTCAACATTACCATACTCCATGTTGCCATCCTCTCTATATGACCACACTCCATGTTGTCATCCTCTCAACATGATCATACTCCAAGGTGCCATCCTCTCTATATGACCACACTCCATGTTGTCATCCTCTCAACATGATCATACTCCAAGGTGCCATCCTCTCTATATGACCACACTCCATGTTGTCATCCTCTCTATATGATCATACTCCATGTTGCCATCCTCTCTATATGACCATACTCCATGTTGCCATCCTCTCAACATGATCATACTCCAAGGTGCCATCCTCTCTATATGACCACACTCCATGTTGTCATCCTCTCAACATGATCATACTCCAAGGTGCCATCCTCTCTATATGACCATACTCCATGTTGCCATCCTCTCTATATGATCATACTCCATGTTGCCATCCTCTCTATATGACCATACTCCATGTTGCCATCCTCTCTATATGACCACACTCCATGTTGCCATCCTCTCTATATGACCAGACTCCATGTTGCCATCCTCTCAACATGACCATACTCCATGTTGTCATCATCATAACATGACCATACTCCATGTTGTCATCCTCTCAACATGATCATACTCCATGTTGTCATCCTCTCTATATGACCACACTCCATGTTGTCATCCTCTCAACATTACCATACTCCATGTTGCCATCCTCTCTATATGACCACACTCCATGTTGTCATCCTCTCAACATGATCATACTCCAAGGTGCCATCCTCTCTATATGACCACACTCCATGTTGTCATCCTCTCTATATGACCACACTCCATGTTGTCATCCTCTCAACATGACCATACTCCATGTTGCCATCCTCTCTATATGACCACACTCCATGTTGCCATCCTCTCTATATGACCACACTCCATGTTGCCATCCTCTCTCTATGACCAGACTCCATGTTGCCATCCTCTCTATATGACCACACTCCATGTTGCCATCCTCTCTATATGACCATACTCCATGTTGCCATCCTCTCTATATGACCACACTCCATGTTGCCATCCTCTCTATATGACCAGACTCCATGTTGCCATCCTCTCAACATGACCATACTCCATGTTGTCATCATCATAACATGACCATACTCCATGTTGCCATCCTCTCTATATGACCACACTCCATGTTGTCATCCTCTCAACATGATCATACTCCATGTTGCCATCCTCTCTATATGACCATACTCCATGTTGCCATCCTCTCTATATGACCATACTCCATGTTGCCATCCTCTCTATATGACCAGACTCCATGTTGTCATCCTCTCAACATGATCATACTCCATGTTGCCATCCTCTCTATATGACCACACTCCATGTTGCCATCCTCACAACATGACCATACTTCATGTTGTCATCATCTCAACATGACCACACTCCATGTTGTCATCCTCTCAACATGATCATACTCCATGTTGCCATCCTCTCTATATGACCACACTCCATGTTGCCATCCTCTCTATATGACCACACTCCATGTTGTCATCCTCTCTATATGACCATACTCCATGTTGTCATCCTCTCAACATGATCATACTCCATGTTGTCATCCTCTCAACATTACCATACTCCATGTTGCCATCCTCTCTATATGACCACACTCCATGTTGTCATCCTCTCAACATGATCATACTCCAAGGTGCCATCCTCTCTATATGACCACACTCCATGTTGTCATCCTCTCAACATGATCATACTCCATGTTGCCATCCTCTCTATATGACCACACTCCATGTTGTCATCCTCTCAACATGATCATACTCCATGTTGCCATCCTCTCTATATGACCACACTCCATGTTGTCATCCTCTCAATATGATCATACTCCAAGGTGCCATCCTCTCTATATGACCACACTCCATGTTGTCATCCTCTCAACATGATCATACTCCAAGGTGCCATCCTCTCTATATGACCACACTCCATGTTGTCATCCTCTCTATATGATCATACTCCATGTTGCCATCCTCTCTATATGACCATACTCCATGTTGCCATCCTCTCAACATGATCATACTCCAAGGTGCCATCCTCTCTATATGACCACACTCCATGTTGTCATCCTCTCAACATGATCATACTCCAAGGTGCCATCCTCTCTATATGACCATACTCCATGTTGCCATCCTCTCTATATGATCATACTCCATGTTGCCATCCTCTCTATATGACCATACTCCATGTTGCCATCCTCTCTATATGACCACACTCCATGTTGCCATCCTCTCTATATGACCAGACTCCATGTTGCCATCCTCTCAACATGACCATACTCCATGTTGTCATCATCATAACATGACCATACTCCATGTTGTCATCCTCTCAACATGATCATACTCCATGTTGTCATCCTCTCTATATGACCACACTCCATGTTGTCATCCTCTCAACATTACCATACTCCATGTTGCCATCCTCTCTATATGACCACACTCCATGTTGTCATCCTCTCAACATGATCATACTCCAAGGTGCCATCCTCTCTATATGACCACACTCCATGTTGTCATCCTCTCTATATGACCACACTCCATGTTGTCATCCTCTCAACATGACCATACTCCATGTTGCCATCCTCTCTATATGACCACACTCCATGTTGCCATCCTCTCTATATGACCACACTCCATGTTGCCATCCTCTCTATATGACCAGACTCCATGTTGCCATCCTCTCTATATGACCACACTCCATGTTGCCATCCTCTCTATATGACCATACTCCATGTTGCCATCCTCTCTATATGACCACACTCCATGTTGCCATCCTCTCTATATGACCAGACTCCATGTTGCCATCCTCTCAACATGACCATACTCCATGTTGTCATCATCATAACATGACCATACTCCATGTTGCCATCCTCTCTATATGACCACACTCCATGTTGTCATCCTCTCAACATGATCATACTCCATGTTGCCATCCTCTCTATATGACCACACTCCATGTTGTCATCCTCTCAACATGATCATACTCCATGTTGCCATCCTCTCTATATGACCACACTCCATGTTGTCATCCTCTCAATATGATCATACTCCAAGGTGCCATCCTCTCTATATGACCACACTCCATGTTGTCATCCTCTCAACATGATCATACTCCAAGGTGCCATCCTCTCTATATGACCACACTCCATGTTGTCATCCTCTCTATATGATCATACTCCATGTTGCCATCCTCTCTATATGACCATACTCCATGTTGCCATCCTCTCAACATGATCATACTCCAAGGTGCCATCCTCTCTATATGACCACACTCCATGTTGTCATCCTCTCAACATGATCATACTCCAAGGTGCCATCCTCTCTATATGACCATACTCCATGTTGCCATCCTCTCTATATGACCATACTCCATGTTGCCATCCTCTCTATATGACCACACTCCATGTTGCCATCCTCTCAACATTACCATACTCCATGTTGCCATCCTCTCTATATGACCACACTCTATGTTGTCATCCTCTCAACATGACCATACTCCATGTTGCCATCCTCTCTATATGACCACACTCCATGTTGTCATCCTCTCAACATTACCATACTCCATGTTGCCATCCTCTCTATATGACCACACTCCATGTTGTCATCCTCTCAACATGATCATACTCCAAGGTGCCATCCTCTCTATATGACCACACTCCATGTTGTCATCCTCTCAACATGATCATACTCCAAGGTGCCATCCTCTCTATATGACCACACTCCATGTTGTCATCCTCTCTATATGATCATACTCCATGTTGCCATCCTCTCTATATGACCATACTCCATGTTGCCATCCTCTCAACATGATCATACTCCAAGGTGCCATCCTCTCTATATGACCACACTCCATGTTGTCATCCTCTCAACATGATCATACTCCAAGGTGCCATCCTCTCTATATGACCATACTCCATGTTGCCATCCTCTCTATATGATCATACTCCATGTTGCCATCCTCTCTATATGACCATACTCCATGTTGCCATCCTCTCTATATGACCACACTCCATGTTGCCATCCTCTCTATATGACCAGACTCCATGTTGCCATCCTCTCAACATGACCATACTCCATGTTGTCATCATCATAACATGACCATACTCCATGTTGTCATCCTCTCAACATGATCATACTCCATGTTGTCATCCTCTCTATATGACCACACTCCATGTTGTCATCCTCTCAACATTACCATACTCCATGTTGCCATCCTCTCTATATGACCACACTCTATGTTGTCATCCTCTCAACATGACCATACTCCATGTTGCCATCCTCTCTATATGACCACACTCCATGTTGTCATCCTCTCAACATTACCATACTCCATGTTGCCATCCTCTCTATATGACCACACTCCATGTTGTCATCCTCTCAACATGATCATACTCCAAGGTGCCATCCTCTCTATATGACCACACTCCATGTTGTCATCCTCTCAACATGATCATACTCCAAGGTGCCATCCTCTCTATATGACCACACTCCATGTTGTCATCCTCTCTATATGATCATACTCCATGTTGCCATCCTTTCTATATGACCATACTCCATGTTGCCATCCTCTCAACATGATCATACTCCAAGGTGCCATCCTCTCTATATGACCACACTCCATGTTGTCATCCTCTCAACATGATCATACTCCAAGGTGCCATCCTCTCTATATGACCATACTCCATGTTGCCATCCTCTCTATATGATCATACTCCATGTTGCCATCCTCTCTATATGACCATACTCCATGTTGCCATCCTCTCTATATGACCACACTCCATGTTGCCATCCTCTCTATATGACCAGACTCCATGTTGCCATCCTCTCAACATGACCATACTCCATGTTGTCATCATCATAACATGACCATACTCCATGTTGTCATCCTCTCAACATGATCATACTCCATGTTGTCATCCTCTCTATATGACCACACTCCATGTTGTCATCCTCTCAACATTACCATACTCCATGTTGCCATCCTCTCTATATGACCACACTCCATGTTGTCATCCTCTCAACATGATCATACTCCAAGGTGCCATCCTCTCTATATGACCACACTCCATGTTGTCATCCTCTCTATATGACCACACTCCATGTTGTCATCCTCTCAACATGACCATACTCCATGTTGCCATCCTCTCTATATGACCACACTCCATGTTGCCATCCTCTCTATATGACCACACTCCATGTTGCCATCCTCTCTATATGACCAGACTCCATGTTGCCATCCTCTCTATATGACCACACTCCATGTTGCCATCCTCTCTATATGACCATACTCCATGTTGCCATCCTCTCTATATGACCACACTCCATGTTGCCATCCTCTCTATATGACCAGACTCCATGTTGCCATCCTCTCAACATGACCATACTCCATGTTGTCATCATCATAACATGACCATACTCCAAGGTGCCATCCTCTCTATATGACCACACTCCATGTTGTCATCCTCTCAACATGATCATACTCCAAGGTGCCATCCTCTCTATATGACCACACTCCATGTTGTCATCCTCTCTATATGATCATACTCCATGTTGCCATCCTCTCTATATGACCATACTCCATGTTGCCATCCTCTCAACATGATCATACTCCAAGGTGCCATCCTCTCTATATGACCACACTCCATGTTGTCATCCTCTCAACATGATCATACTCCAAGGTGCCATCCTCTCTATATGACCATACTCCATGTTGCCATCCTCTCTATATGATCATACTCCATGTTGCCATCCTCTCTATATGACCATACTCCATGTTGCCATCCTCTCTATATGACCACACTCCATGTTGCCATCCTCTCTATATGACCAGACTCCATGTTGCCATCCTCTCAACATGACCATACTCCATGTTGTCATCCTCTCTATATGATCATACTCCATGTTGCCATCCTCTCTATATGACCAGACTCCATGTTGCCATCCTCTCAACATGACCATACTCCATGTTGCCATCCTCTCTATATGATCATACTCCATGTTGCCATCCTCTCTATATGACCATACTCCATGTTGCCATCCTCTCTATATGACCACACTCCATGTTGCCATCCTCTCTATATGACCATACTCCATGTTGTCATCCTCTCAACATGATCATACTCCATGTTGTCATCCTCTCTATATGACCACACTCCATGTTGTCATCCTCTCAACATTACCATACTCCATGTTGCCATCCTCTCTATATGACCACACTCTATGTTGTCATCCTCTCAACATGACCATACTCCATGTTGCCATCCTCTCTATATGACCACACTCCATGTTGTCATCCTCTCAACATTACCATACTCCATGTTGCCATCCTCTCTATATGACCACACTCCATGTTGTCATCCTCTCAACATGATCATACTCCAAGGTGCCATCCTCTCTATATGACCACACTCCATGTTGTCATCCTCTCAACATGATCATACTCCAAGGTGCCATCCTCTCTATATGACCAGACTCCATGTTGCCATCCTCTCAACATGACCATACTCCATGTTGTCATCATCATAACATGACCATACTCCATGTTGTCATCCTCTCAACATTACCATACTCCATGTTGCCATCCTCTCTATATGACCACACTCCATGTTGTCATCCTCTCAACATGATCATACTCCAAGGTGCCATCCTCTCTATATGACCACACTCCATGTTGTCATCCTCTCTATATGACCACACTCCATGTTGTCATCCTCTCAACATGACCATACTCCATGTTGCCATCCTCTCTATATGACCACACTCCATGTTGCCATCCTCTCTATATGACCACACTCCATGTTGCCATCCTCTCTATATGACCAGACTCCATGTTGCCATCCTCTCTATATGACCACACTCCATGTTGCCATCCTCTCTATATGACCATACTCCATGTTGCCATCCTCTCTATATGACCACACTCCATGTTGCCATCCTCTCTATATGACCAGACTCCATGTTGCCATCCTCTCAACATGACCATACTCCATGTTGTCATCATCATAACATGACCATACTCCATGTTGCCATCCTCTCTATATGACCACACTCCATGTTGCCATCCTCTCTATATGACCACACTCCATGTTGCCATCCTCACAACATGACCATACTTCATGTTGTCATCATCTCAACATGACCATACTCCATGTTGTCATCCTCTCAACATGATCATACTCCATGTTGCCATCCTCTCTATATGACCACACTCCATGTTGCCATCCTCTCTATATGACCAGACTCCATGTTGCCATCCTCTCAACATGACCATACTCCATGTTGTCATCATCATAACATGACCATACTCCATGTAGCCATCCTCTCTATATGACCACACTCCATGTTGTCATCCTCTCAACATGATCATACTCCATGTTGCCATCCTCTCTATATGACCATACTCCATGTTGCCATCCTCTCTATATGGCCATACTCCATGTTGCCATCCTCTCTATATGACCACACTCCATGTTGCCATCCTCTCAACATGACCATACTCCATGTTGTCATCATCATAACATGACCATACTCCATGTTGCCATCCTCTCTATATGACCACACTCCATGTTGTCATCCTCTCAACATGATCATACTCCATGTTGCCATCCTCTCTATATGACCATACTCCATGTTGCCATCCTCTCTATATGACCAGACTCCATGTTGCCATCCTCTCAACATGACCATACTCCATGTTGTCATCATCATAACATGACCATACTCCATGTTGCCATCCTCTCTATATGACCAGACTCCATGTTGTCATCCTCTCAACATGATCATACTCCATGTTGTCATCCTCTCCATATGACCACACTCCATGTTGTCATCCTCTCAACATTACCATACTCCATGTTGTCATCATCATAACATGACCATACTCCATGTTGCCATCCTCTCTATATGACCAGACTCCATGTTGCCATCCTCTCTATATGACCACACTCCATGTTGCCATCCTCTCTATATGACCATACTCCATGTTGCCATCCTCTCTATATGACCACACTCCATGTTGCCATCCTCTCTATATGACCAGACTCCATGTTGCCATCCTCTCAACATGACCATACTCCATGTTGTCATCATCATAACATGACCATACTCCATGTTGCCATCCTCTCTATATGACCACACTCCATGTTGCCATCCTCTCTATATGACCACACTCCATGTTGCCATCCTCACAACATGACCATACTTCATGTTGTCATCATCTCAACATGACCATACTCCATGTTGTCATCCTCTCAACATGATCATACTCCATGTTGCCATCCTCTCTATATGACCACACTCCATGTTGCCATCCTCTCTATATGACCAGACTCCATGTTGCCATCCTCTCAACATGACCATACTCCATGTTGTCATCATCATAACATGACCATACTCCATGTAGCCATCCTCTCTATATGACCACACTCCATGTTGTCATCCTCTCAACATGATCATACTCCATGTTGCCATCCTCTCTATATGACCATACTCCATGTTGCCATCCTCTCTATATGGCCATACTCCATGTTGCCATCCTCTCTATATGACCACACTCCATGTTGCCATCCTCTCAACATTACCATACTCCATGTTGCCATCCTCTCTATATGACCACACTCCATGTTGTCATCCTCTCAACATGATCATACTCCATGTTGTCATCCTCTCCATATGACCACACTCCATGTTGTCATCCTCTCAACATTACCATACTCCATGTTGCCATCCTCTCTATATGACCACACTCCATGTTGTCATCCTCTCAACATGATCATACTCCAAGGTGCCATCCTCTCTATATGACCACACTCCATGTTGTCATCCTCTCAACATGATCATACTCCATGTTGCCATCCTCTCTATATGACCACACTCCATGTTGTCATCCTCTCTATATGACCATACTCCATGTTGCCATCCTCTCTATATGACCACACTCCATGTTGCCATCCTCTCTATATGACCACACTCCATGTTGCCATCCTCTCTATATGACCAGACTCCATGTTGCCATCCTCTCTATATGACCACACTCCATGTTGCCATCCTCTCTATATGACCATACTCCATGTTGCCATCCTCTCTATATGACCACACTCCATGTTGCCATCCTCTCTATATGACCAGACTCCATGTTGCCATCCTCTCAACATGACCATACTCCATGTTGTCATCATCATAACATGACCATACTCCATGTTGCCATCCTCTCTATATGACCACACTCCATGTTGTCATCCTCTCAACATGATCATACTCCATGTTGCCATCCTCTCTATATGACCATACTCCATGTTGCCATCCTCTCTATATGACCACACTCCATGTTGTCATCCTCTCAACATGATCATACTCCATGTTGCCATCCTCTCTATATGACCATACTCCATGTTGTCATCATCTCAACATGACCATACTCCATGTTGTCATCCTCTCAACATGATCATACTCCATGTTGCCATCCTCTCTATATGACCATACTCCATGTTGCCATCCTCTCTATATGACCAGACTCCATGTTGCCATCCTCTCAACATGACCATACTCCATGTTGTCATCATCATAACATGACCATACTCCATGTTGCCATCCTCTCTATATGACCACACTCCATGTTGTCATCCTCTCAACATGATCATACTCCATGTTGCCATCCTCTCTTTATGACCATACTCCATGTTGCCATCCTCTCTATATGACCATACTCCATGTTGCCATCCTCTCTATATGACCACACTCCATGTTGCCATCCTCTCAACATTACCATACTCCATGTTGCCATCCTCTCTATATGACCACACTCCATGTTGTCATCCTCTCAACATGACCATACTCCATGTTGCCATCCTCTCTATATGACCACACTCCATGTTGTCATCCTCTCAACATTACCATACTCCATGTTGCCATCCTCTCTATATGACCACACTCCATGTTGTCATCCTCTCAACATGATCATACTCCAAGGTGCCATCCTCTCTATATGACCACACTCCATGTTGTCATCCTCTCAACATGATCATACTCCAAGGTGCCATCCTCTCTATATGACCACACTCCATGTTGTCATCCTCTCTATATGATCATACTCCATGTTGCCATCCTCTCTATATGACCATACTCCATGTTGCCATCCTCTCAACATGATCATACTCCAAGGTGCCATCCTCTCTATATGACCACACTCCATGTTGTCATCCTCTCAACATGATCATACTCCAAGGTGCCATCCTCTCTATATGACCATACTCCATGTTGCCATCCTCTCTATATGATCATACTCCATGTTGCCATCCTCTCTATATGACCATACTCCATGTTGCCATCCTCTCAACATGACCATACTCCATGTTGTCATCATCATAACATGACCATACTCCATGTTGTCATCCTCTCAACATGATCATACTCCATGTTGTCATCCTCTCTATATGACCACACTCCATGTTGTCATCCTCTCAACATTACCATACTCCATGTTGCCATCCTCTCTATATGACCACACTCCATGTTGTCATCCTCTCAACATGATCATACTCCAAGGTGCCATCCTCTCTATATGACCACACTCCATGTTGTCATCCTCTCAACATGATCATACTCCAAGGTGCCATCCTCTCTATATGACCACACTCCATGTTGTCATCCTCTCTATATGATCATACTCCATGTTGCCATCCTCTCTATATGACCATACTCCATGTTGTCATCATCATAACATGACCATACTCCATGTAGCCATCCTCTCTATATGACCACACTCCATGTTGTCATCCTCTCAACATGATCATACTCCATGTTGCCATCCTCTCTATATGACCATACTCCATGTTGCCATCCTCTCTATATGGCCATACTCCATGTTGCCATCCTCTCTATATGACCACACTCCATGTTGCCATCCTCTCAACATTACCATACTCCATGTTGCCATCCTCTCTATATGACCACACTCCATGTTGTCATCCTCTCAACATGATCATACTCCATGTTGTCATCCTCTCCATATGACCACACTCCATGTTGTCATCCTCTCAACATTACCATACTCCATGTTGCCATCCTCTCTATATGACCACACTCCATGTTGTCATCCTCTCAACATGATCATACTCCAAGGTGCCATCCTCTCTATATGACCACACTCCATGTTGTCATCCTCTCAACATGATCATACTCCATGTTGCCATCCTCTCTATATGACCACACTCCATGTTGTCATCCTCTCTATATGACCATACTCCATGTTGCCATCCTCTCTATATGACCACACTCCATGTTGCCATCCTCTCTATATGACCACACTCCATGTTGCCATCCTCTCTATATGACCAGACTCCATGTTGCCATCCTCTCTATATGACCACACTCCATGTTGCCATCCTCTCTATATGACCATACTCCATGTTGCCATCCTCTCTATATGACCACACTCCATGTTGCCATCCTCTCTATATGACCAGACTCCATGTTGCCATCCTCTCAACATGACCATACTCCATGTTGTCATCATCATAACATGACCATACTCCATGTTGCCATCCTCTCTATATGACCACACTCCATGTTGTCATCCTCTCAACATGATCATACTCCATGTTGCCATCCTCTCTATATGACCATACTCCATGTTGCCATCCTCTCTATATGACCACACTCCATGTTGTCATCCTCTCAACATGATCATACTCCATGTTGCCATCCTCTCTATATGACCATACTCCATGTTGTCATCATCTCAACATGACCATACTCCATGTTGTCATCCTCTCAACATGATCATACTCCATGTTGCCATCCTCTCTATATGACCATACTCCATGTTGCCATCCTCTCTATATGACCAGACTCCATGTTGCCATCCTCTCAACATGACCATACTCCATGTTGTCATCATCATAACATGACCATACTCCATGTTGCCATCCTCTCTATATGACCACACTCCATGTTGTCATCCTCTCAACATGATCATACTCCATGTTGCCATCCTCTCTTTATGACCATACTCCATGTTGCCATCCTCTCTATATGACCATACTCCATGTTGCCATCCTCTCTATATGACCACACTCCATGTTGCCATCCTCTCAACATTACCATACTCCATGTTGCCATCCTCTCTATATGACCACACTCCATGTTGTCATCCTCTCAACATGACCATACTCCATGTTGCCATCCTCTCTATATGACCACACTCCATGTTGTCATCCTCTCAACATTACCATACTCCATGTTGCCATCCTCTCTATATGACCACACTCCATGTTGTCATCCTCTCAACATGATCATACTCCAAGGTGCCATCCTCTCTATATGACCACACTCCATGTTGTCATCCTCTCAACATGATCATACTCCAAGGTGCCATCCTCTCTATATGACCACACTCCATGTTGTCATCCTCTCTATATGATCATACTCCATGTTGCCATCCTCTCTATATGACCATACTCCATGTTGCCATCCTCTCAACATGATCATACTCCAAGGTGCCATCCTCTCTATATGACCACACTCCATGTTGTCATCCTCTCAACATGATCATACTCCAAGGTGCCATCCTCTCTATATGACCATACTCCATGTTGCCATCCTCTCTATATGATCATACTCCATGTTGCCATCCTCTCTATATGACCATACTCCATGTTGCCATCCTCTCAACATGACCATACTCCATGTTGTCATCATCATAACATGACCATACTCCATGTTGTCATCCTCTCAACATGATCATACTCCATGTTGTCATCCTCTCTATATGACCACACTCCATGTTGTCATCCTCTCAACATTACCATACTCCATGTTGCCATCCTCTCTATATGACCACACTCCATGTTGTCATCCTCTCAACATGATCATACTCCAAGGTGCCATCCTCTCTATATGACCACACTCCATGTTGTCATCCTCTCAACATGATCATACTCCAAGGTGCCATCCTCTCTATATGACCACACTCCATGTTGTCATCCTCTCTATATGATCATACTCCATGTTGCCATCCTCTCTATATGACCATACTCCATGTTGCCATCCTCTCAACATGATCATACTCCAAGGTGCCATCCTCTCTATATGACCACACTCCATGTTGTCATCCTCTCAACATGATCATACTCCAAGGTGCCATCCTCTCTATATGACCATACTCCATGTTGCCATCCTCTCTATATGATCATACTCCATGTTGCCATCCTCTCTATATGACCATACTCCATGTTGCCATCCTCTCTATATGACCACACTCCATGTTGCCATCCTCTCTATATGACCAGACTCCATGTTGCCATCCTCTCAACATGACCATACTCCATGTTGTCATCATCATAACATGACCATACTCCATGTTGTCATCCTCTCAACATGATCATACTCCATGTTGTCATCCTCTCTATATGACCACACTCCATGTTGTCATCCTCTCAACATTACCATACTCCATGTTGCCATCCTCTCTATATGACCACACTCCATGTTGTCATCCTCTCAACATGATCATACTCCAAGGTGCCATCCTCTCTATATGACCACACTCCATGTTGTCATCCTCTCTATATGACCACACTCCATGTTGTCATCCTCTCAACATGACCATACTCCATGTTGCCATCCTCTCTATATGACCACACTCCATGTTGCCATCCTCTCTATATGACCACACTCCATGTTGCCATCCTCTCTATATGACCAGACTCCATGTTGCCATCCTCTCTATATGACCACACTCCATGTTGCCATCCTCTCTATATGACCATACTCCATGTTGCCATCCTCTCTATATGACCACACTCCATGTTGCCATCCTCTCTATATGACCAGACTCCATGTTGCCATCCTCTCAACATGACCATACTCCATGTTGTCATCATCATAACATGACCATACTCCATGTTGCCATCCTCTCTATATGACCACACTCCATGTTGTCATCCTCTCAACATGATCATACTCCATGTTGCCATCCTCTCTATATGACCATACTCCATGTTGCCATCCTCTCTATATGACCATACTCCATGTTGCCATCCTCTCTATATGACCAGACTCCATGTTGCCATCCTCTCAACATTACCATACTCCATGTTGCCATCCTCTCTATATGACCACACTCCATGTTGTCATCCTCTCAACATGATCATACTCCATGTTGCCATCCTCTCTATATGACCACACTCCATGTTGCCATCCTCACAACATGACCATACTTCATGTTGTCATCATCTCAACATGACCACACTCCATGTTGTCATCCTCTCAACATGATCATACTCCATGTTGCCATCCTCTCTATATGACCACACTCCATGTTGCCATCCTCACAACATGACCATACTTCATGTTGTCATCATCTCAACATGACCATACTCCATGTTGTCATCCTCTCAACATGATCATACTCCATGTTGCCATCCTCTCTATATGACCACACTCCATGTTGCCATCCTCTCTATATGACCAGACTCCATGTTGCCATCCTCTCAACATGACCATACTCCATGTTGTCATCATCATAACATGACCATACTCCATGTAGCCATCCTCTCTATATGACCACACTCCATGTTGTCATCCTCTCAACATGATCATACTCCATGTTGCCATCCTCTCTATATGACCACACTCCATGTTGTCATCCTCTCTATATGACCATACTCCATGTTGCCATCCTCTCTATATGGCCATACTCCATGTTGCCATCCTCTCTATATGACCACACTCCATGTTGCCATCCTCACAACATGACCATACTTCATGTTGTCATCATCTCAACATGACCACACTCCATGTTGTCATCCTCTCAACATGATCATACTCCATGTTGCCATCCTCTCTATATGACCACACTCCATGTTGCCATCCTCACAACATGACCATACTTCATGTTGTCATCATCTCAACATGACCATACTCCATGTTGTCATCCTCTCAACATGATCATACTCCATGTTGCCATCCTCTCTATATGACCACACTCCATGTTGCCATCCTCTCTATATGACCAGACTCCATGTTGCCATCCTCTCAACATGACCATACTCCATGTTGTCATCATCATAACATGACCATACTCCATGTAGCCATCCTCTCTATATGACCACACTCCATGTTGTCATCCTCTCAACATGATCATACTCCATGTTGCCATCCTCTCTATATGACCATACTCCATGTTGCCATCCTCTCTATATGGCCATACTCCATGTTGCCATCCTCTCTATATGACCACACTCCATGTTGCCATCCTCTCAACATTACCATACTCCATGTTGCCATCCTCTCTATATGACCACACTCCATGTTGCCATCCTCTCTATATGGCCATACTCCATGTTGCCATCCTCTCTATATGACCACACTCCATGTTGCCATCCTCACAACATGACCATACTTCATGTTGTCATCATCTCAACATGACCACACTCCATGTTGTCATCCTCTCAACATGATCATACTCCATGTTGCCATCCTCTCTATATGACCACACTCCATGTTGCCATCCTCACAACATGACCATACTTCATGTTGTCATCATCTCAACATGACCATACTCCATGTTGTCATCCTCTCAACATGATCATACTCCATGTTGCCATCCTCTCTATATGACCACACTCCATGTTGCCATCCTCTCTATATGACCAGACTCCATGTTGCCATCCTCTCAACATGACCATACTCCATGTTGTCATCATCATAACATGACCATACTCCATGTAGCCATCCTCTCTATATGACCACACTCCATGTTGTCATCCTCTCAACATGATCATACTCCATGTTGCCATCCTCTCTATATGACCATACTCCATGTTGCCATCCTCTCTATATGACCATACTCCATGTTGCCATCCTCTCTATATGGCCATACTCCATGTTGCCATCCTCTCTATATGACCATACTCCATGTTGCCATCCTCTCTATATGACCAGACTCCATGTTGCCATCCTCTCAACATGACCATACTCCATGTTGTCATCATCATAACATGACCACACTCCATGTTGCCATCCTCTCTATATGACCAGACTCCATGTTGCCATCCTCTCAACATGACCATACTCCATGTTGTCATCATCATAACATGACCATACTCCATGTAGCCATCCTCTCTATATGACCACACTCCATGTTGTCATCCTCTCAACATGATCATACTCCATGTTGCCATCCTCTCTATATGACCACACTCCATGTTGTCATCCTCTCTATATGACCATACTCCATGTTGCCATCCTCTCTATATGGCCATACTCCATGTTGCCATCCTCTCTATATGACCACACTCCATGTTGCCATCCTCACAACATGACCATACTTCATGTTGTCATCATCTCAACATGACCACACTCCATGTTGTCATCCTCTCAACATGATCATACTCCATGTTGCCATCCTCTCTATATGACCACACTCCATGTTGCCATCCTCACAACATGACCATACTTCATGTTGTCATCATCTCAACATGACCATACTCCATGTTGTCATCCTCTCAACATGATCATACTCCATGTTGCCATCCTCTCTATATGACCACACTCCATGTTGCCATCCTCTCTATATGACCAGACTCCATGTTGCCATCCTCTCAACATGACCATACTCCATGTTGTCATCATCATAACATGACCATACTCCATGTAGCCATCCTCTCTATATGACCACACTCCATGTTGTCATCCTCTCAACATGATCATACTCCATGTTGCCATCCTCTCTATATGACCATACTCCATGTTGCCATCCTCTCTATATGGCCATACTCCATGTTGCCATCCTCTCTATATGACCACACTCCATGTTGCCATCCTCTCAACATTACCATACTCCATGTTGCCATCCTCTCTATATGACCACACTCCATGTTGTCATCCTCTCAACATGATCATACTCCATGTTGTCATCCTCTCCATATGACCACACTCCATGTTGTCATCCTCTCAACATTACCATACTCCATGTTGCCATCCTCTCTATATGACCACACTCCATGTTGTCATCCTCTCAACATGATCATACTCCAAGGTGCCATCCTCTCTATATGACCACACTCCATGTTGTCATCCTCTCAACATGATCATACTCCATGTTGCCATCCTCTCTATATGACCATACTCCATGTTGCCATCCTCTCTATATGACCATACTCCATGTTGCCATCCTCTCTATATGACCAGACTCCATGTTGCCATCCTCTCAACATTACCATACTCCATGTTGCCATCCTCTCTATATGACCATACTCCATGTTGTCATCATCTCAACATGACCATACTCCATGTTGTCATCCTCTCAACATGATCATACTCCATGTTGCCATCCTCTCTATATGACCATACTCCATGTTGCCATCCTCTCTATATGACCAGACTCCATGTTGCCATCCTCTCTATATGACCAGACTCCATGTTGCCATCCTCTCAACATGACCATACTCCATGTTGTCATCATCTTAACATGACCATACTCCATGTTGCCATCCTCTCTATATGACCACACTCCATGTTGTCATCCTCTCAACATGATCATACTCCATGTTGTCATCCTCTCAACATAATCATACTCCATGTTGCCATCCTCTCAACATGACCATACTTCATGTTGTCATCATCTCAACATGACCATACTCCATGTTACCATCCTCTCAACATTACCATACTCCATGTTGCCATCCTCTCTATATGACCATACTCCATGTTGTCATCATCTCAACATGACCATACTCCATGTTGTCATCCTCTCAACATGATCATACTCCATGTTGCCATCCTCTCAACATGACCATACTTCATGTTGTCATCCTCTCAACATGACCATACTCCATGTTGCCATCCTCTCAACATTACCATACTCCATGTTGCCATCCTCTCTATATGACCACACTCCATGTTGTCATCCTCTCAACATGATCATACTCCATGTTGCCATCCTCTCTATATGACCATACTCCATGTTGCCATCCTCTCTATATGACCACACTCCATGTTGCCATCCTCTCTATATGACCAGACTCCATGTTGCCATCCTCTCAACATGACCATACTCCATGTTGTCATCATCTTAACATGACCATACTCCATGTTGCCATCCTCTCTATATGACCACACTCCATGTTGTCATCCTCTCAACATGATCATACTCCATGTTGCCATCCTCTCTATATGACCATACTCCATGTTGTCATCCTCTCAACATGATCATACTCCATGTTGCCATCCTCTCAACATGACCATACTTCATGTTGTCATCATCTCAACATGACCATACTCCATGTTACCATCCTCTCAACATTACCATACTCCATGTTGCCATCCTCTCTATATGACCATACTCCATGTTGTCATCATCTCAACATGACCATACTCCATGTTGTCATCCTCTCAACATGATCATACTCCATGTTGCCATCCTCTCAACATGACCATACTTCATGTTGTCATCCTCTCAACATGACCATACTCCATGTTGCCATCCTCTCAACATTACCATACTCCATGTTGCCATCCTCTCTATATGACCACACTCCATGTTGTCATCCTCTCAACATGATCATACTCCATGTTGCCATCCTCTCTATATGACCATACTCCATGTTGCCATCCTCTCTATATGACCACACTCCATGTTGCCATCCTCTCTATATGACCAGACTCCATGTTGCCATCCTCTCAACATGACCATACTCCATGTTGTCATCATCTTAACATGACCATACTCCATGTTGCCATCCTCTCTATATGACCACACTCCATGTTGTCATCCTCTCAACATGATCATACTCCATGTTGCCATCCTCTCTATATGACCATACTCCATGTTGCCATCCTCTCTATATGACCACACTCCATGTTGTCATCCTCTCAACATGATCATACTCCATGTTGTCATCCTCTCAACATAATCATACTCCATGTTGCCATCCTCTCAACATGACCATACTTCATGTTGTCATCATCTCAACATGACCATACTCCATGTTACCATCCTCTCAACATTACCATACTCCATGTTGCCATCCTCTCTATATGACCATACTCCATGTTGTCATCATCTCAACATGACCATACTCCATGTTGTCATCCTCTCAACATGATCATACTCCATGTTGCCATCCTCTCAACATGACCATACTTCATGTTGTCATCCTCTCAACATGACCATACTCCATGTTGCCATCCTCTCAACATTACCATACTCCATGTTGCCATCCTCTCTATATGACCACACTCCATGTTGTCATCCTCTCAACATGATCATACTCCATGTTGCCATCCTCTCTATATGACCATACTCCATGTTGCCATCCTCTCTATATGACCACACTCCATGTTGCCATCCTCTCTATATGACCAGACTCCATGTTGCCATCCTCTCAACATGACCATACTCCATGTTGTCATCATCTTAACATGACCATACTCCATGTTGCCATCCTCTCTATATGACCACACTCCATGTTGTCATCCTCTCAACATGATCATACTCCATGTTGCCATCCTCTCTATATGACCATACTCCATGTTGCCATCCTCTCTATATGACCATACTCCATGTTGCCATCCTCTCTATATGACCACACTCCATGTTGCCATCCTCTCAACATTACCATACTCCATGTTGCCATCCTCTCTATATGACCACACTCCATGTTGTCATCCTCTCAACATGATCATACTCCATGTTGCCATCCTCTCTATATGGCCATACTCCATGTTGCCATCCTCTCTATATGATCATACTCCATGTTGCCATCCTCTCTATATGACCACACTCCATGTTGTCATCCTCTCAACATGATCATACTCCATGTTGCCATCCTCTCTATATGACCATACTCCATGTTGTCATCATCTCAACATGACCATACTCCATGTTGTCATCATCTCAACATGACCATACTCCATGTTGCCATCCTCTCTATATGACCATACTCCATGTTGTCATCATCTCAACATGACCATACTCCATGTTGTCATCCTCTCAACATGATCATACTCCATGTTGCCATCCTCTCAACATTACCATACTCCATGTTGCCATCCTCTCTATATGACCACACTCCATGTTGTCATCCTCTCAACATTACCATACTCCATGTTGCCATCCTCTCTATATGACCATACTCCATGTTACCATCCTCTCAACATTACCATACTCCATGTTGCCATCCTCTCTATATGACCATACTCCATGTTGTCATCATCTCAACATGACCATACTCCATGTTGTCATCCTCTCAACATGATCATACTCCATGTTGCCATCCTCTCAACATGACCATACTTCATGTTGTCATCCTCTCAACATGACCATACTCCATGTTGCCATCCTCTCAACATTACCATACTCCATGTTGCCATCCTCTCTATATGACCACACTCCATGTTGTCATCCTCTCAACATGATCATACTCCATGTTGCCATCCTCTCTATATGACCATACTCCATGTTGCCATCCTCTCTATATGACCACACTCCATGTTGCCATCCTCTCTATATGACCAGACTCCATGTTGCCATCCTCTCAACATGACCATACTCCATGTTGTCATCATCTTAACATGACCATACTCCATGTTGCCATCCTCTCTATATGACCACACTCCATGTTGTCATCCTCTCAACATGATCATACTCCATGTTGCCATCCTCTCTATATGACCATACTCCATGTTGCCATCCTCTCAACATTACCATACTCCATGTTGCCATCCTCTCAACATTACCATACTCCATGTTGCCATCCTCTCTATATGACCACACTCCATGTTGTCATCCTCTCAACATGATCATACTCCATGTTGCCATCCTCTCTATATGACCATACTCCATGTTGCCATCCTCTCTATATGACCATACTCCATGTTGCCATCCTCTCTATATGACCAGACTCCATGTTGCCATCCTCTCAACATTACCATACTCCATGTTGCCATCCTCTCTATATGACCATACTCCATGTTGTCATCATCTCAACATGACCATACTCCATGTTGTCATCCTCTCAACATGATCATACTCCATGTTGCCATCCTCTCTATATGACCATACTCCATGTTGCCATCCTCTCTATATGACCAGACTCCATGTTGCCATCCTCTCTATATGACCAGACTCCATGTTGCCATCCTCTCAACATGACCATACTCCATGTTGTCATCATCTTAACATGACCATACTCCATGTTGCCATCCTCTCTATATGACCACACTCCATGTTGTCATCCTCTCAACATGATCATACTCCATGTTGTCATCCTCTCAACATAATCATACTCCATGTTGCCATCCTCTCAACATGACCATACTTCATGTTGTCATCATCTCAACATGACCATACTCCATGTTACCATCCTCTCAACATTACCATACTCCATGTTGCCATCCTCTCTATATGACCATACTCCATGTTGTCATCATCTCAACATGACCATACTCCATGTTGTCATCCTCTCAACATGATCATACTCCATGTTGCCATCCTCTCAACATGACCATACTTCATGTTGTCATCCTCTCAACATGACCATACTCCATGTTGCCATCCTCTCAACATTACCATACTCCATGTTGCCATCCTCTCTATATGACCACACTCCATGTTGTCATCCTCTCAACATGATCATACTCCATGTTGCCATCCTCTCTATATGACCATACTCCATGTTGCCATCCTCTCTATATGACCACACTCCATGTTGCCATCCTCTCTATATGACCAGACTCCATGTTGCCATCCTCTCAACATGACCATACTCCATGTTGTCATCATCTTAACATGACCATACTCCATGTTGCCATCCTCTCTATATGACCACACTCCATGTTGTCATCCTCTCAACATGATCATACTCCATGTTGCCATCCTCTCTATATGACCATACTCCATGTTGTCATCCTCTCAACATGATCATACTCCATGTTGCCATCCTCTCAACATGACCATACTTCATGTTGTCATCATCTCAACATGACCATACTCCATGTTACCATCCTCTCAACATTACCATACTCCATGTTGCCATCCTCTCTATATGACCATACTCCATGTTGTCATCATCTCAACATGACCATACTCCATGTTGTCATCCTCTCAACATGATCATACTCCATGTTGCCATCCTCTCAACATGACCATACTTCATGTTGTCATCCTCTCAACATGACCATACTCCATGTTGCCATCCTCTCAACATTACCATACTCCATGTTGCCATCCTCTCTATATGACCACACTCCATGTTGTCATCCTCTCAACATGATCATACTCCATGTTGCCATCCTCTCTATATGACCATACTCCATGTTGCCATCCTCTCTATATGACCACACTCCATGTTGCCATCCTCTCTATATGACCAGACTCCATGTTGCCATCCTCTCAACATGACCATACTCCATGTTGTCATCATCTTAACATGACCATACTCCATGTTGCCATCCTCTCTATATGACCACACTCCATGTTGTCATCCTCTCAACATGATCATACTCCATGTTGCCATCCTCTCTATATGACCATACTCCATGTTGCCATCCTCTCTATATGACCACACTCCATGTTGTCATCCTCTCAACATGATCATACTCCATGTTGTCATCCTCTCAACATAATCATACTCCATGTTGCCATCCTCTCAACATGACCATACTTCATGTTGTCATCATCTCAACATGACCATACTCCATGTTACCATCCTCTCAACATTACCATACTCCATGTTGCCATCCTCTCTATATGACCATACTCCATGTTGTCATCATCTCAACATGACCATACTCCATGTTGTCATCCTCTCAACATGATCATACTCCATGTTGCCATCCTCTCAACATGACCATACTTCATGTTGTCATCCTCTCAACATGACCATACTCCATGTTGCCATCCTCTCAACATTACCATACTCCATGTTGCCATCCTCTCTATATGACCACACTCCATGTTGTCATCCTCTCAACATGATCATACTCCATGTTGCCATCCTCTCTATATGACCATACTCCATGTTGCCATCCTCTCTATATGACCACACTCCATGTTGCCATCCTCTCTATATGACCAGACTCCATGTTGCCATCCTCTCAACATGACCATACTCCATGTTGTCATCATCTTAACATGACCATACTCCATGTTGCCATCCTCTCTATATGACCACACTCCATGTTGTCATCCTCTCAACATGATCATACTCCATGTTGCCATCCTCTCTATATGACCATACTCCATGTTGCCATCCTCTCTATATGACCATACTCCATGTTGCCATCCTCTCTATATGACCACACTCCATGTTGCCATCCTCTCAACATTACCATACTCCATGTTGCCATCCTCTCTATATGACCACACTCCATGTTGTCATCCTCTCAACATGATCATACTCCATGTTGCCATCCTCTCTATATGGCCATACTCCATGTTGCCATCCTCTCTATATGATCATACTCCATGTTGCCATCCTCTCTATATGACCACACTCCATGTTGTCATCCTCTCAACATGATCATACTCCATGTTGCCATCCTCTCTATATGACCATACTCCATGTTGTCATCATCTCAACATGACCATACTCCATGTTGTCATCATCTCAACATGACCATACTCCATGTTGCCATCCTCTCTATATGACCATACTCCATGTTGTCATCATCTCAACATGACCATACTCCATGTTGTCATCCTCTCAACATGATCATACTCCATGTTGCCATCCTCTCAACATTACCATACTCCATGTTGCCATCCTCTCTATATGACCACACTCCATGTTGTCATCCTCTCAACATTACCATACTCCATGTTGCCATCCTCTCTATATGACCATACTCCATGTTACCATCCTCTCAACATTACCATACTCCATGTTGCCATCCTCTCTATATGACCATACTCCATGTTGTCATCATCTCAACATGACCATACTCCATGTTGTCATCCTCTCAACATGATCATACTCCATGTTGCCATCCTCTCAACATGACCATACTTCATGTTGTCATCCTCTCAACATGACCATACTCCATGTTGCCATCCTCTCAACATTACCATACTCCATGTTGCCATCCTCTCTATATGACCACACTCCATGTTGTCATCCTCTCAACATGATCATACTCCATGTTGCCATCCTCTCTATATGACCATACTCCATGTTGCCATCCTCTCTATATGACCACACTCCATGTTGCCATCCTCTCTATATGACCAGACTCCATGTTGCCATCCTCTCAACATGACCATACTCCATGTTGTCATCATCTTAACATGACCATACTCCATGTTGCCATCCTCTCTATATGACCACACTCCATGTTGTCATCCTCTCAACATGATCATACTCCATGTTGCCATCCTCTCTATATGACCATACTCCATGTTGCCATCCTCTCAACATTACCATACTCCATGTTGCCATCCTCTCAACATTACCATACTCCATGTTGCCATCCTCTCTATATGACCACACTCCATGTTGTCATCCTCTCAACATGATCATACTCCATGTTGCCATCCTCTCTATATGACCATACTCCATGTTGCCATCCTCTCTATATGACCACACTCCATGTTGCCATCCTCTCTATATGACCAGACTCCATGTTGCCATCCTCTCAACATGACCATACTCCATGTTGTCATCATCTTAACATGACCATACTCCATGTTGCCATCCTCTCTATATGACCACACTCCATGTTGTCATCCTCTCAACATGATCATACTCCATGTTGCCATCCTCTCTATATGACCATACTCCATGTTGCCATCCTCTCTATATGACCACACTCCATGTTGTCATCCTCTCAACATGATCATACTCCATGTTGTCATCCTCTCAACATAATCATACTCCATGTTGCCATCCTCTCAACATGACCATACTTCATGTTGTCATCATCTCAACATGACCATACTCCATGTTACCATCCTCTCAACATTACCATACTCCATGTTGCCATCCTCTCTATATGACCATACTCCATGTTGTCATCATCTCAACATGACCATACTCCATGTTGTCATCCTCTCAACATGATCATACTCCATGTTGCCATCCTCTCAACATGACCATACTTCATGTTGTCATCCTCTCAACATGACCATACTCCATGTTGCCATCCTCTCAACATTACCATACTCCATGTTGCCATCCTCTCTATATGACCACACTCCATGTTGTCATCCTCTCAACATGATCATACTCCATGTTGCCATCCTCTCTATATGACCATACTCCATGTTGCCATCCTCTCTATATGACCACACTCCATGTTGCCATCCTCTCTATATGACCAGACTCCATGTTGCCATCCTCTCAACATGACCATACTCCATGTTGTCATCATCTTAACATGACCATACTCCATGTTGCCATCCTCTCTATATGACCACACTCCATGTTGTCATCCTCTCAACATGATCATACTCCATGTTGCCATCCTCTCTATATGACCATACTCCATGTTGCCATCCTCTCTATATGACCATACTCCATGTTGCCATCCTCTCTATATGACCACACTCCATGTTGCCATCCTCTCAACATTACCATACTCCATGTTGCCATCCTCTCTATATGACCACACTCCATGTTGTCATCCTCTCAACATGATCATACTCCATGTTGCCATCCTCTCTATATGGCCATACTCCATGTTGCCATCCTCTCTATATGATCATACTCCATGTTGCCATCCTCTCTATATGACCACACTCCATGTTGTCATCCTCTCAACATGATCATACTCCATGTTGCCATCCTCTCTATATGACCATACTCCATGTTGTCATCATCTCAACATGACCATACTCCATGTTGTCATCCTCTCAACATGATCATACTCCATGTTGCCATCCTCTCAACATGACCATACTCCATGTTGTCATCATCTCAACATGACCATACTCCATGTTGCCATCCTCTCTATATGACCATACTCCATGTTGTCATCATCTCAACATGACCATACTCCATGTTGTCATCCTCTCAACATGATCATACTCCATGTTGCCATCCTCTCAACATTACCATACTCCATGTTGCCATCCTCTCTATATGACCACACTCCATGTTGTCATCCTCTCAACATTACCATACTCCATGTTGCCATCCTCTCTATATGACCATACTCCATGTTACCATCCTCTCAACATTACCATACTCCATGTTGCCATCCTCTCTATATGACCATACTCCATGTTGTCATCATCTCAACATGACCATACTCCATGTTGTCATCCTCTCAACATGATCATACTCCATGTTGCCATCCTCTCAACATGACCATACTTCATGTTGTCATCCTCTCAACATGACCATACTCCATGTTGCCATCCTCTCAACATTACCATACTCCATGTTGCCATCCTCTCTATATGACCACACTCCATGTTGTCATCCTCTCAACATGATCATACTCCATGTTGCCATCCTCTCTATATGACCATACTCCATGTTGCCATCCTCTCTATATGACCACACTCCATGTTGCCATCCTCTCTATATGACCAGACTCCATGTTGCCATCCTCTCAACATGACCATACTCCATGTTGTCATCATCTTAACATGACCATACTCCATGTTGCCATCCTCTCTATATGACCACACTCCATGTTGTCATCCTCTCAACATGATCATACTCCATGTTGCCATCCTCTCTATATGACCATACTCCATGTTGCCATCCTCTCTATATGACCACACTCCATGTTGTCATCCTCTCAACATGATCATACTCCATGTTGTCATCCTCTCAACATAATCATACTCCATGTTGCCATCCTCTCAACATGACCATACTTCATGTTGTCATCATCTCAACATGACCATACTCCATGTTACCATCCTCTCAACATTACCATACTCCATGTTGCCATCCTCTCTATATGACCATACTCCATGTTGTCATCATCTCAACATGACCATACTCCATGTTGTCATCCTCTCAACATGATCATACTCCATGTTGCCATCCTCTCAACATGACCATACTTCATGTTGTCATCCTCTCAACATGACCATACTCCATGTTGCCATCCTCTCAACATTACCATACTCCATGTTGCCATCCTCTCTATATGACCACACTCCATGTTGTCATCCTCTCAACATGATCATACTCCATGTTGCCATCCTCTCTATATGACCAGACTCCATGTTGCCATCCTCTCAACATGACCATACTCCATGTTGTCATCATCTTAACATGACCATACTCCATGTTGCCATCCTCTCTATATGACCACACTCCATGTTGTCATCCTCTCAACATGATCATACTCCATGTTGCCATCCTCTCTATATGACCATACTCCATGTTGCCATCCTCTCTATATGACCACACTCCATGTTGTCATCCTCTCAACATGATCATACTCCATGTTGTCATCCTCTCAACATAATCATACTCCATGTTGCCATCCTCTCAACATGACCATACTTCATGTTGTCATCATCTCAACATGACCATACTCCATGTTACCATCCTCTCAACATTACCATACTCCATGTTGCCATCCTCTCTATATGACCATACTCCATGTTGTCATCATCTCAACATGACCATACTCCATGTTGTCATCCTCTCAACATGATCATACTCCATGTTGCCATCCTCTCAACATGACCATACTTCATGTTGTCATCCTCTCAACATGACCATACTCCATGTTGCCATCCTCTCAACATTACCATACTCCATGTTGCCATCCTCTCTATATGACCACACTCCATGTTGTCATCCTCTCAACATGATCATACTCCATGTTGCCATCCTCTCTATATGACCATACTCCATGTTGCCATCCTCTCTATATGACCACACTCCATGTTGCCATCCTCTCTATATGACCAGACTCCATGTTGCCATCCTCTCAACATGACCATACTCCATGTTGTCATCATCTTAACATGACCATACTCCATGTTGCCATCCTCTCTATATGACCACACTCCATGTTGTCATCCTCTCAACATGATCATACTCCATGTTGCCATCCTCTCTATATGACCATACTCCATGTTGCCATCCTCTCTATATGACCATACTCCATGTTGCCATCCTCTCTATATGACCACACTCCATGTTGCCATCCTCTCAACATTACCATACTCCATGTTGCCATCCTCTCTATATGACCACACTCCATGTTGTCATCCTCTCAACATGATCATACTCCATGTTGCCATCCTCTCTATATGGCCATACTCCATGTTGCCATCCTCTCTATATGATCATACTCCATGTTGCCATCCTCTCTATATGACCACACTCCATGTTGTCATCCTCTCAACATTACCATACTCCATGTTGCCATCCTCTCTATATGACCATACTCCATGTTACCATCCTCTCAACATTACCATACTCCATGTTGCCATCCTCTCTATATGACCATACTCCATGTTGTCATCATCTCAACATGACCATACTCCATGTTGTCATCCTCTCAACATGATCATACTCCATGTTGCCATCCTCTCAACATGACCATACTTCATGTTGTCATCCTCTCAACATGACCATACTCCATGTTGCCATCCTCTCAACATTACCATACTCCATGTTGCCATCCTCTCTATATGACCACACTCCATGTTGTCATCCTCTCAACATGATCATACTCCATGTTGCCATCCTCTCTATATGACCATACTCCATGTTGCCATCCTCTCTATATGACCACACTCCATGTTGCCATCCTCTCTATATGACCAGACTCCATGTTGCCATCCTCTCAACATGACCATACTCCATGTTGTCATCATCTTAACATGACCATACTCCATGTTGCCATCCTCTCTATATGACCACACTCCATGTTGTCATCCTCTCAACATGATCATACTCCATGTTGCCATCCTCTCTATATGACCATACTCCATGTTGCCATCCTCTCTATATGACCACACTCCATGTTGTCATCCTCTCAACATGATCATACTCCATGTTGTCATCCTCTCAACATAATCATACTCCATGTTGCCATCCTCTCAACATGACCATACTTCATGTTGTCATCATCTCAACATGACCATACTCCATGTTACCATCCTCTCAACATTACCATACTCCATGTTGCCATCCTCTCTATATGACCATACTCCATGTTGTCATCATCTCAACATGACCATACTCCATGTTGTCATCCTCTCAACATGATCATACTCCATGTTCCCATCCTCTCAACATGACCATACTTCATGTTGTCATCCTCTCAACATGACCATACTCCATGTTGCCATCCTCTCAACATTACCATACTCCATGTTGCCATCCTCTCTATATGACCACACTCCATGTTGTCATCCTCTCAACATGATCATACTCCATGTTGCCATCCTCTCTATATGACCATACTCCATGTTGCCATCCTCTCTATATGACCACACTCCATGTTGCCATCCTCTCTATATGACCAGACTCCATGTTGCCATCCTCTCAACATGACCATACTCCATGTTGTCATCATCTTAACATGACCATACTCCATGTTGCCATCCTCTCTATATGACCACACTCCATGTTGTCATCCTCTCAACATGATCATACTCCATGTTGCCATCCTCTCTATATGACCATACTCCATGTTGCCATCCTCTCTATATGACCATACTCCATGTTGCCATCCTCTCTATATGACCACACTCCATGTTGCCATCCTCTCAACATTACCATACTCCATGTTGCCATCCTCTCTATATGACCACACTCCATGTTGTCATCCTCTCAACATGATCATACTCCATGTTGCCATCCTCTCTATATGGCCATACTCCATGTTGCCATCCTCTCTATATGATCATACTCCATGTTGCCATCCTCTCTATATGACCATACTCCATGTTGTCATCATCTCAACATGACCATACTCCATGTTGTCATCCTCTCAACATGATCATACTCCATGTTGCCATCCTCTCAACATGACCATACTCCATGTTGTCATCATCTCAACATGACCATACTCCATGTTGCCATCCTCTCTATATGACCATACTCCATGTTGTCATCATCTCAACATGACCATACTCCATGTTGTCATCCTCTCAACATGATCATACTCCATGTTGCCATCCTCTCAACATTACCATACTCCATGTTGCCATCCTCTCTATATGACCACACTCCATGTTGTCATCCTCTCAACATTACCATACTCCATGTTGCCATCCTCTCTATATGACCACACTCCATGTTGTCATCCTCTCAACATGATCATACTCCATGTTGCCATCCTCTCAACATGACCATACTTCATGTTGTCATCCTCTCAACATGACCATACTCCATGTTGCCATCCTCTCAACATTACCATACTCCATGCTGCCATCCTCTCTATATGACCATACTTCATGTTGTCATCATCTCAACATGACCATACTCCATGTTGCCATCCTCTCAACATGACCATACTCCATGTTGTCATCATCTCAACATGACCATACTCCATGTTGCCATCCTCTCTATATGACCATACTCCATGTTGTCATCATCTCAACATGATCATACTCCATGTTGCCATCCTCTCTATATGACCATACTCCATGTTGCCATCCTCTCTATATGACCACACTCCATGTTGTCATCCTCTCAACATGATCATACTCCATGTTGCCATCCTCTCTATATGACCATACTCCATGTTGTCATCATCTCAACATGACCATACTCCATGTTGTCATCCTCTCAACATGATCATACTCCATGTTGCCATCCTCTCAACATGACCATACTCCATGTTGTCATCATCTCAACATGACCATACTCCATGTTGCCATCCTCTCTATATGACCATACTCCATGTTGTCATCATCTCAACATGACCATACTCCATGTTGTCATCATCTCAACATGACCATACTCCATGTTGTCATCCTCTCAACATGATCATACTCCATGTTGCCATCCTCTCAACATGACCATACTCCATGTTGCCATCCTCTCTATATGATCATACTCCATGTTGCCATCCTCTCTATATGACCACACTCCATGTTGTCATCCTCTCAACATGATCATACTCCATGTTGCCATCCTCTCTATATGACCATACTCCATGTTGCCATCCTCTCTATATGATCATACTCCATGTTGCCATCCTCTCTATATGACCACACTCCATGTTGTCATCCTCTCAACATGATCATACTCCATGTTGCCATCCTCTCTATATGACCATACTCCATGTTGTCATCATCTCAACATGACCACACTCCATGTTGTCATCCTCTCAACATGATCATACTCCATGTTGCCATCCTCTCAACATGACCATACTTCATGTTGTCATCCTCTCAACATGACCATACTCCATGTTGCCATCCTCTCAACATTACCATACTCCATGCTGCCATCCTCTCTATATGACCACACTCCATGTTGTCATCCTCTCAACATGATCATACTCCATGTTGCCATCCTCTCTATATGACCATACTCCATGTTGCCATCCTCTCTATATGACCACACTCCATGTTGCCATCCTCTCTATATGACCAGACTCCATGTTGCCATCCTCTCAACATGACCATACTCCATGTTGCCATCCTCTCTATATGATCATACTCCATGTTGCCATCCTCTCTACAGGGTGTCCAAAAAGTATTGTTACACTTTTGAAACGCGAATTTTTTTAACATGTAGGTCGAGTTGTCAAAACCTGTAATAACACGTTTGAGCCCACCCTTCGGTGCGTTGAAGGAACCTACTAATTAGTTTCCCATAGTCATGGTTCGTCCAAATCGCTATCGTCAAACTATTATCAACCTTTGGACCCTCGGCGACCCCCCAGATTCCATCAGGAGGAAGCTTCGTATTTCCCGAATGACAGTCTATCGCACCATCTCCCGTTTCAAGCAGTTGGGCACTGCGAAGGACCGTCCAAGATCAGGAAGACCCAAGACCGCTCTCACTCAGAAGAACAGGAGAATCGTGGAGAAGAGAGTGAATCGCAATGCCAAACGATCCATCAGGAAGATGGCTAAGGATCTCAAGATCTCCAAAGGATCCGTGTGTGCCATCGTTCATTCTCTTCTCAAGTCCTACCCCTACAAGATGAGAAAGGGCCATGGCCTCACTGATGTCCACAAGCAGAAGCGCCTGGAGAGATGCAAGCTGCTCCTTCAGCGGGCCGATCGTGGGGAGCACTTGACTACCGTTTACTCTGACGAGAAGCTGTTCTCAGTCGAGGAGGTCTACAACAGTCAGAACACCAGGATCATCGCCAAGTCTCCTCAGCAAGCTGACGCCAGAGGTAGAACCATCTCTCGCATTGCCCACCCCCAGGCACTGATGGTTTGGGCTGGTGTGTGCTCGACGGGCAAGACTCCTCTCGTGTTCGTGGATCCCGGGGTCAAGATCAACAAGGAGTACTACACCAGGGCAATTCTCCAGAAGGCCCTTCTCCCCTGGTCCCGCTCCCACTTCAAAGGGGCTCGCTGGACCTTCCAACAGGATTCAGCGCCTGCTCACTCGGCAAAAGTGACGCAGGCATGGTGTCGCGCCCATCTGCCCGACTTCATCTCGAGTGAGGAATGGCCCTCGAACTCCCCCGATCTCAACCCTCTGGACTTCAGCATTTGGTCAGTGTTGGAGAAGGAGGCCTGCTCTACTCGCCACAAGAACCGCGATTCCCTCAAGGCAGCCCTTCTCAAGGCATGGGAGAAGATCGACGTCCCTTACCTGCGGGCCGTCATCGACTCGGTCCCTCGTCGTCTCAGAGAGGTCATCGCGGCCAATGGAGGCCAGATCGAGTGATCGTGCATTGTTATGTTCATATGGTCACTGATAAATACTGTGCCCCGTTTGAGTTGTCTATGTTGCTTTTAAAGAAAGATACATGGTTTTATCCGTGTAACAATACTTTTTGGACACCCTGTATATGACCACACTCCATGTTGTCATCCTCTCAACATGATCATACTCCATGTTGCCATCCTCTCTATATGACCATACTCCATGTTGTCATCATCTCAACATGACCATACTCCATGTTGTCATCCTCTCAACATGATCATACTCCATGTTGCCATCCTCTCAACATGACCATACTCCATGTTGTCATCATCTCAACATGACCATACTCCATGTTGCCATCCTCTCTATATGACCATACTCCATGTTGTCATCATCTCAACATGACCATACTCCATGTTGTCATCCTCTCAACATGATCATACTCCATGTTGCCATCCTCTCAACATTACCATACTCCATGTTGCCATCCTCTCTATATGACCACACTCCATGTTGTTATCCTCTCAACATTACCATACTCCATGTTGCCATCCTCTCTATATGACCACACTCCATGTTGTCATCCTCTCAACATGATCATACTCCATGTTGCCATCCTCTCAACATGACCATACTTCATGTTGTCATCCTCTCAACATGACCATACTCCATGTTGCCATCCTCTCAACATTACCATACTCCATGCTGCCATCCTCTCTATATGACCACACTCCATGTTGTCATCCTCTCAACATGATCATACTCCATGTTGCCATCCTCTCTATATGACCATACTCCATGTTGCCATCCTCTCTATATGACCACACTCCATGTTGCCATCCTCTCTATATGACCAGACTCCATGTTGCCATCCTCTCAACATGACCATACTCCATGTTGCCATCCTCTCTATATGATCATACTCCATGTTGCCATCCTCTCTATATGACCACACTCCATGTTGTCATCCTCTCAACATGATCATACTCCATGTTGCCATCCTCTCTATATGACCATACTCCATGTTGTCATCATCTCAACATGACCATACTCCATGTTGTCATCCTCTCAACATGATCATACTCCATGTTGCCATCCTCTCAACATGACCATACTCCATGTTGTCATCATCTCAACATGACCATACTCCATGTTGCCATCCTCTCTATATGACCATACTCCATGTTGTCATCATCTCAACATGACCATACTCCATGTTGTCATCCTCTCAACATGATCATACTCCATGTTGCCATCCTCTCAACATTACCATACTCCATGTTGCCATCCTCTCTATATGACCACACTCCATGTTGTCATCCTCTCAACATTACCATACTCCATGTTGCCATCCTCTCTATATGACCACACTCCATGTTGTCATCCTCTCAACATGATCATACTCCATGTTGCCATCCTCTCAACATGACCATACTTCATGTTGTCATCCTCTCAACATGACCATACTCCATGTTGCCATCCTCTCAACATTACCATACTCCATGCTGCCATCCTCTCTATATGACCACACTCCATGTTGTCATCCTCTCAACATGATCATACTCCATGTTGCCATCCTCTCTATATGACCATACTCCATGTTGCCATCCTCTCTATATGACCACACTCCATGTTGCCATCCTCTCTATATGACCAGACTCCATGTTGCCATCCTCTCAACATGACCATACTCCATGTTGCCATCCTCTCTATATGATCATAGTCCATGTTGCCATCCTCTCTATATGACCACACTCCATGTTGTCATCCTCTCAACATGATCATACTCCATGTTGCCATCCTCTCTATATGACCATACTCCATGTTGTCATCATCTCAACATGACCATACTCCATGTTGTCATCCTCTCAACATGATCATACTCCATGTTGCCATCCTCTCAACATGACCATACTCCATGTTGTCATCATCTCAACATGACCATACTCCATGTTGTCATCCTCTCAACATGATCATACTCCATGTTGCCATCCTCTCAACATGACCATACTCCATGTTGTCATCATCTCAACATGACCATACTCCATGTTGCCATCCTCTCTATATGACCATACTCCATGTTGTCATCATCTCAACATGACCATACTCCATGTTGTCATCCTCTCAACATGATCATACTCCATGTTGCCATCCTCTCAACATTACCATACTCCATGTTGCCATCCTCTCTATATGACCACACTCCATGTTGTCATCCTCTCAACATTACCATACTCCATGTTGCCATCCTCTCTATATGACCACACTCCATGTTGTCATCCTCTCAACATGATCATACTCCATGTTGCCATCCTCTCAACATGACCATACTTCATGTTGTCATCCTCTCAACATGACCATACTCCATGTTGCCATCCTCTCAACATTACCATACTCCATGTTGCCATCCTCTCTATATGACCACACTCCATGTTGTCATCCTCTCAACATGATCATACTCCATGTTGCCATCCTCTCTATATGACCATACTCCATGTTGCCATCCTCTCTATATGACCACACTCCATGTTGCCATCCTCTCTATATGACCAGACTCCATGTTGCCATCCTCTCAACATGACCATACTCCATGTTGTCATCATCATAACATGACCATACTCCATGTTGCCATCCTCTCTATATGACCACACTCCATGTTGTCATCCTCTCAACATGATCATACTCCATGTTGCCATCCTCTTTATATGACCACACTCCATGTTGCCATCCTCTCAACATTACCATACTCCATGTTGCCATCCTCTCTATATGACCACACTCCATGTTGTCATCCTCTCAACATGATCATACTCCATGTTGCCATCCTCTCTATATGACCATACTCCATGTTGTCATCATCTCAACATGACCATACTCCATGTTGTCAGCCTCTCAACATGATCATACTCCATGTTGCCATCCTCTCAACATGACCATACTTCATGTTGTCATCCTCTCAACATGACCATACTCCATGTTGCCATCCTCTCAACATGATCATACTCCATGTTGCCATCCCCTCTATATGACCATACTCCATGTTGCCATCCTCTCTATATGACCATACTCCATGTTGCCATCCTCTCTATATGACCACACTCCATGTTGCCATCCTCTCAACATTACCATACTCCATGTTGCCATCCTCTCTATATGACCACACTCCATGTTGTCATCCTCTCAACATGATCATACTCCATGTTGCCATCCTCTCTATATGACCACACTCCATGTTGTCATCCTCTCAACATGATCATACTCCATGTTGCCATCCTCTCAACATGACCATACTTCATGTTGTCATCCTCTCAACATGACCATACTCCATGTTGCCATCCTCTCAACATTACCATACTCCATGTTGCCATCCTCTCTATATGACCACTCTCCATGTTGTCATCCTCTCAACATGATCATACTCCATGTTGCCATCCTCTCTATATGACCATACTCCATGTTGCCATCCTCTCTATATGACCACACTCCATGTTGCCATCCTCTCTATATGACCAGACTCCATGTTGCCATCCTCTCAACATGACCATACTCCATGTTGTCATCATCATAACATGACCATACTCCATGTTGCCATCCTCTCTATATGACCACACTCCATGTTGTCATCCTCTCAACATGATCATACTCCATGTTGCCATCCTCTCTATATGACCATACTCCATGTTGCCATCCTCTCTATATGACCATACTCCATGTTGCCATCCTCTCTATATGACCACACTCCATGTTGCCATCCTCTCAACATTACCATACTCCATGTTGCCATCCTCTCTATATGACCATACTCCATGTTGTCATCATCTCAACATGACCATACTCCATGTTGTCAGCCTCTCAACATGATCATACTCCATGTTGCCATCCTCTCAACATGACCATACTTCATGTTGTCATCCTCTCAACATGACCATACTCCATGTTGCCATCCTCTCAACATGATCATACTCCATGTTGCCATCCTCTCTATATGACCATACTCCATGTTGCCATCCTCTCTATATGACCATACTCCATGTTGCCATCCTCTCTATATGACCACACTCCATGTTGCCATCCTCTCAACATTACCATACTCCATGTTGCCATCCTCTCTATATGACCACACTCCATGTTGTCATCCTCTCAACATGATCATACTCCATGTTGCCATCCTCTCTATATGACCACACTCCATGTTGCCATCCTCACAACATGACCATACTTCATGTTGTCATCATCTCAACATGACCATACTCCATGTTGCCATCCTCTCAACATTACCATACTCCATGTTGCCATCCTCTCAACATTACCATACTCCATGTTGTCATCCTCTCTATATGACCACACTCCATGTTGTCATCCTCTCAACATTACCATACTCCATGTTGCCATCCTCTCTATATGACCACACTCCATGTTGTCATCCTCTCAACATGATCATACTCCAAGGTGCCATCCTCTCTATATGACCACACTCCATGTTGTCATCCTCTCTATATGACCACACTCCATGTTGCCATCCTCTCTATATGACCAGACTCCATGTTGCCATCCTCTCAACATGACCATACTCCATGTTGTCATCCTCTCAACATGATCATACTCCATGTTGCCATCCTCTCTATATGACCATACTCCATGTTGTCATCATCTCAACATGACCATACTCCATGTTGTCATCCTCTCAACATAATCATACTCCATGTTGCCATCCTCTCAACATGACCATACTTCATGTTGTCATCATCTCAACATGACCATACTCCATGTTACCATCCTCTCAACATTACCATACTCCATGTTGCCATCCTCTCTATATGACCATACTCCATGTTGTCATCATCTCAACATGACCATACTCCATGTTGTCATCCTCTCAACATGATCATACTCCATGTTGCCATCCTCTCAACATGACCATACTTCATGTTGTCATCCTCTCAACATGACCATACTCCATGTTGCCATCCTCTCAACATTACCATACTCCATGTTGCCATCCTCTCTATATGACCACACTCCATGTTGTCATCCTCTCAACATGATCATACTCCATGTTGCCATCCTCTCTATATGACCATACTCCATGTTGCCATCCTCTCTATATGACCACACTCCATGTTGCCATCCTCTCTATATGACCAGACTCCATGTTGCCATCCTCTCAACATGACCATACTCCATGTTGTCATCATCTTAACATGACCATACTCCATGTTGCCATCCTCTCTATATGACCACACTCCATGTTGTCATCCTCTCAACATGATCATACTCCATGTTGCCATCCTCTCTATATGACCATACTCCATGTTGCCATCCTCTCTATATGACCATACTCCATGTTGCCATCCTCTCTATATGACCACACTCCATGTTGCCATCCTCTCAACATTACCATACTCCATGTTGCCATCCTCTCTATATGACCACACTCCATGTTGTCATCCTCTCAACATGATCATACTCCATGTTGCCATCCTCTCTATATGACCATACTCCATGTTGCCATCCTCTCTATATGATCATACTCCATGTTGCCATCCTCTCTATATGACCACACTCCATGTTGTCATCCTCTCAACATGATCATACTCCATGTTGCCATCCTCTCTATATGACCATACTCCATGTTGTCATCATCTCAACATGACCATACTCCATGTTGTCATCCTCTCTATATGACCATACTCCATGTTGCCATCCTCTCTATATGACCATACTCCATGTTGCCATCCTCTCTATATGACCACACTCCATGTTGCCATCCTCTCAACATTACCATACTCCATGTTGCCATCCTCTCTATATGACCACACTCCATGTTGTCATCCTCTCAACATGATCATACTCCATGTTGCCATCCTCTCTATATGACCACACTCCATGTTGCCATCCTCACAACATGACCATACTTCATGTTGTCATCATCTCAACATGACCATACTCCATGTTGCCATCCTCTCAACATTACCATACTCCATGTTGCCATCCTCTCAACATTACCATACTCCATGTTGTCATCCTCTCTATATGACCACACTCCATGTTGTCATCCTCTCAACATTACCATACTCCATGTTGCCATCCTCTCTATATGACCACACTCCATGTTGTCATCCTCTCAACATGATCATACTCCAAGGTGCCATCCTCTCTATATGACCACACTCCATGTTGTCATCCTCTCAACATGATCATACTCCATGTTGCCATCCTCTCTATATGACCACACTCCATGTTGTCATCCTCTCAACATGATCATACTCCATGTTGCCATCCTCTCAACATTACCATACTCCATGTTGTCATCCTCTCTATATGACCACACTCCATGTTGTCATCCTCTCAACATTACCATACTCCATGTTGCCATCCTCTCTATATGACCACACTCCATGTTGTCATCCTCTCAACATGATCATACTCCAAGGTGCCATCCTCTCTATATGACCACACTCCATGTTGTCATCCTCTCTATATGACCACACTCCATGTTGCCATCCTCTCTATATGACCAGACTCCATGTTGCCATCCTCTCAACATGACCATACTCCATGTTGTCATCCTCTCAACATGATCATACTCCATGTTGCCATCCTCTCTATATGACCATACTCCATGTTGTCATCATCTCAACATGACCATACTCCATGTTGTCATCCTCTCAACATAATCATACTCCATGTTGCCATCCTCTCAACATGACCATACTTCATGTTGTCATCATCTCAACATGACCATACTCCATGTTACCATCCTCTCAACATTACCATACTCCATGTTGCCATCCTCTCTATATGACCATACTCCATGTTGTCATCATCTCAACATGACCATACTCCATGTTGTCATCCTCTCAACATGATCATACTCCATGTTGCCATCCTCTCAACATGACCATACTTCATGTTGTCATCCTCTCAACATGACCATACTCCATGTTGCCATCCTCTCAACATTACCATACTCCATGTTGCCATCCTCTCTATATGACCACACTCCATGTTGTCATCCTCTCAACATGATCATACTCCATGTTGCCATCCTCTCTATATGACCATACTCCATGTTGCCATCCTCTCTATATGACCACACTCCATGTTGCCATCCTCTCTATATGACCAGACTCCATGTTGCCATCCTCTCAACATGACCATACTCCATGTTGTCATCATCTTAACATGACCATACTCCATGTTGCCATCCTCTCTATATGACCACACTCCATGTTGTCATCCTCTCAACATGATCATACTCCATGTTGCCATCCTCTCTATATGACCATACTCCATGTTGCCATCCTCTCTATATGACCATACTCCATGTTGCCATCCTCTCTATATGACCACACTCCATGTTGCCATCCTCTCAACATTACCATACTCCATGTTGCCATCCTCTCTATATGACCACACTCCATGTTGTCATCCTCTCAACATGATCATACTCCATGTTGCCATCCTCTCTATATGACCATACTCCATGTTGCCATCCTCTCTATATGATCATACTCCATGTTGCCATCCTCTCTATATGACCACACTCCATGTTGTCATCCTCTCAACATGATCATACTCCATGTTGCCATCCTCTCTATATGACCATACTCCATGTTGTCATCATCTCAACATGACCATACTCCATGTTGTCATCCTCTCTATATGACCATACTCCATGTTGCCATCCTCTCTATATGACCATACTCCATGTTGCCATCCTCTCTATATGACCACACTCCATGTTGCCATCCTCTCAACATTACCATACTCCATGTTGCCATCCTCTCTATATGACCACACTCCATGTTGTCATCCTCTCAACATGATCATACTCCATGTTGCCATCCTCTCTATATGACCACACTCCATGTTGCCATCCTCACAACATGACCATACTTCATGTTGTCATCATCTCAACATGACCATACTCCATGTTGCCATCCTCTCAACATTACCATACTCCATGTTGCCATCCTCTCAACATTACCATACTCCATGTTGTCATCCTCTCTATATGACCACACTCCATGTTGTCATCCTCTCAACATTACCATACTCCATGTTGCCATCCTCTCTATATGACCACACTCCATGTTGTCATCCTCTCAACATGATCATACTCCAAGGTGCCATCCTCTCTATATGACCACACTCCATGTTGTCATCCTCTCAACATGATCATACTCCATGTTGCCATCCTCTCTATATGACCACACTCCATGTTGTCATCCTCTCAACATGATCATACTCCATGTTGCCATCCTCTCTATATGACCATACTCCATGTTGCCATCCTCTCTATATGACCACACTCCATGTTGCCATCCTCTCTATATGACCAGACTCCATGTTGCCATCCTCTCAACATGACCATACTCCATGTTGTCATCCTCTCAACATGATCATACTCCATGTTGCCATCCTCTCTATATGACCATACTCCATGTTGTCATCATCTCAACATGACCATACTCCATGTTGTCATCCTCTCAACATAATCATACTCCATGTTGCCATCCTCTCAACATGACCATACTTCATGTTGTCATCATCTCAACATGACCATACTCCATGTTACCATCCTCTCAACATTACCATACTCCATGTTGCCATCCTCTCTATATGACCATACTCCATGTTGTCATCATCTCAACATGACCATACTCCATGTTGTCATCCTCTCAACATGATCATACTCCATGTTGCCATCCTCTCAACATGACCATACTTCATGTTGTCATCCTCTCAACATGACCATACTCCATGTTGCCATCCTCTCAACATTACCATACTCCATGTTGCCATCCTCTCTATATGACCACACTCCATGTTGTCATCCTCTCAACATGATCATACTCCATGTTGCCATCCTCTCTATATGACCATACTCCATGTTGCCATCCTCTCTATATGACCACACTCCATGTTGCCATCCTCTCTATATGACCAGACTCCATGTTGCCATCCTCTCAACATGACCATACTCCATGTTGTCATCATCTTAACATGACCATACTCCATGTTGCCATCCTCTCTATATGACCACACTCCATGTTGTCATCCTCTCAACATGATCATACTCCATGTTGCCATCCTCTCTATATGACCATACTCCATGTTGCCATCCTCTCTATATGACCATACTCCATGTTGCCATCCTCTCTATATGACCACACTCCATGTTGCCATCCTCTCAACATTACCATACTCCATGTTGCCATCCTCTCTATATGACCACACTCCATGTTGTCATCCTCTCAACATGATCATACTCCATGTTGCCATCCTCTCTATATGACCATACTCCATGTTGCCATCCTCTCTATATGATCATACTCCATGTTGCCATCTTCTCTATATGACCACACTCCATGTTGTCATCCTCTCAACATGATCATACTCCATGTTGCCATCCTCTCTATATGACCATACTCCATGTTGTCATCATCTCAACATGACCATACTCCATGTTGTCATCCTCTCAACATGATCATACTCCATGTTGCCATCCTCTCAACATGACCATACTCCATGTTGTCATCATCTCAACATGACCATACTCCATGTTGCCATCCTCTCTATATGACCATACTCCATGTTGTCATCATCTCAACATGACCATACTCCATGTTGTCATCCACTCAACATGATCATACTCCATGTTGCCATCCTCTCAACATTACCATACTCCATGTTGCCATCCTCTCTATATGACCACACTCCATGTTGTCATCCTCTCAACATTACCATACTCCATGTTGCCATCCTCTCTATATGACCACACTCCATGTTGTCATCCTCTCAACATGATCATACTCCATGTTGCCATCCTCTCAACATGACCATACTTCATGTTGTCATCCTCTCAACATGATCATACTCCATGTTGCCATCCTCTCTATATGACCATACTCCATGTTGTCATCATCTCAACATGACCATACTCCATGTTGTCATCCTCTCAACATAATCATACTCCATGTTGCCATCCTCTCAACATGACCATACTTCATGTTGTCATCATCTCAACATGACCATACTCCATGTTACCATCCTCTCAACATTACCATACTCCATGTTGCCATCCTCTCTATATGACCATACTCCATGTTGTCATCATCTCAACATGACCATACTCCATGTTGTCATCCTCTCAACATGATCATACTCCATGTTGCCATCCTCTCAACATGACCATACTTCATGTTGTCATCCTCTCAACATGACCATACTCCATGTTGCCATCCTCTCAACATTACCATACTCCATGTTGCCATCCTCTCTATATGACCACACTCCATGTTGTCATCCTCTCAACATGATCATACTCCATGTTGCCATCCTCTCTATATGACCATACTCCATGTTGCCATCCTCTCTATATGACCACACTCCATGTTGCCATCCTCTCTATATGACCAGACTCCATGTTGCCATCCTCTCAACATGACCATACTCCATGTTGTCATCATCTTAACATGACCATACTCCATGTTGCCATCCTCTCTATATGACCACACTCCATGTTGTCATCCTCTCAACATGATCATACTCCATGTTGCCATCCTCTCTATATGACCATACTCCATGTTGCCATCCTCTCTATATGACCATACTCCATGTTGCCATCCTCTCTATATGACCACACTCCATGTTGCCATCCTCTCAACATTACCATACTCCATGTTGCCATCCTCTCTATATGACCACACTCCATGTTGTCATCCTCTCAACATGATCATACTCCATGTTGCCATCCTCTCTATATGACCATACTCCATGTTGCCATCCTCTCTATATGATCATACTCCATGTTGCCATCTTCTCTATATGACCACACTCCATGTTGTCATCCTCTCAACATGATCATACTCCATGTTGCCATCCTCTCTATATGACCATACTCCATGTTGTCATCATCTCAACATGACCATACTCCATGTTGTCATCCTCTCAACATGATCATACTCCATGTTGCCATCCTCTCAACATGACCATACTCCATGTTGTCATCATCTCAACATGACCATACTCCATGTTGCCATCCTCTCTATATGACCATACTCCATGTTGTCATCATCTCAACATGACCATACTCCATGTTGTCATCCTCTCAACATGATCATACTCCATGTTGCCATCCTCTCAACATTACCATACTCCATGTTGCCATCCTCTCTATATGACCACACTCCATGTTGTCATCCTCTCAACATTACCATACTCCATGTTGCCATCCTCTCTATATGACCACACTCCATGTTGTCATCCTCTCAACATGATCATACTCCATGTTGCCATCCTCTCAACATGACCATACTTCATGTTGTCATCCTCTCAACATGACCATACTCCATGTTGCCATCCTCTCAACATTACCATACTCCATGTTGCCATCCTCTCTATATGACCACACTCCATGTTGTCATCCTCTCAACATGATCATACTCCATGTTGCCATCCTCTCTATATGACCATACTCCATGTTGCCATCCTCTCTATATGACCACACTCCATGTTGCCATCCTCTCTATATGACCAGACTCCATGTTGCCATCCTCTCAACATGACCATACTCCATGTTGTCATCATCATAACATGACCATACTCCATGTTGCCATCCTCTCTATATGACCACACTCCATGTTGTCATCCTCTCAACATGATCATACTCCATGTTGCCATCCTCTCAACATGACCATACTTCATGTTGTCATCATCTCAACATGACCATACTCCATGTTACCATCCTCTCAACATTACCATACTCCATGTTGCCATCCTCTCTATATGACCATACTCCATGTTGTCATCATCTCAACATGACCATACTCCATGTTGTCATCCTCTCAACATGATCATACTCCATGTTGCCATCCTCTCAACATGACCATACTTCATGTTGTCATCCTCTCAACATGATCATACTCCATGTTGCCATCCTCTCTATATGACCATACTCCATGTTGCCATCCTCTCTATATGACCACACTCCATGTTGCCATCCTCTCTATATGACCAGACTCCATGTTGCCATCCTCTCAACATGACCATACTCCATGTTGTCATCATCTTAACATGACCATACTCCATGTTGCCATCCTCTCTATATGACCACACTCCATGTTGTCATCCTCTCAACATGATCATACTCCATGTTGCCATCCTCTCTATATGACCATACTCCATGTTGCCATCCTCTCTATATGACCATACTCCATGTTGCGATCCTCTCTATATGACCACACTCCATGTTGCCATCCTCTCAACATTACCATACTCCATGTTGCCATCCTCTCTATATGACCTCACTCCATGTTGTCATCCTCTCAACATGATCATACTCCATGTTGCCATCCTCTCTATATGACCATACTCCATGTTGCCATCCTCTCTATATGATCATACTCCATGTTGCCATCCTCTCTATATGACCACACTCCATGTTGTCATCCTCTCAACATGATCATACTCCATGTTGCCATCCTCTCTATATGACCATACTCCATGTTGCCATCCTCTCTATATGACCATACTCCATGTTGCCATCCTCTCTATATGACCACACTCCATGTTGCCATCCTCTCAACATGACCATACTCCATGTTGTCATCATCTCAACATGACCATACTCCATGTTGCCATCCTCTCTATATGACCATACTCCATGTTGTCATCATCTCAACATGACCATACTCCATGTTGTCATCCTCTCAACATGATCATACTCCATGTTGCCATCCTCTCAACATTACCATACTCCATGTTGCCATCCTCTCTATATGACCACAATCCATGTTGTCATCCTCTCAACATTACCATACTCCATGTTGCCATCCTCTCTATATGACCACACTCCATGTTGTCATCCTCTCAACATGATCATACTCCATGTTGCCATCCTCTCAACATGACCATACTTCATGTTGTCATCCTCTCAACATGACCATACTCCATGTTGCCATCCTCTCAACATGACCATACTCCATGTTGCCATCCTCTCTATATGACCATACTCCATGTTGTCATCATCTCAACATGACCATACTCCATGTTGTCATCCTCTCAACATGATCATACTCCATGTTGCCATCCTCTCAACATTACCATACTCCATGTTGCCATCCTCTCTATATGACCACACTCCATGTTGTCATCCTCTCAACATTACCATACTCCATGTTGCCATCCTCTCTATATGACCACACTCCATGTTGTCATCCTCTCAACATGATCATACTCCATGTTGCCATCCTCTCAACATGACCATACTTCATGTTGTCATCCTCTCAACATGACCATACTCCATGTTGCCATCCTCTCAACATTACCATACTCCATGTTGCCATCCTCTCTATATGACCACACTCCATGTTGTCATCCTCTCAACATGATCATACTCCATGTTGCCATCCTCTCTATATGACCATACTCCATGTTGCGATCCTCTCTATATGACCACACTCCATGTTGCCATCCTCTCAACATTACCATACTCCATGTTGCCATCCTCTCTATATGACCTCACTCCATGTTGTCATCCTCTCAACATGATCATACTCCATGTTGCCATCCTCTCTATATGACCATACTCCATGTTGCCATCCTCTCTATATGATCATACTCCATGTTGCCATCCTCTCTATATGACCACACTCCATGTTGTCATCCTCTCAACATGATCATACTCCATGTTGCCATCCTCTCTATATGACCATACTCCATGTTGCCATCCTCTCTATATGACCATACTCCATGTTGCCATCCTCTCTATATGACCACACTCCATGTTGCCATCCTCTCAACATGACCATACTCCATGTTGTCATCATCTCAACATGACCATACTCCATGTTGCCATCCTCTCTATATGACCATACTCCATGTTGTCATCATCTCAACATGACCATACTCCATGTTGTCATCCTCTCAACATGATCATACTCCATGTTGCCATCCTCTCAACATTACCATACTCCATGTTGCCATCCTCTCTATATGACCACACTCCATGTTGTCATCCTCTCAACATTACCATACTCCATGTTGCCATCCTCTCTATATGACCACACTCCATGTTGTCATCCTCTCAACATGATCATACTCCATGTTGCCATCCTCTCAACATGACCATACTTCATGTTGTCATCCTCTCAACATGACCATACTCCATGTTGCCATCCTCTCAACATTACCATACTCCATGTTGCCATCCTCTCTATATGACCACACTCCATGTTGTCATCCTCTCAACATGATCATACTCCATGTTGCCATCCTCTCTATATGACCATACTCCATGTTGCCATCCTCTCTATATGACCACACTCCATGTTGCCATCCTCTCTATATGACCAGACTCCATGTTTCCATCCTCTCAACATGACCATACTCCATGTTGTCATCATCATAACATGACCATACTCCATGTTGCCATCCTCTCTATATGACCACACTCCATGTTGTCATCCTCTCAACATGATCATACTCCATGTTGCCATCCTCTCTATATGACCATACTCCATGTTGCCATCCTCTCTATATGACCATACTCCATGTTGCCATCCTCTCTATATGACCACACTCCATGTTGCCATCCTCTCAACATTACCATACTCCATGTTGCCATCCTCTCTATATGACCACACTCCATGTTGTCATCCTCTCAACATGATCATACTCCATGTTGCCATCCTCTCTATATGACCATACTCCATGTTGCCATCCTCTCTATATGATCATACTCCATGTTGCCATCCTCTCTATATGACCAGACTCCATGTTGCCATCCTCTCAACATGACCATACTCCATGTTGTCATCATCTCAACATGACCATACTCCATGTTGTCATCCTCTCAACATGATCATACTCCATGTTGCCATCCTCTCAACATGACCATACTCCATGTTGTCATCATCTCAACATGACCATACTCCATGTTGCCATCCTCTCTATATGACCATACTCCATGTTGTCATCATCTCAACATGACCATACTCCATGTTGTCATCCTCTCAACATGATCATACTCCATGTTGCCATCCTCTCAACATTACCATACTCCATGTTGCCATCCTCTCTATATGACCACACTCCATGTTGTCATCCTCTCAACATTACCATACTCCATGTTGCCATCCTCTCTATATGACCACACTCCATGTTGTCATCCTCTCAACATGATCATACTCCATGTTGCCATCCTCTCAACATGACCATACTTCATGTTGTCATCCTCTCAACATGACCATACTCCATGTTGCCATCCTCTCAACATTACCATACTCCATGTTGCCATCCTCTCTATATGACCACACTCCATGTTGTCATCCTCTCAACATGATCATACTCCATGTTGCCATCCTCTCTATATGACCATACTCCATGTTGCCATCCTCTCTATATGACCACACTCCATGTTGCCATCCTCTCTATATGACCAGACTCCATGTTGCCATCCTCTCAACATGACCATACTCCATGTTGTCATCATCTTAACATGATCATACTCCATGTTGCCATCCTCTCTATATGACCATACTCCATGTTGCCATCCTCTCTATATGACCACACTCCATGTTGCCATCCTCTCTATATGACCAGACTCCATGTTGCCATCCTCTCAACATGACCATACTCCATGTTGTCATCATCTCAACATGACCATACTCCATGTTGTCATCCTCTCAACATGATCATACTCCATGTTGCCATCCTCTCAACATGACCATACTCCATGTTGTCATCATCTCAACATGACCATACTCCATGTTGCCATCCTCTCTATATGACCATACTCCATGCTGTCATCATCTCAACATGACCATACTCCATGTTGTCATCCTCTCAACATGATCATACTCCATGTTGCCATCCTCTCAACATTACCATACTCCATGTTGCCATCCTCTCTATATGACCACACTCCATGTTGTCATCCTCTCAACATTACCATACTCCATGTTGCCATCCTCTCTATATGACCACACTCCATGTTGTCATCCTCTCAACATGATCATACTCCATGTTGCCATCCTCTCAACATGACCATACTTCATGTTGTCATCCTCTCAACATGACCATACTCCATGTTGCCATCCTCTCAACATTACCATACTCCATGTTGCCATCCTCTCTATATGACCACACTCCATGTTGTCATCCTCTCAACATGATCATACTCCATGTTGCCATCCTCTCTATATGACCATACTCCATGTTGCCATCCTCTCTATATGACCACACTCCATGTTGCCATCCTCTCTATATGACCAGACTCCATGTTGCCATCCTCTCAACATGACCATACTCCATGTTGTCATCATCTTAACATGACCATACTCCATGTTGCCATCCTCTCTATATGACCACACTCCATGTTGTCATCCTCTCAACATGATCATACTCCATGTTGCCATCCTCTCTATATGACCATACTCCATGTTGCCATCCTCTCTATATGACCATACTCCATGTTGCCATCCTCTCTATATGACCACACTCCATGTTGCCATCCTCTCAACATTACCATACTCCATGTTGCCATCCTCTCTATATGACCACACTCCATGTTGTCATCCTCTCAACATGATCATACTCCATGTTGCCATCCTCTCTATATGACCATACTCCATGTTGCCATCCTCTCTATATGATCATACTCCATGTTGCCATCCTCTCTATATGACCACACTCCATGTTGTCATCCTCTCAACATGATCATACTCCATGTTGCCATCCTCTCTATATGACCATACTCCATGTTGTCATCATCTCAACATGACCATACTCCATGTTGTCATCCTCTCAACATGATCATACTCCATGTTGCCATCCTCTCAACATGACCATACTCCATGTTGTCATCATCTCAACATGACCATACTCCATGTTGCCATCCTCTCTATATGACCATACTCCATGTTGTCATCATCTCAACATGACCATACTCCATGTTGTCATCCTCTCAACATGATCATACTCCATGTTGCCATCCTCTCAACATTACCATACTCCATGTTGCCATCCTCTCTATATGACCACACTCCATGTTGTCATCCTCTCAACATGATCATACTCCATGTTGCCATCCTTTCTATATGACCATACTCCATGTTGCCATCCTCTCTATATGATCATACTCCATGTTGCCATCCTCTCTATATGACCACACTCCATGTTGTCATCCTCTCAACATGATCATACTCCATGTTGCCATCCTCTCTATATGACCATACTCCATGTTGTCATCATCTCAACATGACCATACTCCATGTTGTCATCCTCTCAACATGATCATACTCCATGTTGCCATCCTCTCAACATGACCATACTCCATGTTGTCATCATCTCAACATGACCATACTCCATGTTGCCATCCTCTCTATATGACCATACTCCATGTTGTCATCATCTCAACATGACCATACTCCATGTTGTCATCCTCTCAGCATGATCATACTCCATGTTGCCTTCCTCTCAACATTACCATACTCCATGTTGCCATCCTCTCTATATGACCACACTCCATGTTGTCATCCTCTCTATATGACCAGACTCCATGTTGCCATCCTCTCAACATGACCATACTCCATGTTGTCATCATCTTAACATGACCATACTCCATGTTGCCATCCTCTCTATATGACCACACTCCATGTTGCCATCCTCTCTATATGACCAGACTCCATGTTGCCATCCTCTCAACATGACCATACTCCATGTTGTCATCATCTTAACATGATCATACTCCATGTTGCCATCCTCTCTATATGACCATACTCCATGTTGCCATCCTCTCTATATGACCACACTCCATGTTGCCATCCTCTCTATATGACCAGACTCCATGTTGCCATCCTCTCAACATGATCATACTCCATGTTGCCATCCTCTCTATATGACCATACTCCATGTTGCCATCCTCTCTATATGACCATACTCCATGTTGCCATCCTCTCTATATGACCACACTCCATGTTGCCATCCTCTCAACATTACCATACTCCATGTTGCCATCCTCTCTATATGACCATACTCCATGTTGCCATCCTCTCTATATGACCACACTCCATGTTGCCATCCTCTCTATATGACCAGACTCCATGTTGCCATCCTCTCTATATGGCAACACTCCATGTTGCCATCCTCTCTATATGACCATACTCCATGTTGCCATCCTCTCTATATGACCATACTCCATGTTGCCATCCTCTCTATATGACCACACTCCATGTTGCCATCCTCTCAACATTACCATACTCCATGTTGCCATCCTCTCTATATGACCATACTCCATGTTGCCATCCTCTCTATATGACCACACTCCATGTTGCCATCCTCTCTATATGACCAGACTCCATGTTGCCATCCTCTCTATATGACCATACTCCATGTTGCCATCCTCTCTATATGATCATACTCCATGTTGCCATCCTCTCTATATGACCACACTCCATGTTGTCATCCTCTCAACATGATCATACTCCATGTTGCCATCCTCTCTATATGACCATACTCCATGTTGTCATCATCTCAACATGACCATACTCCATGTTGTCATCCTCTCAACATGATCATACTCCATGTTGCCATCCTCTCAACATGACCATACTCCATGTTGTCATCATCTCAACATGACCATACTCCATGTTGCCATCCTCTCTATATGACCATACTCCATGTTGTCATCATCTCAACATGACCATACTCCATGTTGTCATCCTCTCAACATGATCATACTCCATGTTGCCATCCTCTCAACATTACCATACTCCATGTTGCCATCCTCTCTATATGACCACACTCCATGTTGTCATCCTCTCAACATGATCATACTCCATGTTGCCATCCTCTCTATATGACCATACTCCATGTTGCCATCCTCTCTATATGATCATACTCCATGTTGCCATCCTCTCTATATGACCACACTCCATGTTGTCATCCTCTCAACATGATCATACTCCATGTTGCCATCCTCTCTATATGACCATACTCCATGTTGTCATCATCTCAACATGACCATACTCCATGTTGTCATCCTCTCAACATGATCATACTCCATGTTGCCATCCTCTCAACATGACCATACTCCATGTTGTCATCATCTCAACATGACCATACTCCATGTTGCCATCCTCTCTATATGACCATACTCCATGTTGTCATCATCTCAACATGACCATACTCCATGTTGTCATCCTCTCAACATGATCATACTCCATGTTGCCATCCTCTCAACATTACCATACTCCATGTTGCCATCCTCTCTATATGACCACACTCCATGTTGTCATCCTCTCTATATGACCAGACTCCATGTTGCCATCCTCTCAACATGACCATACTCCATGTTGTCATCATCTTAACATGACCATACTCCATGTTGCCATCCTCTCTATATGACCACACTCCATGTTGCCATCCTCTCTATATGACCAGACTCCATGTTGCCATCCTCTCAACATGACCATACTCCATGTTGTCATCATCTTAACATGATCATACTCCATGTTGCCATCCTCTCTATATGACCATACTCCATGTTGCCATCCTCTCTATATGACCACACTCCATGTTGCCATCCTCTCTATATGACCAGACTCCATGTTGCCATCCTCTCAACATGATCATACTCCATGTTGCCATCCTCTCTATATGACCATACTCCATGTTGCCATCCTCTCTATATGACCATACTCCATGTTGCCATCCTCTCTATATGACCACACTCCATGTTGCCATCCTCTCAACATTACCATACTCCATGTTGCCATCCTCTCTATATGACCACACTCCATGTTGTCATCCTCTCAGCATGATCATACTCCATGTTGCCATCCTCTCTATATGACCAGACTCCATGTTGCCATCCTCTCAACATGATCATACTCCATGTTGTCATCATCTCAACATGACCATACTCCATGTTGTCATCCTCTCAACATGATCATACTCCATGTTGCCATCCTCTCAACATGACCATACTCCATGTTGTCATCATCTCAACATGACCATACTCCATGTTGCCATCCTCTCTATATGACCATACTCCATGTTGTCATCATCTCAACATGACCATACTCCATGTTGTCATCCTCTCAACATGATCATACTCCATGTTGCCATCCTCTCAACATTACCATACTCCATGTTGCCATCCTCTCTATATGACCACACTCCATGTTGTCATCCTCTCAACATGATCATACTCCATGTTGCCATCCTCTCTATATGACCACACTCCATGTTGTCATCCTCTCAACATGATCATACTCCATGTTGCCATCCTCTCTATATGACCATACTCCATGTTGTCATCATCTCAACATGACCATACTCCATGTTGTCATCCTCTCAACATGATCATACTCCATGTTGTCATCATCTCAACATGACCATACTCCATGTTGCCATCCTCTCTATATGACCATACTCCATGTTGTCATCATCTCAACATGACCATACTCCATGTTGTCATCCTCTCAACATGATCATACTCCATGTTGCCATCCTCTCAACATTACCATACTCCATGTTGCCATCCTCTCTATATGACCACACTCCATGTTGACATCCTCTCTATATGACCAGACTCCATGTTGCCATCCTCTCAACATGACCATACTCCATGTTGTCATCATCTTAACATGACCATACTCCATGTTGCCATCCTCTCTATATGACCACACTCCATGTTGCCATCCTCTCTATATGACCAGACTCCATGTTGCCATCCTCTCAACATGACCATACTCCATGTTGTCATCATCTTAACATGATCATACTCCATGTTGCCATCCTCTCTATATGACCATACTCCATGTTGCCATCCTCTCTATATGACCACACTCCATGTTGCCATCCTCTCTATATGACCAGACTCCATGTTGCCATCCTCTCAACATGATCATACTCCATGTTGCCATCCTCTCTATATGACCATACTCCATGTTGCCATCCTCTCAACATGATCATACTCCATGTTGCCATCCTCTCTATATGACCATACTCCATGTTGTCATCATCTCAACATGACCATACTCCATGTTGTCATCCTCTCAACATGATCATACTCCATGTTGCCATCCTCTCAACATGACCATACTCCATGTTGTCATCATCTCAACATGACCATACTCCATGTTGCCATCCTCTCTATATGACCATACTCCATGTTGTCATCATCTCAACATGACCATACTCCATGTTGTCATCCTCTCAACATGATCATACTCCATGTTGCCATCCTCTCAACATTACCATACTCCATGTTGCCATCCTCTCTATATGACCACACTCCATGTTGTCATCATCTCAACATGACCATACTCCATGTTGCCATCCTCTCTATATGACCATACTCCATGTTGTCATCATCTCAACATGACCATACTCCATGTTGTCATCCTCTCAACATGATCATACTCCATGTTGCCATCCTCTCAACATGACCATACTCCATGTTGTCATCATCTTAACATGACCATACTCCATGTTGCCATCCTCTCTATATGACCATACTCCATGTTGCCATCCTCTCTATATGACCACACTCCATGTTGCCATCCTCTCTATATGACCAGACTCCATGTTGCCATCCTCTCAACATGATCATACTCCATGTTGCCATCCTCTCTATATGACCACACTCCATGTTGCCATCCTCTCTATATGACCATACTCCATGTTGTCATCATCTCAACATGACCATACTCCATGTTGTCATCCTCTCAACATGATCATACTCCATGTTGCCATCCTCTCTATATGACCACACTCCATGTTGTCATCATCTCAACATGACCATACTCCATGTTGCCATCCTCTCTATATGACCATACTCCATGTTGTCATCATCTCAACATGACCATACTCCATGTTGTCATCCTCTCAACATGATCATACTCCATGTTGCCATCCTCTCAACATGACCATACTCCATGTTGTCATCATCTTAACATGACCATACTCCATGTTGCCATCCTCTCTATATGACCATACTCCATGTTGCCATCCTCTCTATATGACCACACTCCATGTTGCCATCCTCTCTATATGACCAGACTCCATGTTGCCATCCTCTCAACATGATCATACTCCATGTTGCCATCCTCTCAACATGACCATACTCCATGTTGTCATCATCTTAACATGACCATACTCCATGTTGCCATCCTCTCTATATGACCATACTCCATGTTGCCATCCTCTCTATATGACCACACTCCATGTTGCCATCCTCTCTATATGACCACACTCCATGTTGCCATCCTCTCTATATGACCAGACTCCATGTTGCCATCCTCTCAACATGATCATACTCCATGTTGCCATCCTCTCTATATGACCATACTCCATGTTGCCATCCTCTCTATATGACCACACTCCATGTTGCCATCCTCTCTATATGACCAGACTCCATGTTGCCATCCTCTCAACATGATCATACTCCATGTTGCCATCCTCTCAACATGACCATACTCCATGTTGTCATCATCTTAACATGACCATACTCCATGTTGCCATCCTCTCTATATGACCATACTCCATGTTGCCATCCTCTCTATATGACCACACTCCATGTTGCCATCCTCTCTATATGACCACACTCCATGTTGCCATCCTCTCTATATGACCAGACTCCATGTTGCCATCCTCTCAACATGATCATACTCCATGTTGCCATCCTCTCTATATGACCATACTCCATGTTGCCATCCTCTCTATATGACCATACTCCGTTGTCATCCTCTCAACATGATCATACTCCATGTTGCCATCCTCTCAACATGACCATACTCCATGTTGTCATCCTCTCAACATGATCATACTCCATGTTGCCATCCTCTCAACATTACCTTACTCCATGTTGCCATCCTCTCTATATGACCACACTCCATGTTGTCATCCTCTCTATATGACCAGACTCCATGTTGCCATCCTCTCAACATGACCATACTCCATGTTGTCATCATCTTAACATGACCATACTCCATGTTGCCATCCTCTCTATATGACCACACTCCATGTTGCCATCCTCTCAACATGACCATACTCCATGTTGTCATCATCTTAACATGACCATACTCCATGTTGCCATCCTCTCTATATGACCACACTCCATGTTGTCATCCTCTCAACATGATCATACTCCATGTTGCCATCCTCTCTATATGACCATACTCCATGTTGCCATCCTCTCTATATGACCAGACTCCATGTTGCCATCCTCTCTATATGACCAGACTCCATGTTGCCATCCTCTCAACATGACCACACTCCATGTTGTCATCATCTCAACATGACCATACTCCATGTTGCCATCCTCTCTATATGACCACACTCCATGTTGTCAACCTCTCAACATGATCATACTCCATGCTGCCATCCTCTCTATATGACCATACTCCATGTTGCCATCCTCTCTATATGACCATACTCCATGTTGCCATCCTCTCTATATGACCACACTCCATGTTGTCATCATCTCAACATGACCATACTCCATGTTGTCATCCTCTCAACATGATCATACTCCATGTTGCCATCCTCTCAACATGACCATACTCCATGTTGTCATCATCTCAACATGACCATACTCCATGTTGCCATCCTCTCTATATGACCACACTCCATGTTGTCAACCTCTCAACATGATCATACTCCATGCTGCCATCCTCTCTATATGACCATACTCCATGTTGCCATCCTCTCTATATGACCATACTCCATGTTGCCATCCTCTCTATATGACCACACTCCATGTTGTCATCATCTCAACATGACCATACTCCATGTTGTCATCCTCTCAACATGATCATACTCCATGTTGCCATCCTCTCAACATTACCATACTCCATGTTGCCATCCTCTCTATATGACCACACTCCATGTTGTCATCCTCTCAACATGATCATACTCCATGTTGCCATCCTCTCAACATTACCATACTCCATGTTGCCATCCTCTCTATATGACCACACTCCATGTTGTCATCCTCTCAACATGATCATACTCCATGTTGCCATCCTCTCTATATGACCATACTCCATGTTGCCATCCTCTCTATATGATCATACTCCATGTTGCCATCCTCTCTATATGACCATACTCCATGTTGTCATCCTCTCTATATGACCATACTCCATGTTGTCATCATCTCAACATGACCATACTCCATGTTGTCATCCTCTCAACATGATCATACTCCATGTTGCCATCCTCTCAACATTACCATACTCCATGTTGCCATCCTCTCTATATGACCACACTCCATGTTGTCATCCTCTCTATATGACCAGACTCCATGTTGCCAACCTCTCAACATGACCATACTCCATGTTGTCATCATCTTAACATGACCATACTCCATGTTGCCATCCTCTCTATATGACCACACTCCATGTTGCCATCCTCTCTATATGACCAGACTCCATGTTGCCATCCTCTCTATATGACCACACTCCATGTTGCCATCCTCTCAACATTACCATATATATGACCAGACTCCATGTTGCCATCCTCTCAACATGACCATACTCCATGTTGTCATCATCTTAACATGACCATACTCCATGTTGCCATCCTCTCTATATGACCACACTCCATGTTGTCATCCTCTCAACATGATCATACTCCATGTTGCCATCCTCTCTATATGACCATACTCCATGTTGCCATCCTCTCTATATGACCACACTCCATGTTGCCATCCTCTCAACATTACCATACTCCATGTTGCCATCCTCTCTATATGACCACACTCCATGTTGTCATCCTCTCAACATTACCATACTCCATGTTGCCATCCTCTCTATATGACCACACTCCATGTTGTCATCCTCTCAACATGACCACACTCCATGTTGCCATCCTCTCAACATGATCATACTCCATGTTGCCATCCTCTCAACATGACCATACTCCATGTTGCCATCCTCTCTATATGACCACACTCCATGTTGTCATCCTCTCAACATTACCATACTCCATGTTGCCATCCTCTCTATATGACCACACTCCATGTTGTCATCCTCTCAACATGATCATACTCCATGTTGCCATCCTCTCTATATGACCATACTCCATGTTGCCATCCTCTCTATATGATCATACTCCATGTTGCCATCCTCTCTATATGACCACACTCCATGTTGTCATCCTCTCAACATGATCATACTCCATGTTGCCATCCTCTCTATATGACCATACTCCATGTTGTCATCATCTCAACATGACCATACTCCATGTTGTCATCATCTCAACATGACCATACTCCATGTTGCCATCCTCTCTATATGACCATACTCCATGTTGTCATCATCTCTATATGACCACACTCCATGTTGCCATCCTCTCTATATGACCACACTCCATGTTGTCATCCTCTCAACATGACCACACTCCATGTTGCCATCCTCTCAACATGATCATACTCCATGTTGCCATCCTCTCTATATGACCATACTCCATGTTGCCATCCTCTCTATATGATCATACTCCATGTTGCCATCCTCTCTATATGACCATACTCCATGTTGTCATCCTCTCTATATGACCACACTCCATGTTGCCATCCTCTCTATATGACCAGACTCCATGTTGCCATCCTCTCAACATGACCATACTCCATGTTGTCATCATCTTAACATGACCATACTCCATGTTGTCATCCTCTCAACATGACCACACTCCATGTTGACATCCTCTCTATATGACCAGACTCCATGTTGCCATCCTCTCAACATGACCATACTCCATGTTGTCATCATCTTAACATGACCATACTCCATGTTGCCATCCTCTCTATATGACCACACTCCATGTTGCCATCCTCTCTATATGACCAGACTCCATGTTGCCATCCTCTCAACATGACCATACTCCATGTTGTCATCATCTTAACATGATCATACTCCATGTTGCCATCCTCTCTATATGACCATACTCCATGTTGCCATCCTCTCTATATGACCACACTCCATGTTGCCATCCTCTCTATATGACCAGACTCCATGTTGCCATCCTCTCAACATGATCATACTCCATGTTGCCATCCTCTCTATATGACCAGACTCCATGTTGCCATCCTCTCAACATGACCATACTCCATGTTGTCATCATCTTAACATGACCATACTCCATGTTGCCATCCTCTCTATATGACCATACTCCATGTTGCCATCCTCTCTATATGACCACACTCCATGTTGTCATCCTCTCAACATGATCATACTCCATGTTGCCATCCTCTCTATATGACCATACTCCATGTTGTCATCATCTCAACATGACCATACTCCATGTTGTCATCCTCTCAACATGATCATACTCCATGTTGCCATCCTCTCAACATGACCATACTCCATGTTGTCATCATCTCAACATGACCATACTCCATGTTGCCATCCTCTCTATATGACCATACTCCATGTTGTCATCATCTCAACATGACCATACTCCATGTTGTCATCCTCTCAACATGATCATACTCCATGTTGCCATCCTCTCAACATTACCATACTCCATGTTGCCATCCTCTCTATATGACCACACTCCATGTTGTCATCATCTCAACATGACCATACTCCATGTTGCCATCCTCTCTATATGACCATACTCCATGTTGTCATCATCTCAACATGACCATACTCCATGTTGTCATCCTCTCAACATGATCATACTCCATGTTGCCATCCTCTCAACATGACCATACTCCATGTTGTCATCATCTTAACATGACCATACTCCATGTTGCCATCCTCTCTATATGACCATACTCCATGTTGCCATCCTCTCTATATGACCACACTCCATGTTGCCACCCTCTCTATATGACCAGACTCCATGTTGCCATCCTCTCAACATGATCATACTCCATGTTGCCATCCTCTCTATATGACCACACTCCATGTTGCCATCCTCTCTATATGACCAGACTCCACGTTGCCATCCTCTCAACATGATCATACTCCATGTTGCCATCCTCTCTATATGACCATACTCCATGTTGCCATCCTCTCTATATGACCATACTCCATGTTGTCATCCTCTCAACATGATCATACTCCATGTTGCCATCCTCTCAACATGACCATACTCCATGTTGTCATCCTCTCAACATGATCATACTCCATGTTGCCATCCTCTCAACATTACCTTACTCCATGTTGCCATCCTCTCTATATGACCACACTCCATGTTGTCATCCTCTCTATATGACCAGACTCCATGTTGCCATCCTCTCAACATGACCATACTCCATGTTGTCATCATCTTAACATGACCATACTCCATGTTGCCATCCTCTCTATATGACCACACTCCATGTTGCCATCCTCTCAACATGACCATACTCCATGTTGTCATCATCTTAACATGACCATACTCCATGTTGCCATCCTCTCTATATGACCACACTCCATGTTGTCATCCTCTCAACATGATCATACTCCATGTTGCCATCCTCTCTATATGACCATACTCCATGTTGCCATCCTCTCTATATGACCAGACTCCATGTTGCCATCCTCTCTATATGACCAGACTCCATGTTGCCATCCTCTCAACATGACCATACTCCATGTTGTCATCATCTCAACATGACCATACTCCATGTTGCCATCCTCTCTATATGACCACACTCCATGTTGTCAACCTCTCAACATGATCATACTCCATGCTGCCATCCTCTCTATATGACCATACTCCATGTTGCCATCCTCTCTATATGACCATACTCCATGTTGCCATCCTCTCTATATGACCACACTCCATGTTGTCATCCTCTCAACATGATCATACTCCATGTTGCCATCCTCTCTATATGACCATACTCCATGTTGTCATCATCTCAACATGACCATACTCCATGTTGTCATCCTCTCAACATGATCATACTCCATGTTGCCATCCTCTCAACATGACCATACTCCATGTTGTCATCATCTCAACATGACCATACTCCATGTTGCCATCCTCTCTATATGACCATACTCCATGTTGTCATCATCTCAACATGACCATACTCCATGTTGTCATCCTCTCAACATGATCATACTCCATGTTGCCATCCTCTCAACATTACCATACTCCATGTTGCCATCCTCTCTATATGACCACACTCCATGTTGTCATCATCTCAACATGACCATACTCCATGTTGCCATCCTCTCTATATGACCATACTCCATGTTGTCATCATCTCAACATGACCATACTCCATGTTGTCATCCTCTCAACATGATCATACTCCATGTTGCCATCCTCTCAACATGACCATACTCCATGTTGCCATCCTCTCTATATGACCACACTCCATGTTGTCATCCTCTCTATATGACCAGACTCCATGTTGCCAACCTCTCAACATGACCATACTCCATGTTGTCATCATCTTAACATGACCATACTCCATGTTGCCATCCTCTCTATATGACCACACTCCATGTTGCCATCCTCTCTATATGACCAGACTCCATGTTGCCATCCTCTCAACATGACCATACTCCATGTTGTCATCATCTTAACATGATCATACTCCATGTTGCCATCCTCTCTATATGACCATACTCCATGTTGCCATCCTCTCTATATGACCACACTCCATGTTGCCATCCTCTCTATATGACCAGACTCCATGTTGCCATCCTCTCAACATGATCATACTCCATGTTGCCATCCTCTCTATATGACCATACTCCATGTTGCCATCCTCTCTATATGACCATACTCCATGTTGCCATCCTCTCTATATGACCACACTCCATGTTGCCATCCTCTCAACATTACCATATATATGACCAGACTCCATGTTGCCATCCTCTCAACATGACCATACTCCATGTTGTCATCATCTTAACATGACCATACTCCATGTTGCCATCCTCTCTATATGACCACACTCCATGTTGTCATCCTCTCAACATGATCATACTCCATGTTGCCATCCTCTCTATATGACCATACTCCATGTTGCCATCCTCTCTATATGACCACACTCCATGTTGCCATCCTCTCAACATTACCATACTCCATGTTGCCATCCTCTCTATATGACCACACTCCATGTTGTCATCCTCTCAACATTACCATACTCCATGTTGCCATCCTCTCTATATGACCACACTCCATGTTGTCATCCTCTCAACATGACCACACTCCATGTTGCCATCCTCTCAACATGATCATACTCCATGTTGCCATCCTCTCAACATGACCATACTCCATGTTGCCATCCTCTCTATATGACCACACTCCATGTTGTCATCCTCTCAACATTACCATACTCCATGTTGCCATCCTCTCTATATGACCACACTCCATGTTGTCATCCTCTCAACATGATCATACTCCATGTTGCCATCCTCTCTATATGACCATACTCCATGTTGCCATCCTCTCTATATGATCATACTCCATGTTGCCATCCTCTCTATATGACCACACTCCATGTTGTCATCCTCTCAACATGATCATACTCCATGTTGCCATCCTCTCTATATGACCATACTCCATGTTGTCATCATCTCAACATGACCATACTCCATGTTGTCATCATCTCAACATGACCATACTCCATGTTGCCATCCTCTCTATATGACCATACTCCATGTTGTCATCATCTCTATATGACCACACTCCATGTTGCCATCCTCTCTATATGACCACACTCCATGTTGTCATCCTCTCAACATGACCACACTCCATGTTGCCATCCTCTCAACATGATCATACTCCATGTTGCCATCCTCTCAACATGACCATACTTCATGTTGTCATCCTCTCAACATGACCATACTCCATGTTGCCATCCTCTCAACATTACCATACTCCATGTTGCCATCCTCTCTATATGACCACACTCCATGTTGTCATCCTCTCAACATGACCATACTCCATGTTGCCATCCTCTCTATATGACCACACTCCATGTTGTCATCCTCTCAACATGATCATACTCCATGTTGCCATCCTCTCTATATGACCATACTCCATGTTGCCATCCTCTCTATATGATCATACTCCATGTTGCCATCCTCTCTATATGACCATACTCCATGTTGTCATCATCTCTATATGACCACACTCCATGTTGTCATCCTCTCAACATGACCATACTCCATGTTGCCATCCTCTCTATATGACCACACTCCATGTTGCCATCCTCTCTATATGACCACACTCCATGTTGTCATCCTCTCAACATGACCACACTCCATGTTGCCATCCTCTCAACATGATCATACTCCATGTTGCCATCCTCTCAACATGACCATACTTCATGTTGTCATCCTCTCAACATGACCATACTCCATGTTGCCATCCTCTCAACATTACCATACTCCATGTTGCCATCCTCTCTATATGACCATACTCCATGTTGCCATCCTCTCTATATGACCACACTCCATGTTGCCATCCTCTCTATATGACCAGACTCCATGTTGCCATCCTCTCAACATGACCATACTCCATGTTGTCATCATCTTAACATGACCATACTCCATGTTGCCATCCTCTCTATATGACCACACTCCATGTTGTCATCCTCTCAACATTACCATACTCCATGTTGCCATCCTCTCTATATGATCATACTCCATGTTGCCATCCTCTCTATATGACCACACTCCATGTTGTCATCCTCTCAACATGATCATACTCCATGTTGCCATCCTCTCTATATGACCATACTCCATGTTGTCATCATCTCAACATGACCATACTCCATGTTGTCATCATCTCAACATGACCATACTCCATGTTGCCATCCTCTCTATATGAACATACTCCATGTTGTCATCATCTTAACATGACCACACTCCATGTTGCCATCCTCTCTATATGACCACACTCCATGTTGTCATCCTCTCAACATGACCACACTCCATGTTGCCATCCTCTCAACATGATCATACTCCATGTTGCCATCCTCTCAACATGACCATACTTCATGTTGTCATCCTCTCAACATTACCATACTCCATGTTGCCATCCTCTCTATATGACCACACTCCATGTTGTCATCCTCTCAACATTACCATACTCCATGTTGCCATCCTCTCTATATGACCACACTCCATGTTGTCATCCTCTCAACATGACCACACTCCATGTTGCCATCCTCTCAACATGATCATACTCCATGTTGCCATCCTCTCAACATGACCATACTCCATGTTGCCATCCTCTCTATATGACCACACTCCATGTTGTCATCCTCTCAACATTACCATACTCCATGTTGCCATCCTCTCTATATGACCACACTCCATGTTGTCATCCTCTCAACATGATCATACTCCATGTTGCCATCCTCTCTATATGACCATACTCCATGTTGCCATCCTCTCTATATGATCATACTCCATGTTGCCATCCTCTCTATATGACCACACTCCATGTTGTCATCCTCTCAACATGATCATACTCCATGTTGCCATCCTCTCTATATGACCATACTCCATGTTGTCATCATCTCAACATGACCATACTCCATGTTGTCATCATCTCAACATGACCATACTCCATGTTGCCATCCTCTCTATATGACCATACTCCATGTTGTCATCATCTCTATATGACCACACTCCATGTTGCCATCCTCTCTATATGACCACACTCCATGTTGTCATCCTCTCAACATGACCACACTCCATGTTGCCATCCTCTCAACATGATCATACTCCATGTTGCCATCCTCTCTATATGACCACACTCCATGTTGTCATCCTCTCAACATGATCATACTCCATGTTGCCATCCTCTCTATATGACCATACTCCATGTTGTCATCATCTCAACATGACCATACTCCATGTTGTCATCATCTCAACATGACCATACTCCATGTTGCCATCCTCTCTATATGACCATACTCCATGTTGTCATCATCTCTATATGACCACACTCCATGTTGTCATCCTCTCAACATGAACATACTCCATGTTGCCATCCTCTCTATATGACCACACTCCATGTTGCCATCCTCTCTATATGACCACACTCCATGTTGTCATCCTCTCAACATGACCACACTCCATGTTGCCATCCTCTCAACATTACCATACTCCATGTTGCCATCCTCTCTATATGACCACACTCCATGTTGTCATCCTCTCAACATGACCATACTCCATGTTGCCATCCTCTCAACATGATCATACTCCATGTTGCCATCCTCTCAACATGACCATACTTCATGTTGTCATCCTCTCAACATGACCATACTCCATGTTGCCATCCTCTCAACATTACCATACTCCATGTTGCCATCCTCTCTATATGACCACACTCCATGTTGTCATCCTCTCAACATGATCATACTCCATGTTGCCATCCTCTCTATATGACCATACTCCATGTTGCCATCCTCTCTATATGACCACACTCCATGTTGCCATCCTCTCTATATGACCAGACTCCATGTTGCCATCCTCTCAACATGACCATACTCCATGTTGTCATCATCTTAACATGACCATACTCCATGTTGCCATCCTCTCTATATGACCACTCTCCATGTTGTCATCCTCTCAACATGATCATACTCCATGTTGCCATCCTCTCTATATGACCATACTCCATGTTGCCAACCTCTCAACATGACCATACTCCATGTTGTCATCATCTTAACATGACCATACTCCATGTTGCCATCCTCTCTATATGACCACACTCCATGTTGCCATCCTCTCTATATGACCAGACTCCATGTTGCCATCCTCTCAACATGACCATACTCCATGTTGTCATCATCTTAACATGATCATACTCCATGTTGCCATCCTCTCTATATGACCATACTCCATGTTGCCATCCTCTCTATATGACCACACTCCATGTTGCCATCCTCTCTATATGACCAGACTCCATGTTGCCATCCTCTCAACATGATCATACTCCATGTTGCCATCCTCTCTATATGACCATACTCCATGTTGCCATCCTCTCTATATGACCATACTCCATGTTGCCATCCTCTCTATATGACCACACTCCATGTTGCCATCCTCTCAACATTACCATATATATGACCAGACTCCATGTTGCCATCCTCTCAACATGACCATACTCCATGTTGTCATCATCTTAACATGACCATACTCCATGTTGCCATCCTCTCTATATGACCACACTCCATGTTGTCATCCTCTCAACATGATCATACTCCATGTTGCCATCCTCTCTATATGACCATACTCCATGTTGCCATCCTCTCTATATGACCACACTCCATGTTGCCATCCTCTCAACATTACCATACTCCATGTTGCCATCCTCTCTATATGACCACACTCCATGTTGTCATCCTCTCAACATTACCATACTCCATGTTGCCATCCTCTCTATATGACCACACTCCATGTTGTCATCCTCTCAACATGACCACACTCCATGTTGCCATCCTCTCAACATGATCATACTCCATGTTGCCATCCTCTCAACATGACCATACTCCATGTTGCCATCCTCTCTATATGACCACACTCCATGTTGTCATCCTCTCAACATTACCATACTCCATGTTGCCATCCTCTCTATATGACCACACTCCATGTTGTCATCCTCTCAACATGATCATACTCCATGTTGCCATCCTCTCTATATGACCATACTCCATGTTGCCATCCTCTCTATATGATCATACTCCATGTTGCCATCCTCTCTATATGACCACACTCCATGTTGTCATCCTCTCAACATGATCATACTCCATGTTGCCATCCTCTCTATATGACCATACTCCATGTTGTCATCATCTCAACATGACCATACTCCATGTTGTCATCATCTCAACATGACCATACTCCATGTTGCCATCCTCTCTATATGACCATACTCCATGTTGTCATCATCTCTATATGACCACACTCCATGTTGCCATCCTCTCTATATGACCACACTCCATGTTGTCATCCTCTCAACATGACCACACTCCATGTTGCCATCCTCTCAACATGATCATACTCCATGTTGCCATCCTCTCAACATGACCATACTTCATGTTGTCATCCTCTCAACATGACCATACTCCATGTTGCCATCCTCTCAACATTACCATACTCCATGTTGCCATCCTCTCTATATGACCACACTCCATGTTGTCATCCTCTCAACATGACCATACTCCATGTTGCCATCCTCTCTATATGACCACACTCCATGTTGTCATCCTCTCAACATGATCATACTCCATGTTGCCATCCTCTCTATATGACCATACTCCATGTTGCCATCCTCTCTATATGATCATACTCCATGTTGCCATCCTCTCTATATGACCATACTCCATGTTGTCATCATCTCTATATGACCACACTCCATGTTGTCATCCTCTCAACATGACCATACTCCATGTTGCCATCCTCTCTATATGACCACACTCCATGTTGCCATCCTCTCTATATGACCACACTCCATGTTGTCATCCTCTCAACATGACCACACTCCATGTTGCCATCCTCTCAACATGATCATACTCCATGTTGCCATCCTCTCAACATGACCATACTTCATGTTGTCATCCTCTCAACATGACCATACTCCATGTTGCCATCCTCTCAACATTACCATACTCCATGTTGCCATCCTCTCTATATGACCATACTCCATGTTGCCATCCTCTCTATATGACCACACTCCATGTTGCCATCCTCTCTATATGACCAGACTCCATGTTGCCATCCTCTCAACATGACCATACTCCATGTTGTCATCATCTTAACATGACCATACTCCATGTTGCCATCCTCTCTATATGACCACACTCCATGTTGTCATCCTCTCAACATTACCATACTCCATGTTGCCATCCTCTCTATATGATCATACTCCATGTTGCCATCCTCTCTATATGACCACACTCCATGTTGTCATCCTCTCAACATGATCATACTCCATGTTGCCATCCTCTCTATATGACCATACTCCATGTTGTCATCATCTCAACATGACCATACTCCATGTTGTCATCATCTCAACATGACCATACTCCATGTTGCCATCCTCTCTATATGAACATACTCCATGTTGTCATCATCTTAACATGACCACACTCCATGTTGCCATCCTCTCTATATGACCACACTCCATGTTGTCATCCTCTCAACATGACCACACTCCATGTTGCCATCCTCTCAACATGATCATACTCCATGTTGCCATCCTCTCAACATGACCATACTTCATGTTGTCATCCTCTCAACATTACCATACTCCATGTTGCCATCCTCTCTATATGACCACACTCCATGTTGTCATCCTCTCAACATTACCATACTCCATGTTGCCATCCTCTCTATATGACCACACTCCATGTTGTCATCCTCTCAACATGACCACACTCCATGTTGCCATCCTCTCAACATGATCATACTCCATGTTGCCATCCTCTCAACATGACCATACTCCATGTTGCCATCCTCTCTATATGACCACACTCCATGTTGTCATCCTCTCAACATTACCATACTCCATGTTGCCATCCTCTCTATATGACCACACTCCATGTTGTCATCCTCTCAACATGATCATACTCCATGTTGCCATCCTCTCTATATGACCATACTCCATGTTGCCATCCTCTCTATATGATCATACTCCATGTTGCCATCCTCTCTATATGACCACACTCCATGTTGTCATCCTCTCAACATGATCATACTCCATGTTGCCATCCTCTCTATATGACCATACTCCATGTTGTCATCATCTCAACATGACCATACTCCATGTTGTCATCATCTCAACATGACCATACTCCATGTTGCCATCCTCTCTATATGACCATACTCCATGTTGTCATCATCTCTATATGACCACACTCCATGTTGCCATCCTCTCTATATGACCACACTCCATGTTGTCATCCTCTCAACATGACCACACTCCATGTTGCCATCCTCTCAACATGATCATACTCCATGTTGCCATCCTCTCTATATGACCACACTCCATGTTGTCATCCTCTCAACATGATCATACTCCATGTTGCCATCCTCTCTATATGACCATACTCCATGTTGTCATCATCTCAACATGACCATACTCCATGTTGTCATCATCTCAACATGACCATACTCCATGTTGCCATCCTCTCTATATGACCATACTCCATGTTGTCATCATCTCTATATGACCACACTCCATGTTGTCATCCTCTCAACATGAACATACTCCATGTTGCCATCCTCTCTATATGACCACACTCCATGTTGCCATCCTCTCTATATGACCACACTCCATGTTGTCATCCTCTCAACATGACCACACTCCATGTTGCCATCCTCTCAACATGATCATACTCCATGTTGCCATCCTCTCAACATGACCATACTTCATGTTGTCATCCTCTCAACATGACCATACTCCATGTTGCCATCCTCTCAACATTACCATACTCCATGTTGCCATCCTCTCTATATGACCACACTCCATGTTGTCATCCTCTCAACATGATCATACTCCATGTTGCCATCCTCTCTATATGACCATACTCCATGTTGCCATCCTCTCTATATGACCACACTCCATGTTGCCATCCTCTCTATATGACCAGACTCCATGTTGCCATCCTCTCAACATGACCATACTCCATGTTGTCATCATCTTAACATGACCATACTCCATGTTGCCATCCTCTCTATATGACCACTCTCCATGTTGTCATCCTCTCAACATGATCATACTCCATGTTGCCATCCTCTCTATATGACCATACTCCATGTTGCCATCCTCTCTATATGACCACACTCCATGTTGTCATCCTCTCAACATGATCATACTCCATGTTGCCATCCTCTCTATATGACCACACTCCATGTTGTCATCCTCTCAACATGATCATACTCCATGTTGCCATCCTCTCTATATGACCATACTCCATGTTGCCATCCTCTCTATATGACCATACTCCATGTTGCCATCCTCTCTATATGATCATACTCCATGTTGCCATCCTCTCTATATGACCATACTCCATGTTGTCATCATCTCAACATGACCATACTCCATGTTGTCATCCTCTCAACATGATCATACTCCATGTTGCCATCCTCTCAACATGACCATACTCCATGTTGTCATCATCTCAACATGACCATACTCCATGTTGCCATCCTCTCTATATGACCATACTCCATGTTGTCATCATCTCAACATGACCATACTCCATGTTGTCATCCTCTCAACATGATCATACTCCATGTTGCCATCCTCTCAACATTACCATACTCCATGTTGCCATCCTCTCTATATGACCACACTCCATGTTGTCATCCTCTCAACATGATCATACTCCATGTTGCCATCCTCTCTATATGACCATACTCCATGTTGCCATCCTCTCTATATGACCATACTCCATGTTGCCATCCTCTCTATATGACCATACTCCATGTTGCCATCCTCTCTATATGACCACACTCCATGTTGCCATCCTCTCAACATTACCATACTCCATGTTGCCATCCTCTCTATATGACCACACTCCATGTTGTCATCCTCTCAACATGATCATACTCCATGTTGCCATCCTCTCTATATGACCATACTCCATGTTGCCATCCTCTCTATATGATCATACTCCATGTTGCCATCCTCTCTATATGACCATACTCCATGTTGTCATCATCTCTATATGACCACACTCCATGTTGTCATCCTCTCAACATGACCATACTCCATGTTGTCATCCTCTCAACATGACCACACTCCATGTTGCCATCCTCTCAACATGATCATACTCCATGTTGCCATCCTCTCAACATGACCATACTTCATGTTGTCATCCTCTCAACATGACCATACTCCATGTTGCCATCCTCTCAACATTACCATACTCCATGTTGCCATCCTCTCTATATGACCACACTCCATGTTGTCATCCTCTCAACATGATCATACTCCATGTTGCCATCCTCTCTATATGACCATACTCCATGTTGCCATCCTCTCTATATGACCACACTCCATGTTGCCATCCTCTCTATATGACCAGACTCCATGTTGCCATCCTCTCAACATGACCATACTCCATGTTGTCATCATCTTAACATGACCATACTCCATGTTGCCATCCTCTCTATATGACCACTCTCCATGTTGTCATCCTCTCAACATGATCATACTCCATGTTGCCATCCTCTCTATATGACCATACTCCATGTTGCCATCCTCTCTATATGACCACACTCCATGTTGTCATCCTCTCAACATGATCATACTCCATGTTGCCATCCTCTCTATATGACCACACTCCATGTTGTCATCCTCTCAACATGATCATACTCCATGTTGCCATCCTCTCTATATGACCATACTCCATGTTGCCATCCTCTCTATATGACCATACTCCATGTTGCCATCCTCTCTATATGATCATACTCCATGTTGCCATCCTCTCTATATGACCATACTCCATGTTGTCATCATCTCAACATGACCATACTCCATGTTGTCATCCTCTCAACATGATCATACTCCATGTTGCCATCCTCTCAACATGACCATACTCCATGTTGTCATCATCTCAACATGACCATACTCCATGTTGCCATCCTCTCTATATGACCATACTCCATGTTGCCATCCTCTCTATATGATCATACTCCATGTTGCCATCCTCTCTATATGACCATACTCCATGTTGTCATCATCTCAACATGACCATACTCCATGTTGTCATCCTCTCAACATGATCATACTCCATGTTGCCATCCTCTCAACATGACCATACTCCATGTTGTCATCATCTCAACATGACCATACTCCATGTTGCCATCCTCTCTATATGACCATACTCCATGTTGTCATCATCTCAACATGACCATACTCCATGTTGTCATCCTCTCAACATGATCATACTCCATGTTGCCATCCTCTCAACATTACCATACTCCATGTTGCCATCCTCTCTATATGACCACACTCCATGTTGTCATCCTCTCAACATGATCATACTCCATGTTGCCATCCTCTCTATATGACCATACTCCATGTTGCCATCCTCTCTATATGACCATACTCCATGTTGCCATCCTCTCTATATGACCATACTCCATGTTGCCATCCTCTCTATATGACCACACTCCATGTTGCCATCCTCTCAACATTACCATACTCCATGTTGCCATCCTCTCTATATGACCACACTCCATGTTGTCATCCTCTCAACATGATCATACTCCATGTTGCCATCCTCTCTATATGACCATACTCCATGTTGCCATCCTCTCTATATGATCATACTCCATGTTGCCATCCTCTCTATATGACCATACTCCATGTTGTCATCATCTCTATATGACCACACTCCATGTTGTCATCCTCTCAACATGACCATACTCCATGTTGTCATCCTCTCAACATGACCACACTCCATGTTGCCATCCTCTCAACATGATCATACTCCATGTTGCCATCCTCTCAACATGACCATACTTCATGTTGTCATCCTCTCAACATGACCATACTCCATGTTGCCATCCTCTCAACATTACCATACTCCATGTTGCCATCCTCTCTATATGACCACACTCCATGTTGTCATCCTCTCAACATGATCATACTCCATGTTGCCATCCTCTCTATATGACCATACTCCATGTTGCCATCCTCTCTATATGACCACACTCCATGTTGCCATCCTCTCTATATGACCAGACTCCATGTTGCCATCCTCTCAACATGACCATACTCCATGTTGTCATCATCTTAACATGACCATACTCCATGTTGCCATCCTCTCTATATGACCACTCTCCATGTTGTCATCCTCTCAACATGATCATACTCCATGTTGCCATCCTCTCTATATGACCATACTCCATGTTGCCATCCTCTCTATATGACCACACTCCATGTTGTCATCCTCTCAACATGATCATACTCCATGTTGCCATCCTCTCTATATGACCACACTCCATGTTGTCATCCTCTCAACATGATCATACTCCATGTTGCCATCCTCTCTATATGACCATACTCCATGTTGCCATCCTCTCTATATGACCATACTCCATGTTGCCATCCTCTCTATATGATCATACTCCATGTTGCCATCCTCTCTATATGACCATACTCCATGTTGTCATCATCTCAACATGACCATACTCCATGTTGTCATCCTCTCAACATGATCATACTCCATGTTGCCATCCTCTCAACATGACCATACTCCATGTTGTCATCATCTCAACATGACCATACTCCATGTTGCCATCCTCTCTATATGACCATACTCCATGTTGTCATCATCTCAACATGACCATACTCCATGTTGTCATCATCTCAACATGACCATACTCCATGTTGCCATCCTCTCTATATGACCATACTCCATGTTGTCATCATCTCAACATGACCATACTCCATGTTGTCATCCTCTCAACATGATCATACTCCATGTTGCCATCCTCTCAACATGACCATACTCCATGTTGTCATCATCTCAACATGACCATACTCCATGTTGCCATCCTCTCTATATGATCATACTCCATGTTGCCATCCTCTCTATATGACCATACTCCATGTTGTCATCATCTCAACATGACCATACTCCATGTTGTCATCCTCTCAACATGATCATACTCCATGTTGCCATCCTCTCAACATGACCATACTCCATGTTGTCATCATCTCAACATGACCATACTCCATGTTGCCATCCTCTCTATATGACCATACTCCATGTTGTCATCATCTCAACATGACCATACTCCATGTTGTCATCATCTCAACATGACCATACTCCATGTTGCCATCCTCTCTATATGACCACACTCCATGTTGCCATCCTCTCTATATGACCACACTCCATGTTGTCATCCTCTCAACATGACCACACTCCATGTTGCCATCCTCTCAACATGATCATACTCCATGTTGCCATCCTCTCAACATGACCATACTTCATGTTGTCATCCTCTCAACATGACCATACTCCATGTTGCCATCCTCTCAACATTACCATACTCCATGTTGCCATCCTCTCTATATGACCATACTCCATGTTGCCATCCTCTCAACATGACCATACTCCATGTTGTCATCATCTCAACATGACCATACTCCATGTTGCCATCCTCTCTATATGACCACACTCCATGTTGCCATCCTCTCAACATGACCATACTCCATGTTGTCATCATCTCAACATGACCATACTCCATGTTGCCATCCTCTCTATATGACCACACTCCATGTTGCCATTCTCTCAACATGACCACACTCCATGTTGTCATCATCTCAACATGACCATACTCCATGTTGCCATCCTCTCTATATGACCACACTCCATGTTGCCATTCTCTCAACATGACCACACTCCATGTTGCCATCCTCTCAACATGACCATACTCCATGTTGTCATCATCTCAACATGACCATACTCCATGTTGCCATCCTCTCAACATGTCCAAACTCCATATTGCCATCCTCTCTATATGACCACACTCCATGTTGTCATCCTCTCAACATGATCATACTCCATGTTGTCATCCTCTCAACATGACCATACTCCATGTTGCCATCCTCTCTATATGACCACACTCCATGTTGTCATCCTCTCAACATGATCATACTCCATATTACCATCCTCTCTATATGACCATACTCCATGTTGCCATCCTCTCTATATGACCACACTCCATGTTGCCATCCTCTCAACATGACCATACTCCATGTTGTCATCATCTCAACATGACCATACTCCATGTTGCCATCCTCTCAACATGTCCAAACTCCATATTGCCATCCTCTCTATATGACCACACTCCATGTTGTCATCCTCTCAACATGATCATACTCCATGTTGTCATCCTCTCAACATGACCATACTCCATGTTGCCATCCTCTCTATATGACCACACTCCATGTTGTCATCCTCTCAACATGATCATACTCCATGTTGTCATCCTCTCAACATGATCATACTCCATGTTGTCATCCTCTCAACATGACCATACTCCATGTTGCCATCCTCTCTATATGACCACACTCCATGTTGCCATCCTCTCAACATGACCATACTCCATGTTGTCATCATCTCAACATGACCATACTCCATGTTGCCATCCTCTCTATATGACCACACTCCATGTTGCCATTCTCTCAACATGACCACACTCCATGTTGCCATCCTCTCAACATGACCATACTCCATGTTGTCATCATCTCAACATGACCATACTCCATGTTGCCATCCTCTCAACATGTCCAAACTCCATATTGCCATCCTCTCTATATGACCACACTCCATGTTGTCATCCTCTCAACATGATCATACTCCATGTTGTCATCCTCTCAACATGTCCAAACTCCATATTGCCATCCTCTCTATATGACCACACTCCATGTTGTCATCCTCTCAACATGATCATACTCCATGTTGTCATCCTCTCAACATGACCATACTCCATGTTGCCATCCTCTCTATATGACCACACTCCATGTTGTCATCCTCTCAACATGATCATACTCCATATTACCATCCTCTCTATATGACCATACTCCATGTTTCCATCCTCTCTATATGACCACACTCCATGTTGCCATCCTCTCAACATGACCATACTCCATGTTGTCATCATCTCAACATGACCATACTCCATGTTGCCATCCTCTCTATATGACCACACTCCATGTTGCCATCCTCTCAACATGACAACACTCCATGTTGCCATCCTCTCAACATGACCATACTCCGTGTTGTCATCATCTCAACATGACCATACTCCATCTTGTCAAGATGAATTGCCATCCTAACAGCATGAGCATACTCCATATTACCATAATCTCTATATGACCATACTCCATGTTGCCATCCTCTCTATATGACCACACTCCATGTTGCCATCCTCTCTATATGACCACACTCCATGTTGCCATCCTCTCAACATGACCATACTCCATGTTGCCATCCTCTCAACATGACCATACTCCATGTTGTCATCATCTCAACATGACCATACTCCATGTTGCCATCCTCTGTATATGACCACACTCCATGTTGCCATTCTCTCAACATGACCACACTCCATGTTGCCATCCTCTCAACATAACCATACTCCATGCTGTCATAATCTCATCATGACCATACTCCATCTTGTCAAGATGAATTGCCATCCTAACAGCATGAGCATACTCCATATTACCATCCTCTCTATATGACCATACTCCATGTTGCCATCCTCTCTATATGACCACACTCCATGTTGCCATCCTCTCTATATGACCACACTCCATGTTGCCATCCTCTCAACATGACCATACTCCATGTTGTCATCATCTCAACATGACCATACTCCATGTTGCCATCCTCTCTATATGACCACACTCCATGTTGCCATCCTCTCAACATGACCATACTCCATGTTGTCATCATCTCAACATGACCATACTCCATGTTGCCATCCTCTCTATATGACCACACTCCATGTTGCCATTCTCTCAACATGACCACACTCCATGTTGCCATCCTCTCAACATGACCACACTCCATGTTGCCATCCTCTCAACATGACCATACTCCGTGTTGTCATCATCTCAACATGACCATACTCCATCTTGTCAAGATGAATTGCCATCCTAACAGCATGAGCATACTCCATATTACCATAATCTCTATATGACCATACTCCATGTTGCCATCCTCTCTATATGACCACACTCCATGTTGCCATCCTCTCTATATGACCACACTCCATGTTGCCATCCTAACAGCATGAGCATACTCCATATTACCATCCTCTCTATATGACCATACTCCATGTTGCCATCCTCTCTATATGACCACACTCCATGTTGCCATCCTCTCTATATGACCACACTCCATGTTGCCATCCTCTCAACATGACCATACTCCATGTTGTCATCATCTCAACATGACCATACTCCATGTTGCCATCCTCTCTATATGACCACACTCCATGTTGCCATCCTCTCAACATGACCATACTCCATGTTGTCATCATCTCAACATGACCATACTCCATGTTGCCATCCTCTCTATATGACCACACTCCATGTTGCCATTCTCTCAACATGACCACACTCCATGTTGCCATCCTCTCTATATGACCACACTCCATGTTGTCATCCTCTCAACATGATCATACTCCATGTTGCCATCCTCTCAACATGTCCAAACTCCATATTGCCATCCTCTCTATATGACCACACTCCATGTTGTCATCCTCTCAACATGACCATACTCCATGTTGTCATCATCTCAACATGACCATATTCCATGTTGCCGTCCTCTCAACATGTCCAAACTCCATGTTGCCATCCTCTCTATATGACCACACTCCATGTTGTCATCCTCTCAACATGATCATACTCCATGTTGCCATCCTCTCTATATGACCATACTCCATGTTGCCATCCTCTCTATATGACCACACTCCATGTTGCCATCCTCTCAACATGACCATACTCCATGTTGTCATCATCTCAACATGACCATACTCCATCTTGTCAAGATGAATTGCCATCCTAACAGCATGAGCATACTCCATATTACCATCCTCTCTATATGACCATACTCCATGTTGCCATCCTCTCTATATGACCACACTCCATGTTGCCATCCTCTCAACATGACCATACTCCATGTTGCCATCATCTCAACATGACCATACTCCGTGTTGTCATCATCTCAACATGACCATACTCCATGTTGCCATCCTCTCTATATGACCACACTCCATGTTGCCATCCTCTCAACATGACCACACTCCATGTTGCCATCCTCTCAACATGACCATACTCCGTGTTGTCATCATCTCAACATGACCATACTCCATCTTGTCAAGATGAATTGCCATCCTAACAGCATGAGCATACTCCATATTACCATAATCTCTATATGACCATACTCCATGTTGCCATCCTCTCAACATGACCATACTCCATGTTGCCATCCTCTCAACATGACCATACTCCATGTTGTCATCATCTCAACATGACCATACTCCATGTTGCCATCCTCTCTATATGACCACACTCCATGTTGCCATTCTCTCAACATGACCACACTCCATGTTGCCATCCTCTCAACATAACCATACTCCATGCTGTCATAATCTCATCATGACCATACTCCATCTTGTCAAGATGAATTGCCATCCTAACAGCATGAGCATACTCCATATTACCATCCTCTCTATATGACCATACTCCATGTTGCCATCCTCTCTATATGACCACACTCCATGTTGCCATCCTCTCTATATGACCACACTCCATGTTGCCATCCTCTCAACATGACCATACTCCATGTTGTCATCATCTCAACATGACCATACTCCATGTTGCCATCCTCTCTATATGACCACACTCCATGTTGCCATCCTCTCAACATGACCATACTCCATGTTGTCATCATCTCAACATGACCATACTCCATGTTGTCATCATCTCAACATGACCATACTCCATGTTGCCATCCTCTCAACATGTCCAAACTCCATATTGCCATCCTCTCTATATGACCACACTCCATGTTGTCATCCTCTCAACATGATCATACTCCATGTTGTCATCCTCTCAACATGACCATACTCCATGTTGCCATCCTCTCTATATGACCACACTCCATGTTGCCATCCTCTCAACATGACCATACTCCATGTTGTCACCATCTCAACATGACCATACTCCATGTTGCCATCCTCTCTATATGACCACACTCCATGTTGCCATTCTCTCAACATGACCACACTCCATGTTGCCATCCTCTCAACATAACCATACTCCATGCTGTCATAATCTCATCATGACCATACTCCATCTTGTCAAGATGAATTGCCATCCTAACAGCATGAGCATACTCCATATTACCATCCTCTCTATATGACCATACTCCATGTTGCCATCCTCTCTATATGACCACACTCCATGTTGCCATCCTCTCTATATGACCACACTCCATGTTGCCATCCTCTCAACATGACCATACTCCATGTTGTCATCATCTCAACATGACCATACTCCATGTTGCCATCCTCTCTATATGACCACACTCCATGTTGCCATCCTCTCAACATGACCATACTCCATGTTGTCATCATCTCAACATGACCATACTCCATGTTGCCATCCTCTCTATATGACCACACTCCATGTTGCCATTCTCTCAACATGACCACACTCCATGTTGCCATCCTCTCAACATGACCATACTCCATGTTGTCATCATCTCAACATGACCATACTCCATGTTGCCATCCTCTCAACATGTCCAAACTCCATATTGCCATCCTCTCTATATGACCACACTCCATGTTGTCATCCTCTCAACATGATCATACTCCATGTTGTCATCCTCTCAACATGACCATACTCCATGTTGCCATCCTCTCTATATGACCACACTCCATGTTGTCATCCTCTCAACATGATCATACTCCATATTACCATCCTCTCTATATGACCATACTCCATGTTGCCATCCTCTCTATATGACCACACTCCATGTTGCCATCCTCTCAACATGACCATACTCCATGTTGTCATCATCTCAACATGACCATACTCCATGTTGCCATCCTCTCAACATGTCCAAACTCCATATTGCCATCCTCTCTATATGACCACACTCCATGTTGTCATCCTCTCAACATGATCATACTCCATGTTGTCATCCTCTCAACATGACCATACTCCATGTTGCCATCCTCTCTATATGACCACACTCCATGTTGTCATCCTCTCAACATGATCATACTCCATGTTGTCATCCTCTCAACATGATCATACTCCATGTTGTCATCCTCTCAACATGACCATACTCCATGTTGCCATCCTCTCTATATGACCACACTCCATGTTGCCATCCTCTCAACATGACCATACTCCATGTTGTCATCATCTCAACATGACCATACTCCATGTTGCCATCCTCTCTATATGACCACACTCCATGTTGCCATTCTCTCAACATGACCACACTCCATGTTGCCATCCTCTCAACATGACCATACTCCATGTTGTCATCATCTCAACATGACCATACTCCATGTTGCCATCCTCTCAACATGTCCAAACTCCATATTGCCATCCTCTCTATATGACCACACTCCATGTTGTCATCCTCTCAACATGATCATACTCCATGTTGTCATCCTCTCAACATGTCCAAACTCCATATTGCCATCCTCTCTATATGACCACACTCCATGTTGTCATCCTCTCAACATGATCATACTCCATGTTGTCATCCTCTCAACATGACCATACTCCATGTTGCCATCCTCTCTATATGACCACACTCCATGTTGTCATCCTCTCAACATGATCATACTCCATATTACCATCCTCTCTATATGACCATACTCCATGTTTCCATCCTCTCTATAAGACCACACTCCATGTTGCCATCCTCTCAACATGACCATACTCCATGTTGTCATCATCTCAACATGACCATACTCCGTGTTGTCATCATCTCAACATGACCATACTCCATGTTGCCATCCTCTCTATATGACCACACTCCATGTTGTCATCCTCTCAACATGATCATACTCCATGTTGTCATCCTCTCAACATGACCATACTCCATGTTGCCATCCTCTCTATATGACCACACTCCATGTTGTCATCCTCTCAACATGATCATACTCCATGTTGTCATCCTCTCAACATGACCATACTCCATGTTGCCATCCTCTCAACATTACCATACTCCATGTTGCCATCCTCTCTATATGACCACACTCCATGTTGTCATCATCTCAACATGACCATACTCCATGTTGCCATCCTCTCAACATGACCATACTCCATGTTGTCATCCTCTCTATATGACCACACTCCATGTTGTCATCCTCTCAACATGATCATACTCCATGTTGTCATCCTCTCAACATGACCATACTCCATGTTGCCATCCTCTCTATATGACCACACTCCATGTTGTCATCCTCTCAACATGATCATACTCCATGTTGTCATCCTCTCAACATGATCATACTCCATGTTGCCATCCTCTCTATATGACCATACTCCATGTTGCCATCCTCTCTATATGACCACACTCCATGTTGCCATCCTCTCAACATGATCATACTCCATGTTGTCATCCTCTCAACATGACCATACTCCATGTTGCCATCCTCTCAACATTACCATACTCCATGTTGCCATCCTCTCAACATGACCATACTCCATGTTGCCATCCTCTCTATATGACCACACTCCATGTTGCCATTCTCTCAACATGACCACACTCCATGTTGCCATCCTCTCAACATAACCATACTCCATGCTGTCATCATCTCAACATGACCATACTCCATGTTGCCATCCTCTCTATATGACCACACTCCATGTTGTCATCCTCTCAACATGATCATACTCCATGTTGTCATCCTCTCAACATGACCATACTCCATGTTGCCATCCTCTCTATATGACCACACTCCATGTTGTCATCCTCTCAACATGATCATACTCCATGTTGTCATCCTCTCAACATGATCATACTCCATGTTGCCATCCTCTCTATATGACCATACTCCATGTTGCCATCCTCTCTATATGACCACACTCCATGATGCCATCCTCTCAACATGATCATACTCCATGTTGTCATCCTCTCAACATGACCATACTCCATGTTGCCATCCTCTCAACATTACCATACTCCATGTTGCCATCCTCTCTATATGAACACACTCCATGTTGTCATCCTCTCAACATGATCATACTCCATGTTGTCATCCTCTCAACATGACCATACTCCATGTTGCCATCCTCTCTATATGACCACACTCCATGTTGCCATCCTCTCAACATGACCATACTCCATGTTGTCATCATCTCAACATGACCATACTCCATGTTGCCATCCTCTCTATATGACCACACTCCATGTTGCCATTCTCTCAACATGACCACACTCCATGTTGCCATCCTCTCAACATGACCATACTCCAAGTTGTCATCATCTCAACATGACCATACTCCATGTTGCCATCCTCTCAACATGTCCAAACTCCATATTGCCATCCTCTCTATATGACCACACTCCATGTTGTCATCCTCTCAACATGATCATACTCCATGTTGTCATCCTCTCAACATGTCCAAACTCCATATTGCCATCCTCTCTATATGACCACACTCCATGTTGTCATCCTCTCAACTTGATCATACTCCATGTTGTCATCCTCTCAACATGACCATACTCCATGTTGCCATCCTCTCTATATGACCACACTCCATGTTGTCATCCTCTCAACATGATCATACTCCATATTACCATCCTCTCTATATGACCATACTCCATGTTTCCATCCTCTCTATATGACCACACTCCATGTTGCCATCCTCTCAACATGACCATACTCCATGTTGTCATCATCTCAACATGACCATACTCCGTGTTGTCATCATCTCAACATGACCATACTCCATGTTGCCATCCTCTCTATATGACCACACTCCATGTTGTCATCCTCTCAACATGATCATACTCCATGTTGTCATCCTCTCAACATGACCATACTCCATGTTGCCATCCTCTCTATATGACCACACTCCATGTTGTCATCCTCTCAACATGATCATACTCCATGTTGTCATCCTCTCAACATGACCATACTCCATGTTGCCATCCTCTCAACATTACCATACTCCATGTTGCCATCCTCTCTATATGACCACACTCCATGTTGTCATCATCTCAACATGACCATACTCCATGTTGCCATCCTCTCAACATGACCATACTCCATGTTGTCATCCTCTCTATATGACCACACTCCATGTTGTCATCCTCTCAACATGATCATACTCCATGTTGTCATCCTCTCAACATGACCATACTCCATGTTGCCATCCTCTCTATATGACCACACTCCATGTTGTCATCCTCTCAACATGATCATACTCCATGTTGTCATCCTCTCAACATGATCATACTCCATGTTGCCATCCTCTCTATATGACCATACTCCATGTTGCCATCCTCTCTATATGACCACACTCCATGTTGCCATCCTCTCAACATGATCATACTCCATGTTGTCATCCTCTCAACATGACCATACTCCATGTTGCCATCCTCTCAACATTACCATACTCCATGTTGCCATCCTCTCAACATGACCATACTCCATGTTGCCATCCTCTCTATATGACCACACTCCATGTTGCCATTCTCTCAACATGACCACACTCATGTTGCCATCCTCTCAACATAACCATACTCCATGCTGTCATCATCTCAACATGACCATACTCCATGTTGCCATCCTCTCTATATGACCACACTCCATGTTGTCATCCTCTCAACATGATCATACTCCATGTTGTCATCCTCTCAACATGACCATACTCCATGTTGCCATCCTCTCTATATGACCACACTCCATGTTGTCATCCTCTCAACATGATCATACTCCATGTTGTCATCCTCTCAACATGATCATACTCCATGTTGCCATCCTCTCTATATGACCATACTCCATGTTGCCATCCTCTCTATATGACCACACTCCATGATGCCATCCTCTCAACATGATCATACTCCATGTTGTCATCCTCTCAACATGACCATACTCCATGTTGCCATCCTCTCAACATTACCATACTCCATGTTGCCATCCTCTCTATATGAACACACTCCATGTTGTCATCATCTCAACATGACCATACTCCATGTTGCCATCCTCTCAACATGACCATACTCCATGTTGCCATCCTCTCTATATGACCACACTCCATGTTGCCATCCTCTCAACATGACCATACTCCGTGTTGTCATCATCTCAACATGGCCATACTCCATGTTGCCATCCTCTCTATATGACCACACTCCATGTTGTCATCCTCTCAACATGATCATACTCCATGTTGTCATCTCTCAACATGACCATACTCCATGTTGTCATCATCTCAACATGACCATATTCCATGTTGCCATCCTCTCAACATGTCCAAATTCCATGTTGCCATCCTCTCTATATGACCACACTCCATGTTGCTATCCTCTCAACATGGCCATACTCCATGTTGCCATCCTCTCAACATGACCATACTCCATGTTGCCATCCTCTCTATATGACCATACTCCATGTTGTCATCCTCTCAACATGATCATACTCCATGTTGCCATCCTCTCTATATGACCATACTCCATGTTGCCATCCTCTCTATATGACCACACTCCATGTTGCCATCCTCTCTATATGACCATACTCCATGTTGCCATCCTCTCTATATGACCACACTCCATGTTGTCATCCTCTCAACATGATCATACTCCATGTTGCCATCCTCTCTATATGTATGGTCATGTTGAGAGGATGACAACATGGAGTATGATCATGTTGAGAGGATGACAACATGGAGTGTGGTCATATAGAGAGGATGGCAATATGGAGTTTGGACATGTTGAGAGGATGGCAACATGGAGTATGGTCATGTTGAGATGATGACAACATGGAGTATGGTCATGTTGAGAGGATGGCAACATGGAGTGTGGTCATATAGAGAGGATGGCAACATGGAGTATGGTCATATAGAGAGGATGGCAACATGGAGTATGCTCATGCTGTTAGGATGGCAATTCATCTTGACAAGATGGAGTATGGTCATGATGAGATTATGACAGCATGGAGTATGGTTATGTTGAGAGGATGGCAACATGGAGTGTGGTCATGTTGAGAGAATGGCAACATGGAGTGTGGTCATACAGAGAGGATGGCAACATGGAGTATGGTCATGTTGAGAGGATGGCAACATGGAGTGTGGTCATATAGAGAGGATGGCAACATGGAGTATGGTCATATAGAGAGGATGGCAACATGGAGTATGCTCATGCTGTTAGGATGGCAATTCATCTTGACAAGATGGAGTGTGGTCATGTTGAGAGAATGACAACATGGAGTGTGGTCATACAGAGAGGATGGCAACATGGAGTGTGGTCATGTTGAGAGAATGGCAACATGGAGTGTGGTCATACAGAGAGGATGGCAACATGGAGTATGGTCATGTTGAGAGGATGGCAACATGGAGTGTGGTCATATAGAGAGGATGGCAACATGGAGTATGGTCATATAGAGAGGATGGCAACATGGAGTATGCTCATGCTGTTAGGATGGCAATTCATCTTGACAAGATGGAGTATGGTCATGATGAGATTATGACAGCATGGAGTATGGTTATGTTGAGAGGATGGCAACATGGAGTGTGGTCATGTTGAGAGAATGGCAACATGGAGTGTGGTCATACAGAGAGGATGGCAACATGGAGTATGGTCATGTTGAGAGGATGGCAACATGGAGTATGGTCATGTTGAGATGATGACAACATGGAGTGTGTTCATATAGAGAGGATGGCAACATGGAGTATGGTAATGTTGAGAGGATGGCAACATGGAGTATGGTCATGTTGAGAGGATGACAACATGGAGTATGATCATGTTGAGAGGACTGCTATCCATACTGCTGTGGCACATGTTGCATTTGCAAAACCTTATGTTGTTGCTGCAGAGAATGCTGTAAATGCATCTGCAAGATCTGTTAAGTGATTTAAACAATATTTTCCCTGAATTCGTTCGTGCATTATCACGATATCATGAATAAGTAATATTGTTGGATGTATCACATTTTTTTAATAAAAACGCTCATTTGATTATCATTCACACAGAAAAATTCAGTGCACAATTTACAATTTAGACAAATTAGGACAATTACACAATCTACACAATTTACGACGAATCTAAATTTAATAAATTCCATGATAACATATAAGGACAATCAAATGATAATCGCTCAAGGACAATGAAAATTCAGCAAAAAAATCATGAATCATGAATCTGACCCAACGTCTGACACAACGAACATGGGTTACGGTAGCTTACGGTTACTGTAGCAGTACGGTATTGACGTTTTGTTTCAATCTTCTTATGAAATCATGAGTCTGACACAACATCTGCTCCAACGCCACATCCGGGTTACGGTACACAGACTTACAAACCAACACCATATTTGTGGTCGTAAAAATTTTTCTTCTGGAAATTTCTGGAATTTTTTTAGTGTAATGACCTTGTATTTTGAATGCACAGAAACTATTAAAATCCCACTCGAAACGAACGCGCCAGACAAAAAAGCGTTCAGTTTATGGTAAGTTATGCAATGACCTTCTAAACTGGTCAAAGATAGGGGGCATTTATAAATGTGAGTTTTCAACTGAGGAATTCCAGAGAAGGCGCAAAACTGTACTAAAAAAGTAATCATAGGGAAAAGTAATCATAGAGATCAGTCTTACGGCTAGAAATGTAGAC